>CM076583.1:941917553-942327339 GCA_034641835.2 Pinus albicaulis | reverse complement strand
AGTGATTTGTGTAAATAAATCTCTCTGAATTATTGGTTGTTTTAGTTAAGTCAAAGAGGTCTTGTTTCGATATTTCCCTTTTTCCATGCTTTGCCGTCTTATTTCAAAGTTCCTGATAGCTCAAGATATGATGTTTAGGAGTTCCCTCTTCATAGATTGAGTTGTTTGTTTCTCTTATTTGTTTTCCCAAAAGTCTGAAGGTGATTTTCCCAAAGTTAGAGGGTCTTATACTTCTATGCATCACCTAATTGTTTATTTTCTACATTTATTAGTTTGAGTTTCATTCATAAAGATTAATGGTCAGCCCTACCTCATGAATTCTTGTTGTTTAACTATTTATGCTTAAGATCTCTTTGTCTTGCACAAACTTAATGTTCATTACACCTCACAAACCACCCAAAAGATCCATTGACTATACTAAATCGGCCCTGCCACACACCTTGTCTGTTGTCTAGGCATCCTTGGCTTTCATTTGATCCCATAGCCCTAGTAATTTGATAACTTATCTTTCATTCATGCCTACTTAATCATTTTTCACCTCCAAACATAAAAACAAACAAACGTACTTAACAACTGGCCTAAAATCAAATATACTAAGCGAACAAGCTCACATCCTTCGCTTCATATAGAGAGCCCTCTCTGAGTCCAGGAAGGCTAGGTCCTAGGACTCCAAACCTTGGTCTAATGTTACCCTGTCATTTGGCTTGCCAATCTGCCAAATCACGGGACTCCAACATAATGGCGATCATGGTGGGACATATTGAGTACATAACAGTCTAGCAAACTCTTGTAGACTCATTAGTCCTTCAAAATTAAAATCAGACAGACAACCTATAAATTCATTTAGAGTAAACTCTTTTTGCTTCACCACCTTAGCTAAGTGATGAATCAGGTTTAGGACACTCTTACAAACTAGGCTGCATATAAAAAACCTCACAAAAACATCCTTAGATTGGTTCCTATTAGTCATTGGCAGTGGACCATATAACTTTGTCTTTACAAGGCAACAGTATTCACCTGGCGACTCCACTAGTCCTTATAAACTCCCCTAGGAATGCATTGATAAATCCCAATCATGCTTATGGTGGACAGCAAAGTTCAAATATTCCACCTGGGGACTCCACAACCCTCATTAGACCAAAAGACTCCACTAGAAGAGAACTCTAAATTGGTTGAAAAGATTCAATGACCCTTTTCTCATTTACAAACATGGATCCAAGGATACAAAAGAGATATGCTCCAATGAATATAAATCATATCCTTGGATTCCCACATAAAATGCCTCAAATAAATTGGATAAAAAACTTGCTTATATTTCAAAATGAAAAATTTGATGACCCCTTGTTACATCTCATCAAATTTCATATACATGTATGGAGGTTAAAGGTTGAATGGCATGAGGACTGCCTCATGAAAATGTTCATGGGGACATTAGAAGGAAAGGCAAGAGAATGGTATGAAGGCCTAGACCCTGGCACCTTGTTTTCTTTGAAGGATTTCCACAAGGCATTCTATGAACACTATAAAAAATATTGTCCATCTCTATCATTAGCTGAAAATTGCGGTGAACAATCCGAAGACCTCATTCAATACCTTGTGAACATTGATGAAGATTTAGGAAATTGGCATCCTTAAGACCTACTAGAGGAAATTCATGAATTTCACACTCAAAATAACTATCATGATAGCCAAGAAGAGTGGATTGAATATAAAATCCATCAAGAAGTAGGAGAAAACCCACAGGCTCTCTCTGAAGACACAAGTGATGATTCATCACCCCTACTAGATGAGGCTCAAGAAGATATCCAACCTCATAAGCAGTCTTCTCTAGAGAAGGAAAACAATTGTTGCCCAATCCAAAGAAAACAGAAAATGCCTCCTCCTTTAACTAAAGAAGAGATAGATAAAATGCTGAGAATAAAACCAGCCTCTAAACCTTTATATAAGGAAAATATTCCTGTTTGTACCATTCCTACCTTACCTACTAAAGAAATTTCTCATAAAGAAACAATGGAACAAATTGTTGTTGAGGTTGTAATACCTCCTCAAGAAGACATTCATCCTTGTGAGCAGTCACAAAAGGAAGAGAAACATCACAGTTCAATCCAAAGAAAGAGAAAGACACCACCCCTTTTAAAAAAACAAGAAAGCAATGAACTCCTAAGCATACAACCAGCATACAAATTTTTTTGTAAAGAAGATATGTATATGTGTTCTACTGCTGACTTATCTGCTAATGCATTTTCTCATAGTGAAAGTACAGAACAGATTGATGCTGATACTAGAATATATTCTCAAGAAGACCTCATGCCAAAGAATGGTCCTACTCACCAGTACAATGGCTCACAAACAGAAATCATCTCACTCAATCAGGACATACCAACATTTCTTGAAGGTAGCATAACATTGCATTCTGAAGCTGCCAAATCAAATAATCATAAAGAGGGAGAAGAGATTCTTTCTCAAAAGAATCCCAAGGTTATTCAAGTAAAGGAGGGAGTAATACTAAATGAGGTCTATTTCTCAAATCCTCTAAGCTAGTTATTATTCGAAGACCCCTTTTTTGTTTTCTTAGAGACATATAAAGAGGGAGTAAAACATGCCAAGATCAGTTTGTGGCAGAGCTTAAAGAAAATTTGGGGCGCTACTATTCAGAAGAAGACAAAGTGGGAGTGGCCTGCCAGCATACCTAAGAAGTGGAACAAAAAGCAATCATCTAGTCACTTACTTGATTGGCTATACTAGAAAAAAGAGTTCACCTACTGAATGTACATCATGTGTAAAGTTAGATTAGGATAGATAGGTGTGAAAAATAAGCTCAGCCTTGTGAGCATATTTTCAGTTCTAGATTGTTTAAAGAAAAAGTAAAAAATAGAAAATACAAAAACAGTAGAAAAGTAGAAAAGGAGGGCAGTTTTAAAAACAACAGAAAAGCCCTATGTTCAAAAAATAGTCATGCTGAAAGTGAGCAAGTCTAAATGCCACTACTGGTGCTCAAAATATGTCTTGTTCAGTTATCTAGCCTAGTCATAACTGGACATGTTTTAAATTGATTGCTGATAAGTTAGTGAAAGAAGTGATAGTCAAATTGTGTAAGCTTGACTTATCAATGAAAGTAGGTTAGGAAAAGATACTGGTTCCACATGCTCAAAACAGAACCAAAGAGGAAAGCAAGGATGAAAAGAAAACTATGTATCCTAGCCATGATTTTTCTAAATCTCATTTTGTGCAAAAATAATATTTTTGTGCAGCTTGTCTTTTATGCCACAAACACATGACAAATCAGACCGTCTAATCCTGATTTGGTCATTTTTCAATTTCATGTTTTAGATTAGTGAATGAAATCCTATCAAACAGCTTAATCTTGACAGTCGATCTAGCATAGGTAGAGAATCAAAGGAGTTCATCAGTTTAATCTGAACTCTCGAAGGATATAAGTGTAGAATTAGATAGTTTTTCTTTTTTCAAAAATATCATGTCAAAGGGTTGCTAGTCCAAAGAAACCTAAAGAAGAAAAAATGCTAGGAAATAATAGCTGGGTAGGTAGAGATGACATTGATGCTAATCATGCTGTAAATTTTTTTAGAAAAGCATCATTTTCAGAAATAGCGTCAAGAAAGAGAGAAATTTGCGCCAATGGATAAGGCACTGGTCTTCACAAGCCAGAGATCTGCAATTCTAGACACCTCCCAAAAAGGAGCTGCCCTCCCCAAATGGAGCCACTGTTAGTCATCAATATTTTTTGCATGTTTTGATGACTAGATTCCTTGGCTGAGTTTTCTAGAAGCTAATCTCAATCTGTCAATTTTTCATCTAGAAAAGACCTCAAACAAATTTTTGTCTTTTTACCCCTCCCTTTCAACCTGTGATGGGAATGGTTTTCAGTTTTCAAGTCCTATCGCAATTCAGCAAAACCTTCCCTATCTATAGCTGTCATAAGCTTTGTTTTTATGCTATCAAAATCCCCTGTTTTCATATAACTCACTGTCCAACATTAGACAAAGTGTCTACCCCTTTCTCACTAATAATTTTTTCATATGATAGCCTACTCATGCCTAAGAAACTATTCAGAATCTATGACAAAATCTGTAGGTCTAGGTGGTGGTGTTTAGGGAAAATTCCTATACAAAACTATCTTAAACCAAAAACCATGTTTTCAGCATCAGTCAGCCATCATTTTCTTTCCATCCTACAAAAAAACACCCTGGTCTACCCTTAGGTCATACACCACTAAATGGTTTCTTTGTTTCATTTCAGCAAAGCTCAAAAATGTTCAAATCAGGAAAAGAGAAAGAGTTTTCATGTCTGAAGAAATATGATCAGTTCAAGCATGATTGCATGATACATCAAGAAGCTCTCCAAAGATCAAAAACATCTATATACATCTCCGCAGGGGTGTATACTTTGATGACAATAAGAAAGTATGAGCAAAAGATACACTTGAGGAAATATTTCAATACTAAGTAGTTTACCATCATAAATCATATAGCACAGATGATGAGAAGAGGAGGCCTACTGTTTTCAAATCCAAGAATGCCAAAGGACAAAGGTCCTCCATCAAGAAAAAAGGACACAAAGGATTAGGTAATGTCTATCTTCAGCACTCCGTGACTAACTCCAAAGGCATCTTTGCATAATCTCTCCAAAAGGTGACCTAGCCCTGCAAATCACTTTTTTAGGTAAGAGGGACAGTCTTGACAGAGAGAAGTCTAAAGCAATTAGGCATCATCATGAAGGCATAAGAGGACAGTCGCTTCTTATACCTTACCATACACCTGGACTCTGAAAGGCAGTCAAAGACAAATTCACTACACCTTATGAAAACATAGTCAAGGGAAAAAGATTTATTTAAAAGATGCATAGCAGTGAGCACTCACCATTTACAAAGCACATTATTTACTCCTAAAGCTTCACAGTGATATAGTGCAAAGGAGACATATATTACAGAAAAGGTTTCATAAAGGAAGAGGACAACTTGTTTGAAAGACTTCATAAGTGATGAGTAAAATATCACAGTTTGCCCATTATACCCATTTTTAATGGACAAAGAAAGACACAGTATCGGATGAAGATAAGTTTTTTATTTTTTAGGATGAACTCCTCCATAAACAAGCAGAGGGTCAAAACATAGTTTTATGACCTCCTTCATAAACAAGTAGAGGGTCAAAACATAGTTTGATGACCTCCTTCATAAACAAGCAAAGAATTGACATAATGGTGTTGAAAGGCCATCAGTAGTGGTTTTTGTATAAGCATCCTTCAAAGGATAAATCCAAGGCCAGAGTTTGATGAAGAAACCTGATTTAAATAGTAAAAGAGATAGACAAAGCTCTGTTCAAGGTAACTTCTGCAACTGATAAAAAAGGGAAATAACACAGTGTTAAAGATGCCTCCTCCAAGTTTATCTAAGAAAGATAAGTACAGGGAATTGTTTTTTTATAAGTCACCCATTCAAAGAAGACAGTTGAGATGAGGATAACATTTCATACTTGGCAAAGAGTTTCTTATCAAAATAGAGTGAATGTGCAAAAGTATAGAAGAGGGAAAAAACATAGTTTGCATTGCCTCCTTCAATGGCTAGCAGAGGGCAAACACCAGGTTAATATTTTGTTTGAAATAGCTTCCTTTAGTAGTGAGCAGAGATCAACTAAGCACTCATACATTGGGTCAAAAGGTCTTTGCAACAATGAACAGAGAGTGAGTTAAAACTTTGGATAAAGGGTTGGAAATTTCAATAATAAACACATCTCAATACATTTTGTTTGACAAGCCTCATTCAATGATAAACACAACACAAACAGTTTGTTTAAAAGTGCCTTTTGAGAAATAAACACATTTCATGATTGGTAAAGAGGAGGTTTTTGTCTTTATGAAAGGTGTAAAATTTCCTCTTGTTTTCAAAAGCTTTGAAGAAAAAGGTTTCAAATCATTTTCAAGGAGGGAAAGTTATTTTCAAAACCCTCCCTAAGATATAAAAGGCCTCACTCGAGCTCTTCTACTCTTCATTATGTTTTGTGCAAACAATTAGCAAAGGAGAAAGAACATTTTTTTAACACCTCTGCAGCATTATCAACACACGACGCACCTGAAAATTACTGTGACGCGCCTGTAGGTGTTTGCAGAAGCATTTTTCACAAGACGCAACACGACGTGCTTGTGCAAGCGCCCAACGCCCAGTCATCCTACACGCAACGCGTTTCTCCGAGCCACGTCTGAACGGCCCACCGCTCGGGCCACCACTAAACGGCCCACCTCCCGGGCCACTTCTGAACAAAGGTTTGACCGCCCGGGCCAATACTAAAAGGAGTTTGCAACAACCTCCAAAGAGCCCTCAATGTTGCTAAAAAACCAGTTTTTGCACAAGGAATTGTTTTCAACAGCAGCTAAGACATTGTTTAAAAGGTATTTGGGTTTCTCTTTACCTAAGTTTTTGATTTGAAAGGATTTTAAAATAAAATTGTGAGGAAGAAGACACAATGTTTTAAAGGGCCAAGAAAATCTATTTGTTAAAAAGGCATAATTCATTTTGAAGGCCTCTTTACACAGTGACAAGGAAAAATATTGTTTTAGAGAAACAAACTGAGCTTCATCAAAAAAGAACTTGTTTGCTAGCCAAGGAGGGAAAACAATGATTTCAGGGACAATGGTAAACTTTGTTTTATAAATGTCCAGTTTACTAAACGAAAGAGAGAAGCACTGTTTGAAGAAGAATACCTAGTGACAGTTTAAAAGCTTGTTTTAAAATCAAGTGCATGAAAGGTAACACATTCTATAAAGTAAAAATAGAGGTTGCTTTGAAGGCCCCTTTGCTCAGTCACAAGGAAAAACACAGTTCTTAGGAAGGAGACTTGTTTTCATTGATCGAGAACTTGTTTGCCAACTAAGGAAGAGAAACAGTGTTGTAAGAAGGGATCTACTTTTAGTTCATTCAAAAGTATCTTCTGATAAGCCAGTGAGGTTAACCTAAAGCAAACATGCCTCCAAGGAAAGCCAACAAAGGTGGATTTCATAATAGGTTTGAGGCTACTACAACTCAGGAGATAAATGAATCCCCTTCAGTTCTTTTTAATTTTTAGGAGGTAGGGTGTCTTGATTTTTGCCAAAGAGTCCAAGAGGTCACAAATCACCCTCCCTTGACATAGATTTTTTCCCTAAGACTGCAAGGAGAACATGTTAACATAGCAGGCCTTGATTTTGTGCTCACCCCTAGATCAGTGTCAAAGGCAAACAAGATCCCCTATATTGGTGAGAAATGGTTCAAACAAGCCTATTTAGACCTAGAACACTACAAGCACTTCTTCAAACCAGCTTACCAAAATGATTGCAAGGCCATCTTCCACTTTTCTCATCTATTGAAAAATTATGTGTCTCTTATGAAAACTATCATGAAATATTTCACATGTGAGGGGAGATATTCTCGAGTTTATTCCTATCATATCATACTTCTGATGCATTTCACCAGGACCCAGCTATTGAATCTCCCTCTCTTCCTCTGTAGGAGCATTGACAAAATGGCCTCGTTTGTCCAAAAGAAACCCCCTGCTCAACAAAAGGCTAGCTTATTTCATCATTCTCTCATAAAAATTCTCATCCTCCATCAACTTGAGCAAAAAGGAGTTCCTTGGGAATCCTTCATCTCCCATCTGGATTTTACTACTGCCTCTTCATCTCATGGCCCATCTCATGTGTCCTCCTCACCCTCCACTCACTATGTCTCCCCTTCATCTAGTCAATCTTCCCCTCAAAAGAAAAAATCCCCTATGATTCAGAGTGGAAAGGAAGTGTCTATACAAAGAAGCGATGATAAATAACAGAGTGGCAATCAGCATAGTAGTGACCATAAGCATGGGGATAACCCACATACTACTAGTGATGTTAGTACTCAAGAGGAGCATAGTGGTAGTCAACACAACAGCAGGCATGAGGGTGATGAAGAACATAACAGTCCTCAAGCAAGTAGGAATGACGAGGAACATAACAGTCCTCAACAAATTCATGAAAGAAAACAAAGTGACAGTCAACAAAGCAGTGAGGAAGGAGGTAATAATGATGACGAACAAAGTGAAAAGTAGCAGAGTAGTGATGATAAATAACAAAGTGATGAACATGAACAGAGTAGCACTCAGCATATTAGTGATGATGAGGAACAAACTGAAGAGTAGCAAAGTGGTGATGGTGAGGAACAAAGGGAAGAGTCTAAGAAAAGCAGTAATGAGAAATAGAGTGACAGTCAGCATGAAAAAAATCAGCAAGATAGTGAGCATGATGGAAGTCCTCATACAGCAAGTGAAGGTAGTCTCCAAAATGATAGCCATGAAACTAATATGAACAATGAACTTGAAGAGGACAAGGCACAAAACAGTGAACAATCTGAGAGTGATAGAATGAAAAAAAAAGAGCCAAACAACCCCAATGATAGTCAAGATCAAATCAAAGATAGTGAGAAAGGAAGCCCAAAAGAAGACAGTAAAAACATAGAGCATGAAGAGAGTTCTCAAAAGCATGTGCTAGTTGCCTCTCCTAGGCAAGGGGCCATGACTTTTTCTCTAAAGGTAACAAAGCCTAAAACTTCAAGGAATAAGATTGCTCAAGCTGTAACTACCAATGTTACTAGAGCACTCCGAAGTAGAGGCAAGTTTCCCAAGTAGCCTATCATTGAAGTGCAAAAGAGGACAAGGGAAAAGAAGCCCATTCAAAGCAAAGGTAAGGAAAAAATGGAGCAGCAGGAGAGCAGCCATGAGCAAGAAAGAGAGTTTGACATAATCCAAGTGGATAGTGATGCCAAATATGACCAAATCAGAATTCTGAACTCTCTTCTGCAAAACATAGAATCTCAAATTAAGGATTTAGAAGCTAACCTAGAGAGATCTAAAGACCTCATTCGCTTTCTACAATTGCAAAATAGACAAATGAGCGGGCAAATGGCCATCTATGAGGCCCGAGCACTCAAGTATCAAGGGGAAGCACAAAAGGCACAAGTAAAACTTGAGGAATACATGGGCGAATTTGATGATGTTGAAGAAGAAGAAGAACCAGTAAGGAAAAGGCCTAGGACTATAGGTCTTAGGAAAGCTTTGGAGAAACAAAGACAAGAAGAAACAACCCTTGCTCAACAATATCCTCTCACACAGCTGCTTGCCCAAGAGATGGAAAATGACAAAGAATCATGGCTTGAAAGAGAAAACAAGCACTTGGAGGACAAATTGGACAAAGAAAACAAATATTTGGGTTTGCAAAGGAAGATGACCGGGCATTATAAGAAGTTGAATCAAATTGCCCGAAGGAAACTCAAGATTTCCCAAGAAAAACTCAAAACTGCCCAAAGGAGGTGCCTGGTGAAAAAGGGAGGAAAAGACACATATAGGCTTGGAATCTTGGCTTCAGCTTCCTTGCATGCTTCTAGAAACCCACATGGGGTTTTCTCACCAAAATTGAGCAATTTTTGACATGATCTAGTTTTTTGTGATTTTTAGGCCTAATTGCACATTTTTCTAGGCGCTGCCATGTTTGATAGGAGCATCCTCAGCTCATAACAGTTATTTTTTTGGATGTATTAAATTTGGGGGCATCTAATCACAAATTTTCAAATCCAAAGAAGGTGTTTTGGTCCCCCAAAGAGGAAAAAAACAGTCAAATTTTACCTTTCTACCTCAAATATCAGCAGGTGAGACCCTCTTGGGTTTTTTCACTCAGTTCACTTTTTGATAGACTTCTAGGGATCAGTTTGCAAAAAATCAAGTATTTCAAGAAATTATACATCCAGGGCTTTCCAACTAGCCATCACGGGCCTCATTTTTACATCGGGAAGTTCTTCAAAAGTTCTCCGCAAAACCAGCTTTCTTCTGGCGCTACGCTCCTATAGGATTTTGCTGGAAAGGCAGTTTTCTGAAGGTGGCCATCCAAATGTGCGTTAAGCTATTTTTTTACTCTATGTCAGAGATTGAAAGTCAATTTTCTTACTATTTTTAGCTTAAATAGATATTTTTTGAAGATATTTTGTGCCTTGGGCCTTGTGAGGCCTCAATGAAAAAATCAGATATTTGTATTAGGCCAATGAGCTTCTAGATGCTCTTGTGAGCTTATCTACTCATTTTCTATATAAATCATGAAGACTCACTGTAAATTGTTGGAGGTTTTAGAAGCAGAACTTGACATTTTGAAGAGCAATACATGGATATGAGCTTTGAGGAAGAAACTTGTTTAAGAAGTGGATGATTTGCTTACTTGTCTAGATGATGGAGAGGCTTTGTGTGTAGGATTCCATGGCTTGGTAAATGATATTTTGTTTCTTATTTCTTATGTTTTCTTAGTTTCTCATACATATTTTCATGCTTCTTACTTGTTTTAGTTCAGTAAAGAATAAGTTTGAGATATGCCCATGGAAGCACCTCAAATTTCTTGATTCATTGCAGCTTAAATGTTTTCATCTTTCTTGGTCATGTCAAAGAATTCTTAATTTCTCTTTGGTTCCCTAAGAACTTGTTATTAGTTTCATTAATGGTTATTATGTATGCCATCTAGTATGATTCACGGTATGCCCTTCTTACTCATAGCTAATCAAAACTCCATTTCTGAAATCTCTCTTTGAATTATTGGTTTTTTTAGTTAAGTCAAAGAGTTCTTGGTTCGATCTTGCCCTTTGTCCATGATTTTCCGTCTTATTTCAAAGTCTCCAATAGCTCAAGATATGATGTTTAAGAGTTCCCTCTTCATAGATTGAGTTGTTTGTTTATCTTATTTGTTTTCCCAAAATTCTAAAGGTGATTTTCCCAAAGTTAGAGGGTCTTATATTTCTATGCATCACTTGATTGTTTATTTTCTGCATTTATTAGTTTGAGTTTCATTCATAGAGATTAATGGTCAGCCCTACCTCATGAATGCTTGTTGTTTAAATATTTATGCTTAAGATCTCTTTTTCTTGCACAAACTTAATGTTCATTACACTTCACAAACCACCCAAAAGATCCATTGACTATAATAAATCGGCCCAACCACACACCTTGTTTGTTGTCTAGGCATCCTTGGCTTTCATTTGACCCCATAGCCCTGTTAATTTGATAACTTATCTTTCATTCATGCCTACTTAATCAATTTTCACCTCCAAACACAAAAACAAACAAAAATACTTAAAAAATAGTCTAAAAAAAATATACTAAGCGAACAAGCTCACATCCTTCGCTTCATAAAGAGAGCCCTCTCTGAGTCCAGGAAGGCTAGAACCTAGGACTCCAAAGATTGGTCTAATGTTACCCTGTCATTTGGCTCGCCAATCTGCCAAATCGCGGGACTCCAACATTGAAAATAGCTTAGGTTATGGCAGTGGAGAAAAAAAAATAGGTTGTTGAATTTACTGCAGGAATGTACAAGTGAAGGTTTTATTGCAATAAAGCACATGATGATTAAAGGCTTCACAATGGTACCTTCATGACTTGGCCTTGGATATTCCAAAAGATAGGGAAAGGTTTTCAAGTTATGTTGAACAGGAAAAAGTGAATGACTGGCTTGTGCCATCTTTCACCTATAGCACAAAATCTGATCCCACAGAGTCAAATGGGGACATGTCTTCATCAGCTTAGAGATATTTCCATGCCTCTCTCCATATGATCAACAAAAATAGTGTCATTAAATGGCCAAGTATGGTTGTAGAATTCATCTTTGAGGGGATATTTGGAAATAGGAATTGGATTTATGTTCAAAAATGTGTCAGAACTAAAATCTAAGATTTTACAGTTAAGCTATATGTTTTGGTTGAGAATCTCATGGATTTTCATAAAAGAAGCCAAAATACACTAATAATGACAATTTAAATTGACAATAAATAGAAGTACATATTATAAATGTACAAAGATTCTTTAACACGGTAGGGATTAGTTTTTTGAAATGAAAAATTGAATGCAAGGAGGAACAATTATTGAGGTAAAAATTACCAAGATATAGTATAGGGACATGGTAATGTGTCTATACTTATCCCAAATGGTGTTTTCAAAAAGATACAAAAGTCTTGTATGTTCATAGCTTCAAGCACAATTTGTTTCATGTAAGTACAATCACAAAACAAAACATAAAGTAGAGCTTGTTGAGAAGAATTATCTTAACCAGTGTTACACCAATTTTCAGGGGTAGGTGGACAAGGGAAGGGGTTTTGGTGATGACTATAAGGTACCCCAGAATTAAACAATGGACAGTAGAATGGGGGTAGGAAAAAGATTTTAAAGATACATAAATTACTATTAAAAATTAAATATGTAAAAGTCTAAAACAATGAAAATGTCAAATGCACAAAGTGAAGGAAATTCAAGTGTAAGTAACTTTTAAACATACATGATAAATTATGAACGATAATATTAATAATTCCACATGAAACATAAACCAATAGCATTCATAATTCCATCATATGGTAAAATAAAACTAATCAATATGCAACCAACACTATTCATAATATCTCAGGGAAAAACACATGCATCAATCTGCAGGGCCTTGTCCCAATAGCCAACAAGCAGGCTTGTCTAGTTCAAATCCTTCACAATCTACCAGAACTGCTACCCAAAATGCTACAACTTTTGGTGCCTCTAAGCTAGTTCCTGTGTCAGAGAGACCTCCAGAAAGTGCACCAGCAGACAAAATGTCCAAAAATTTATTATTACAAGAAAAACATGGCCAAAAACCTAAAAAATATGTACAATCAAATGAGGCAAATGATATCTCAGAGAAAGACCCCCACATTAATCTGCGAGGCCTCATCCCAATAGCCAACAAGCATGTTTATATGGTTCAATTCCCTCACAATATACCAGAACTTCTACCCAAAATGTTGCAACTTCTGGTGCCTCTAAGCTGGTTCCTTTATCAAATAAACTTCTAGAAAGTGCACCAGAAAAAAAAATGTCCAAAAAAGTATTATTACAAGAAAAACATGGCCAACAACCTATGAAATACGTACATTCAAATGAGACGAATGATAAAATACAACTAAACAATACGCAACCAATACTATCTACTGCTGTAGGAACTATATAAGTAATGGGCATATACATATTTGTCAGATTTATAGGTTAATGATTAATCATAAGAAAACGAATAAATTGTATTCACACTGTTGGTACCATTTCATGACTTATACTTTTACCTAAAAGCTTCATTTTATCCATCATTTTCCTCATTTAACCTTCATAAAACTCTTATATCCCTTTGAAACTGATGAATATAGTGCCATTATTATTATTTTTACATTGACATTAATTTTGGGAATTTTTGTGTTAAAACTAGAATTTTTCAAGGAATTACAGGTTCTTGTAACTTCCTATAATGGCTTTATGTTCTGATACATTGCATGACAGGTGGACCAAATCAAAGACTGAGGGCTTAATCCTGACTGTACAAGGATGGTGAAAAATCTATTCACCTTCAGATTCGAAGTCCATAGGTGGTCAGTCAACACTGGTCAAACCCAGCCATTTTAGCAGAAAATCCTGAACAATAAATGAATAGACTTGATATTTTGCTTGTAAATAGGGATCTAAACTAATTCGACTCCTTTGGGAAGTCAGTTAGGATTTTGAGGAATGTGAATAGCCTCCTTTTGTTATGTAATTCAATCATAAATAGTTAGAAGAAAAATATTGAAGGAGACACACACATAAGACATGAGGTTTACGTGCCAAGCTTAAAAACTCTGATTTATGTAATTGATTTTCAGACCTTAATACAGACAGAGATTCAGTTCTTAATGGTGTTTTAGTCTATCATTTTATTCATCTGAGTTACTTCAAGTGTGCTTGCAACGTCTGGACGGCGCCCACTACAACGCTGGTACAATTTCTTTGTGTATTTCATTTAAAATTTGCATATTCAAATCTGATAGTACATTTTTACTTAATTTTTATGCTGCAAGTTCATGAATCATAGTTCAAAGCTGTGTTTGCTATTTCATTTATCATTTTTGCTTAATGGTCATGGTTATAATTCCAAAATTCAAACTAATAGTTTAATGAATGAACCTTGTAAGAGGATTTAACTATTGGTTGACTTTAAGATTATTACCTTGATTTATGTTTTGAATAGGTATGATTGATGAGTGTGTTGGTTTGAGACTTGGAAGAGATAATTGATTTCAGTGTGTTAATCTAATAATTTAGAAGAGGTTCTATGAATTAAGTTCTTGTAAGAGAACTAAAATCTCAGAAAAATCATAAGAACTCTGTTTTTAGAAGATTAGATTTGTTTTATTTAAGTGTTCAAGTGTGGAAGGAGACAAAGAACAATCTCTTGTAAGAGAGTATTGAATCCCAAAACACTAAACTCTTGTATAAATTTGATAGTAAGAAGAGGACTAGGTGAATTAATTAATAATTAATTCACACCACTTTCACTAGTGTATCAATCAGTTAGACTAGATACAACTAGCTCAACTATGTTTAGATTAGTTAAACTGAACACAACTCCATTAACTTCCTCAATCAACTCCACCAAACTCTCTCACATGAGTTCTAACCGAAGTCTCCATGCAATAGCTCCACTTAACCCTCAGGAATAGCGTAATTCCTTCTGTCAGCTCCTGTGCCACATCTGTGCACTTAACTGAAGTGCTCCAAGAGAATAAGATAATGTTTATAGTCCAAATATTATTAAGAGCTAATAATATTCGACACATCTATTTTTAGACTGGCAATCTAAAAATAGATTCCGCCTAATATGTCTAAAAATAGAAGTCCATCTATTTTTTCCAACTTGACCAACCATCCACAAATAGCATCCTGCAACTCATAGAACATGATCCATATGTCTAAAAATAGACATAGTCTAAAAATAGACTTTGCGCCAAAAATAGCCTGCGGGCCCACTTAGTGAAGGCGACTCTTTTCACTAAGCTCATCATATTGTTGCAATCTCAACACTCCCTCTCAACAAGATAGGGATTATCTGCCACCCTGATCCTGCCTCTGTGGTATTCGAATTTTCTCCTGGTGAGCGCCTTCGTCAAGATATCAGCATCCTGATCCTCCGTGGGAATGTATGAAAGTAACATGATCTTTCGCTGCACACAATCTCTGATATGATGATACCAGATGTCAATGTGTTTAGATCTATCATGAAATACTGGATTAACCGAGAGTTTGATGCAACTCTAATTATCACAATAAATCACAGTAGGCTCTAAGTGTGAACCGAACAACCCGACCAGGATCTTCCTCATCCATATAGCCTCGCATGCAGCCAAACTCGCTGCCATATACTCGTCCTCTGCTGAACTGAGTGCCATGGATCTCTGCTTCCTGTTGTACCAAGAAACTGCTGTCGACCCGATACTGAAAATCCCTCCAGATGTGCTCTTTTTGTCCGTTGGGCTCCCTGCCCAATCTGCATCCGTGAAGCCACATAGCCTCACCTCATCCGACTGTCTGTACCATAATCCATATCCCGATGTGCCTCTGAGATATCTCAATACATGCTTACCTGCCTTCCAGTAGAGCTTGGTAGGCTTAACCATAGCTTGTGAAAGCTGGTTAACAGCATAGCATATGTCGGGTCGTGTATTGACCAGATACATAAGCGACCCCACCAAATGTCGATAAACAGTGGCATCCACTACCTCCGCCGAAGTAGCATCCTCCTTCCTCCAACCACCAGGAAGAGGAGTATCAACAGGCTTGCAGCCATGCATGTTGAACTTCTCCAGTATCTCCCGGGCATACTTACCCTGAGAAACAAATAGTCCACCACTGCGCTGCCAAATTTCCAATCCCAGGAAATAATGAAGGAGGCCCAATTCCTTCATCTCAAACTCCTTTGCAAGATCATCCTTGCATGAGTGTATCAACAGCTCATCACCTGTCAAAATAAAATCATATACATAAAGTACAATGATCAACAAATTACCCTCCACCACAATCTGGTATAGGTTAGGATCCACCTCACTCTTGGAGAATCCAAGTCTGGTGAAATAACTGTCTATCCGTGTGTACCAAGCACGAGGTGCTTGTTTCAACCCATACAGCGCTCTCTTGAGCCTGCACACATGCGACTCGCTGCTAAAGATCTTGAAACCTTCGGGCTACTCTATGTACACCTCCTCCTCAATGACTCCGTTGAGGAACACAGTCTTCACATCCATCTGATGAATGTGCCACCCCATCTGCGCTGAGAGAGCAAGAATCGTCCATATGGAAGAATACCTTGCGACAGGTGCAAAGGTCTCCTCATAATCGATCCCCTCTATCTGTGAAAAGCCTCGGGCAACAAATCTTGCCTTGTACTTCTCCACACTCCCGTCAGCTGCCTGCTTCACTTTGTATATCCATCTCGAACCCACCACTGATTTCCCTTCCGGCCTTGGGACAATCTCCCATGCACTGTTTCTGACAATCGAATCATACTCTTCCACCATGGCATCTACCCATGCGGGATCCTCCACAGCTTCCTCGAAAGAGGATGGCTCCGTCACGATACACTTTCTCATAAGAGCCATGTATCCAGTATACCGGTCAGGTGACTGTCTCTGTCTGCGCTGTGATGTAGGTGCTCCTACAACCTTCTCTGCATCTTGAGCCAGTCGCTCAGCTTCTGTAGTGCACTTCCGCCCTCTGATGGTTGGTGCTGCATGAGTGGTTTCTTCCACTCCATGAACCTCCTCTTGTGGCTGATCCACATCTTGAGGCTCATCCTTAGGAACTAATAGCTCCTCATCTGCATGCAAGTGTGGCTCCCTCTCAAGCGAACACTTCATGGATTTCTCCTCATGAAATTTGATATCCCGTCGCACAACAGTCTTACGATTGTATGGAAAATACACACGATAGTTGTGGGGTGTATCAATGTACCCCAAAAATATCCCACCCTCTGCAGTCGGCTCCAGCTTCTTCCTGGCATCCTTCGTCACATGAATGTAAACATGTGAACCAAAAATCCTCAAATGGGAAATATCAGGCTTCTTACCAAAAAACGCCTCCTCAGGTGTACTCATGCCAAGTATCCTGTGAGGACAACGGTTCTGCACATATACTGCAGTATTGCATGCCTCCGCCCACAAGTGAATGGGTAGGCCCTGATCATGCAACACGACCATGCAACACCCATGATCATTCTGTTCTTCCGCTCATCAACCCCGTTCTGCTGTGGGTTATGAGGTGCTATGAGCTCTCTTAGAATTCCTTCTGCACTGCAAAAGTCCTTGAATTCGCCAGAGATGAATTCACCACCATTGTCACTCCTAAGAGCCTTCACTTGCTTCCTCGATTCTTTCTCAACCAGTGCCTTGAACTCACAGAACTTTGAGTATGTCTCGCTCTTCTTCTGCATGAAGAAGATGCAAAACTTCCGAGAAAAATCATCAACAAATATCACATAGTACCTATGCTTTGCTGTCGAAGCTACTGAGGAAGGTACACACACGTCTGTGTGAATTCTCTCAAGGATCGTCGTGACACGACTATCCTTCTCATGAAAGGTGGCTTTCACAAATTTTCTCAAAGTACAACCCTTGCACTGATCTGACTACGCAAGTGTACCTTTGGGAAGCCCGATAGAAATCTACTGCAAAATTTTCAAAGCACCATGGTGAAGATGGCCCAATCTCCTGTGCCATAGCTCGCCCTCATCCCGGCTCACCACTCCTTCTGCCTTGCCTGCCATTGCTGCGCAGCCATCTACCTACAACTGATAAAGGTTCTTAACTCGAACCCCTATCCTCCGGGTTTCACCAATTTCCTTACTGCGCAGGAAAGCCTTTCCCTCGCTAAAGACAACATCATATCCCTTGTCTTCCAACATCACCACAGAGATCTCCATTTTTCAATATCAGAACATGCACTCACATTCTTCAATATGAAGGCTACTGCATCTCTCTAAAAGGAAATACACCAATACTACCGCATCAGATCTACCATCATCACCCATCTCGATGTGCACTCCAAGATCTTTCTCATCCAGATCAGTAAACAAATCTTTGTCTCCGGTCATATGAAAAGACGCACCACTGTCAAGAAACCACACTGAACCCATCACACTTGAGACCAAGCATGCGATCAGTGAAAAATCCAGCTCAAAATGCGAGGCTAAGGCCTCTCCAGCTGCAGATCCAGCAGCCTGCTTATTTTTCTTCTTCTGTGGACAATTAGTGGCGTAATGTCCGTGTTGGTGACAGTGAAAGCACTTCACCTTGGACATGTCCTGCTTCTTGCCTTTCGCACCAGATTGAGAAGCATTCTTCTTGCTCTTCCCCTTCCTTGCTTTGGTAGCCAAAGCACAATTTTCTTCATCTGAGTTCTTTGATGAAGATCCATCCCTGGTACTTCGCCTTATCTCCTCTTGCACAAGATCTGACCAAAGTCGCTCCCATCCTGGCAATTTCTCCCGACCATTGACAGAGTCCTGATAGGAATTCCAACTCTTCGAAAGCCCAAGGAGAGCCAAGCTCACCAAGTCCTCGTCATCTACAGTCACCCCCACACTTCCCAGCTCATCCCTGCATTGGATGAACTTCGTGAGGTACTTGGGCATACTATCGCCTTTCTCCATTTTTATGTTCCTGAGTTTATCCTTGAGCGCCAACTTCCTCTGGTCGCTCTTGCTTTGGAATAAATCTGTCAAAGCTTTCCACATCAAGAATGGCGAAGCTTTACCATGAAGGCTGGAAACTATGTGATCTTTCACACCTTCCAACATAATCCTTCGACAATTTGTTGTCTTCTTTTGCCATGTGTCAAGTACGGCAGCATCGCTAGAAGTAGGTTTTGGAATTTCTGCATCTATGAACTCCTTCAAACCATTGTCATCCAGCACCGCCTCCATCCTGTCCTTCCATGCAATATAATTCGAGCTGCCCTCAAGGGCATACTCCAATTGCAATCCGTTGAAAGACATCTCAACTTCGACACCAAGAAAACACTACTGCAAATTCGAATTCCACCAGCACAAAACTCAACCGCTTCAATGTTTTGCAATTGCTCCAATGATCAATATCGCTCTAATACCATGTAGAAATTTGATAACTGATATGTTATCCACCGAGATTCTCCTGATCACACACTATTTTAACTTCATGCACAATACAAAATCTCTTCTACCATTGATCATTAATTGCGGAAATAAAAAAACAATCGCATGCGCACATTAAAACCATAAACAATCACACATATGAACACAATATTTTATGGGAAAGCTTAAAGCTGAAAACCCCCAACTATCTGTATATTATATGTCATAGAGATCATGTAACAATCATTATACAAAGCTCCTCACAAAGCTCTCAGTACAATCTCCAATTGCTACACACTAATCAAGCCTGATCTAGAAAATCACATGCTCCAATCTCTGCCACCTAATAGCCTGCCTCTACTGCGCAATCACTGCTGAAGAATGGCTCTCAATGAACTCGAATTGATCCAGCCTTGCTCACGCAATCCTCATTGGCATCTCCAATCACTGGTTTTTGCAAATCATGCAACAATATAGTCACAACTGATAGTCACACTGCTCTTTCACCTACCTCTTCACTAGTCTCCACTGAAACTGTCCATGCACTGAAGTTAACTGATGTATTCTTTAGTTGATTAATGATTTTATAATTAGTGAATTAATTAATAATTAATTCACACCACTCTTCACTAGTGTATCAATCAGTTAGACTAGATACAACTAGCTCAACTATGTTTAGATTAGTTAAACTGAACACAACTCCATTAACTTCCTCAATCAACTCCACCAAACTCTCTCACATGAGTTCTAACTGAAGTATCCATGCAATAGCTCCACTTGACCCTTAGGAATAGCGTAATTCCTTCTGTCAGCTCCTGTGCCACATCTGTGCACTTAACTGAAGTGCTCCAAGAGAATAAGATAATGTTTAGAGTCCAAATATTATTAAGAGCTAATAATATTCGACATATCTATTTTTAGACTGACAATCTAAAAATAGATTCTGCTCAATATGTCTAAAAATAGAAGTCCACATATTTTTCCAACTTGACCAACCATCCACAAATAGCATCCTGCAACTCATAGAATATGATCAACATGTGTAAAAATAGACTTTGCACCAAAAATAGCCTCGCAGCCCACTTAGTGAAGCGCGACTTCTTTCCACTAAGCTCATCATCTTGTTGCAATCTCAACAAATCTCATTTATGAAACCAAATATTTCTAGATCTATATATTTTAGATAAGTACCTCTATGTGTACCTACTCGGATTGACAAGAAATTAAAGTGTAATCTACACTAGCAGATTGGACCAAACATTTGGTGTCGTTGCCGGGGAGGTGCAACTAGAAGGATTTAAAATAAAAATAAAAATACAAAAACTCAACAAAAAAATGTGTAACCTCCAAAAGCTACAAGGAAAAAAGAAAACAAGGATGATGAACTTCCAAGCAAACAAGATGATGAAATACAAAAAAAACAAATGCAAAAAATGAATCCACCTCCTTTTCCTAAGAGATTGATTCGAGCAAAAATACCAATTTCTTTGCCTCAATTTGATGTCCTAATGAATTAAGGAATGTTTATGTGAAAATTCCATT
Organism: Pinus albicaulis; assembly: GCA_034641835.2. Taxonomy (NCBI): domain Eukaryota; kingdom Viridiplantae; phylum Streptophyta; class Pinopsida; order Pinales; family Pinaceae; genus Pinus; species Pinus albicaulis. The sequence continues at coordinate 942,306,825 of CM076583.1, read as the reverse complement.
ACTACAGGCAATAAAAGACATTCCAATTTACACCAAAGCCATTAAAAAGTTATGTCTCAAAAAGCCTGCAAAGAAAAGATTTGATTCACAAACCATTCATGTCATTGGAAATTTAGCTGGCCTTATGACAAATACTATTTCAATGGAGAAGTATGTTGATCCTGGTATCCCTAGAGTTACCACAATCATTAACAACATTTCCATTCCAAATACCTTGATTGATCTTGGAGCTGCCATCAATGTGATGACACTGGAAACAATGAAAACACTACAGCTCACAAATTTGCAATTAATACCAATTGTCCTGGAATTAGATGATAGATCCAAAGTCATTCTTGAAGGTATATTGGAAGATATAATTGTCTCAGCAGACTCTTGGGAGTATCCAGTAGACTTCCTAGTACTCCAGCCAAAGTCTAATTTAGGGGGACATCCTATCATACTTGGCAGACCATGGTTGGCAACTGCTGATGCATTCATAGGGTGTAGATCTGGAAACATGACCATTTCTAGAGGGACAGAAAGAAAACAACTTACCTTATACCCATCAGCGCAATCTCCAGCAATAGCTCATAACCTATGGCTTGATGAAAAATATAATTACAAAGAGGAAGTTTACTCTGTTTTGAGCATTGACCAAATCTATGATTTTCAAGAGGATAACAATGAAGATTTGGTAGATTTGTTTATTTCTCAACCTGATATTTCAGAGGAATTAAGAAATGAATAATATAATGTTGCAAATCAACTACTAGCACAATGCTTTCAGGAAAATTGTACCATCCAGTCTATACAAACATTGTTTGAAGAAATTTTTCCTATTCAATCCATTACAAACACACAAAGAAAAACCATAGATATTAGTCCAGGAAAAACATTGAAAATTGGAACACTTATAGACTCATCTCAGGAACAAAAGTTGATTGAAGTATTGAAAAAATACCAAAAGGCATTTTCTTGGGACTACACTGATATGCAGGGAGTCCACCCAGAAACTTGCACTCACCACATTTACACAGACAATAATATAAGACCAGTGAGGCAGCCACAGATAAGGATGAACCCTATGCTTCAGGACATTGTAAGAGATGAATTGCAAAATTTACTGAAAGTCAATTTAATTTATCCCATCTCTGACAGCCAGTGGGTATCTCCATTAGTGATAGTGCCCAAGAAAAATGGCAAATGGAGAATCTGTGTTGACTACAGACAAATCAATAAAGCCACCCTTAAAGATTATTTTCCATTGCCATTTATAGACCAAGTTTTGGACACATTAGCTGGGAAATCATCATTTTCCTTCCTTGATGGTTTCATGGTTATAACCAGATCAGAATAGCCTTAGAGGACCAAGACAAAACAACTTTTACTTGCCCCTGGGGCACATATGCTTACAATTTTTTACCATTTGGCTTGCGTAATGCTCCAGCAACATTTCAGAGAGCAGTATTAGCTATTTTTGCTGATCTAGTTCATGATTGTGTTGAAGTATATATGGATGACTTTTAAGTATATGGTAACTCTTTTGATCATTCATTGCAAAACCTTGAGAAAGTTATGAAAATATGTATAGAAACTAATTTATCCCTAAGTAATGAAAAATGTTATATGATGTTGAATGAAGGGGTAGTATTGGGTCATTATGTTTCTTCAGAAGGAATCAAAGTAGATCAATCAAAGATTCAAATTATTGTTAGTATACCAGTACCAAAAAATCAAAAAGATGTGAGAAGCTTTCTTGGCTATGCAAGTTATTACAAGAGATTTATTGAACACTTTAGTAAGATAGATTTGCTTTTGTTTAAGCTTCTTGCAAAAGGTGTATCTTTTAAGTGGAATGATGATTGTCAAACAATTTTTGAAACACTTAAAAAGAGATTATCCACTACTCCAGTTCTAAAAGGACCTAATTGGACTCTACCTTTCCACATTTTCACTGATGCATTTGATACAAAAGTAGGTGCTTCATTAGGACAAAAAGAAGAATCTTTAAATTATGCCATTTATTTCATCAGTAAGAATCTGGCACCTGCAGAACTTAACTACACAGTAACTGAGAAGGAAATGCTTGCAATCATACATGCTGTGAACAAATTCCGTCATTACATAACTGGTTATGAAGTCTTTATTCATACTGATCACTCTGCCATTAGGTACTTAATGAATAAAACCATAACTACTGGTAGAGTCACCAGATGGTTACTATTATTACAGGAATTTAATGTTACAGTGTTGGATAGACCAGGTAAAGAAAACCAGGTGGCAGACTTCTTTTCTAGACTCCACAATCTAGGTGAAGTTGTTCCAGTTGAAGATTCTTTTTCTGATGAACATTTATTTGCAATTTCAATATTGAATCCATGGTATGCTGACTTAGCTAATTATCTCTCAACAGAGAAAATACCTCCATCCTTCAGTTCAAAGGAGAAGAAAAGACTAATCAAGAAAAGTGTCAGATACTCATGGGTTAATGGAGATTTATTTTATGCTGGTTATGATATGATTATTAGGAGATGCATAAGAGATGATGAAATTCTTGATATATTAAAATCTTGCCATGATGAACCTTGTGGTGGTCATTTTTCACCTGAAAGAACAACATTCAAAATCCTCAGTCTTGGCTATTATTTGCCATCAATTTTTAAATATTCAAAGAAATATGTAAGAAGTTGTGACAGTTGCCAACGCATGGGCAGACCCACTGCCTCAGATCAGATGCCACTACAACCTCAAGTACATCTAGAGCCATTTGAAAAATGGGCTCTAGATTTTGTTGGACCCATTAATCCACCTTGTAAGGGTAAAAAGTACATCTTAGTATGTACTGATTATGTAACTAAATGGGCTGAAGCAAAGGCACTTGTCAGAGAAACTGAGCAAGCAGTTGTCAATTTCCTTTTTGAAGAAATATTTGTCAGATATGGAGTGCCTAAAGAAATAGTAACAGACCAAGGTACTCAATTTACTTCAAGAATGGTTCAAGACATCATTGAAAGGTACAAAATCAAGCATAGGAGAAGTACACCCTACCATCCACAAGCCAATAGCCAAGTGGAGTCTACAAATAAAACTCTGGAGGGAATCATCACCAAAACAGTGGCAATGAATAGAAAGAACTAGGAGGATAAGCTCAAGGACGCTCTCTGGGCTTATAGAATCACATGGAAAGATACAACAGGATTTACACCTTATCAGATGGTGTATGGTAAAGAGGTAATGCTTCCTATTGAATTTCAAATACACACTTACAAGTTGGCTGCAGATTTAGAAATTGATCTTAATGAGGCTCAAAAAGAAAGGATCATGCAATTGAATCAATTGGATGAAATGAGACAACATGCATTAGAAAGAACAATACTAATGCAAAAACAAAGGAAGCAATGGCATGAAACACATATCAAGAAGAAAGAGTTTCAAGAAGGTGACTGGGCCCTGCTATTCGATTCCAAATTTAAAGATCATAAAGCCAAGTTTACAACACACTGGATGGGCCCTTATGAAATTGTTCAAGTTTTTGAAAATGGATCAGTCAAACTTACTACCATTGACGAAGAAGGAAGAACATTTATAGTCAATGGACATAGGCTAAAGATTTATCACAAGCCTATAAGCAAATAAGACTTCATTCAGATAGTGACACAGCGGATGGAGGTTAAGATAGTACAACAATCAACTGTGATATCTTTACCATAGTTATTTCATTTTTTTTTCAAAATTTTCATAATTTAAAAAAAAAAATTAAAAAAAATTAAAAAAAATGATAAAAAATAAAAAATAAAAAATAAAGGTTTAGATGTGAAAACCAGACTCTGGCACAATCTAAACTAGAATTCTTACAGAAAAACCAAGAAATTGGCCGGTAAGAATTCATTTTTTTTTTCATTTCTGTCAATCTCACTCGTTTTTGCCAATTCTGAATAATGACTTGAGGACAAGTCAATGAATCAGTGGGGGAGAAGTAACAGTGAATTTTTTCTATTCATCTCCTCATTTCCAAAATTTCAATAAGTAAGGGATTTGTTTTATTGATTGATTATTCAAATAAGAAGGAGCTGTTTGTTCTAATCAGCAGAGGGACATGTTCAAGAAAGATTATTAGTAGAGGGACCAGCTCAAAGCAAGATCATATTAGTTCAAAGGCTGCTTGACAAAATCAAATAAGGCTATATCAAGATGTTTTACAACACCAAGAAAGATAAAGGTTGCATCAACATGACCTTTTAGATTTCAATAATTATCAGAGGGACCTGTTGCATGCTCATCTTCAGAAAGGGACATGTTTAGAAGAAGAAGACCAATCACACCTGCAAAAATAAAATCAGGACTTTATTAGCCAACTAGTGTAAAGGAATGTAAGATTCTTGTTTAATACTTAAATTTATATGTTAATTTTAGCTTTAAATAATTAATTTATGGTTACTTATTGGCATCAGTTTCATAACCTATACTCTTAATCAACCTATACCACTACTCCTAACCATCTTATCCTATGCCACTGCCCTTAAAAAAATCATAAGCTATTCTATATGCCTAATGGTTTTATATGCCTATTCCATTGCTATCCATACCTTTATACCCCTCACCACTATTCTTAAACCCTTATCCTATCTCTATGCCTATCTCTATATCTCTTTTAAACTTTTAACCTATTTCTATACCCCTGCCTATATCTATACCCCTTTGAACCTTTTTTAAAACCTTTCAAATCAATTCTAATGCACTGGCAGCCAGTACAAACGATCTTCATGGCTTTATTAGACAGATACACCGCTAGTGTAACGATCATATCCTCTGCAACATATCATTGCACTCCTCTGCAACCACGATTCTATCCTCTGCAATCACGCTTACATACCCTGCAACCAAGACTATGATCTTTGCCAACACGACCCTATCCTCTGCGCTATCAACTTCATTTCATTATAATAGGCTCAAATTTTGAGATTCCTCCATTCACAAAGGTCGATAAAGTCCGAATTAAGTTTTTAAAGTTCGGGCTTTGTGGTTTAAAAATAGAAGTTGCCGAGAATATAGAGCTGCCAGGATACGTTGCTCAAGCAATTCAAGGAGAAAACATAGGCACTTAGGGTTTATCAAAAACACGTGGAAGCCCAGACACTTTAGGAGAAACGTAACAAAAGAGGTAACTGTCAAAAAAACCCTGGGTAATGTTTTTTTTTTGAAGTAGACAGGGTAATTAGAACAAGAGAATTTAATGGAAAATAGGGCAGAACCAGAGAAGTTTGAAAGTTCAAAATTAGATGAAGACTGTGTTAAAATTTTGAGAGATAGAAAGTGGTTGATATTTTTTGAAAAATTTAATGGGTATAATGAAGAAGTCGCAAAGCAATTTGCTTCTTCGTTCAATGGAGAAAGAGCCACAGTAGGGAGTCTTTCATTCAGGGTTTCAGAGGACACTATAGATCAAACAATAGGTATCAGTCCAGAGGGTGAGAAATACTTCAAAACCAAGAAATTCAAGGAGAAATCATGGACACAATTCATATCTAGATCCAGAGTGTCCTCAGTGAATTGGAAAATCGGAGTTTCTATAAGTTGGCTTGTTCATCCCTGGGATGAAATGGTCTATATCCTTTAGAAATTTATCACATGTGAGGGTAGATATAACATAGTGTATTTGTATCATATCAAAATGCGGTTGCATTTGAAAGGGGAATGTACCATCAGTATTCCATATTTCCTTCTTCAGAGCCTAACTAAAATGTCTAAAACTATATAGAAGCAGAAAAGTAATATGGATAAAAGTTTATATCATTTTGGATTAGTAAAAATGTTGATTGAGTTTGAATTGCAGAAGACATGGATGACATGGAAGGGATTTTTAATCTCTAATGAAATCAGAACTGATGAAGAAGAACAAGAAAAACAAGAGGTTACAAAATTGATGGCTGATGTAATTGAAATAGATTATTAAACTCTATAATTCAGACCAAACACTTTCTCTCTACCTAGCAGCAGTATAAGAACAAGAAAAATGAGAAAGGAAGAAGTTAAGAGAGCTAAAAAAGATAAATTTTTTACCAGTTATACAAGAAAATCTAGAAGGATTAAAGGTAAGACCATGCAAGATAATGATAACTTACAACAAGGTTAGGATGCAAATACACAAGAACTGGAAATTGAAGGCAGTAAGGAAGAACTAAAAGAGAAAACACCCTCAAACAAAAAGCAGAAGCAACTAGAAAGGAAAATTCAAGATTTGCAACAAGAGCTTATGGAATCATAAATGTTGGAAAGAGTTGTGAAAAGAGAGAATGAAGCACTAAGAACACAAAGAAAGAAAATTCAAGATGAAAATGAAAAGTTGAAGAGAAAAATAAAAAAATTCAAAGCCAACAAGACTGAAATTTGTAGATGGGCTAGAAAATGGTATAGACAGAAGAAAGCAATCAAGGCCAAATACAAAAACATGAAGACTGAATATCAAGCTTAGAAGAATGTGGATGTTTTATTGTAGGCATTAGAAGTAGCAAACAGAGGAGTCTGACAAGTTAGCATGAGGACATGCAAAGTCTTGTGTTTGGGGGAGATGTTGGTACCATTTTGTGACTTATCTTTTTACTTAAAAGCTTCATTTTACCCATCATTTTCCTCATTTAACCTTCATAAAACTCTTATATCCCTTTGAAACTGATGAATAAATTTCCATTATTATTATTTTTACATTGAAATTAATTTTTGGAATTTTTGTGTTAAAACTAGAATTTTTCAAGAAATTACAGGTTCTTGTAACTTCCTGTAATGGCTTTATGTTCTGACACATTGCATGACAGGTGGACCAAATAAAATACTGAGGGATTAATCCTGAATGTACAAGGATAGTGAAAAATCTATCCACCTTCAGATTCTAAGTCCATAGGTGGCCGGTCAACACTGGTCAAACCCAACCATTTCAGTAGAAAATTCTGAGCAATAAATGAACAGACTTGATATTTTGCTTGTAAATAAGGATCTAAACTAATTCGACTCCTTTGGGAAGTTAGTTATGATTTTGAGGAATGTGAATAGCCTCCTTTTGTTATGTAGTTTAATGATAAATAGTTAGAAGAAAAAGATTGAAGGATACACACACATAAGACATGAGATTTACGTGCCAAGCTTAAAAACTCTGATTTATGTAATTGATTTTTAGACCTTAATACAGACAAAGATTCAGTTCTTCATGGTGTTTTAGTCTATCATTTTATTCATCTGAGTTACTTCAAGTGTGCTTGCAACGTGTGGAGGGCCTCCACTACAGCGCTGGTACACTTTCTTTGTGTATTTCATTTAAAATTTGCATATTCAGATCTGATAGTACATTTTTACTTAATTTTTATGCTGCAAGTTCATGAATCATAGTTCAAAGTTGTGTTTTCTATTTCATTTATCATTTTTTCTTAATGGTCATGGTTATAATTCCAAAATTCAAACTAATAGTTTAATGAATGAACCTTGTAAGAGGATTTAACTATTGGTTGACTTTAAGATTATTACCTTGATTTCTGTTTTGAATAGGTATGATTGATGAGTGTGTTGGTTTGATAATTGGAAGAGATAATTTATTTCAGTGTGTTAATCTAAGAATTTGGAAGAGGTTCTATGAATTAAGTTCTTGTAAGAGAACTAGAATCTCAGACAAATCATAAGAACTATGTTTTTAGAAGATTAGATTTGTTTTATTTAAGGAAGTGTTCAAGTGTGGAAGGAGACAAAGAACAATCTCTTGTAAGAGAGTATTGATTCTATTGTGTAACCAACTCCAAAAATAGAAGAATAGAGATATCAACGCCTTAGAAATAAGCCACTTCGAGGGGGAAACCTCGAATACATTACATAAATGAACAATTCTTGGATGATACAATTTACAAAACCTCCTTTCTATATATAGGAGTCCATGGGGCCATAATGTAATCCTAGTGGGCCACATTGTAATCCTAGCCGACCTAACAATAATAATTTAAGGGCACAATAATAACAAAATGGGGGTTACAAGGGTACAATAATAACAATAAGGGGGTTACACTAACAAAAATAAGGGACTATACTAGTAATATAGGGACCTAACATGCCCCTCTCCTTCAAAAAAGTGTTGTCCCCAACGCTTGAGTAGCTCTGGGTGCTTCTGTATAAAATTCTCATCCTCCCATGTAGAATCTTCAGTGGGTAAGTTCTTCCACTTGATGAGATACTCTGAAATTGATCGATTCCGTAGTTGTCGAGTTCTTGTTTCCATGACTGCTTTAGGTTCCAATATGATTTTTCCTTCCTCATCAAGTTCTGGCAATATTGTTTGAATCGGAAGATTTTCACCTATAACCTTCTTTAAGCATGAAACATGGAAAACTGGATGTACTCGCGAAGAAGCAGGAAGCTCCAATTTGTATGCCATAGTACCAATATTTTGCAACACCTTGTAAGGACCATAGTACTTTGGCGATAATTTATTATCCTTCTTTGCTTGCTTGAGGGACATTTGTTTGTATGGCTGTAGCCGTAAAAATACCCAATCTCCTACATCAAAACTTCTCTCGCTGTGATGTTGATCTACCTGTTGTTTCATTCGATTTTGTGCCAAATTCAGGTTATCCTTTAAGAGTTGGAGAACTTCTTGCTGATGCTCGATGTGATCTTCCACTGCTTGAACCTTCGAATTTTCCCTTAAATATGATGTGATGGATGGTGGATGATATTCATAAAGTGCCATAAATGGGGTCATTTTTGCTGCAGTATGGAAGGAAGTGTTATACCACCATTCAGCGAGAGGTAACCACTTGACCCATTGTGTTTGTTTATCAGATACAAAACAACGAAGATATCCTTCCAAACATTTATTTACTATCTCAGCTTGACCATCAGATTGAGGATGATAAGATGAGCTATGAGCTAATTGAGTACCCAAACAAGAAAATAACTCCGTCCAAAAATTTCCAGTAAAAATGGGATCTCTGTCGCTCACAATAACCCTTGGTCTTCCATGTAGCTTTTGAATTCTGTCCATAAATGTAGTAGCAACTGTACTTGCTTTAAATGGATGAGATAATGCACAAAAGTGTGCATATTTGGTAAGTCTATCAACTACCACCATGATGACATTCTTTCCTTCAGACTTAGGTAAACCTGTGATAAAATCCATTGAAATCTCCTCCCAACGCTGACTTGGAATGGATAAAGGTTGTAGAAGTCCCGGGGTCTTAATTGTCTCCACTTTATTCTGCTGGCAAACCAAACATTCAGCCACAAACTTTTGAATATCAGATTTAAGGCCATCCCAAAAAAATTCTTTCTTCACCCTGTGGTAAGTTTTTAAAAATCCCGAGTGTCCTCCTAAAAGAGAAGTGTGCAATTCCAAAAGAATCTTTTGTTTTAGTTGGGAATTCTTACAAAGATATAAGCGATCTTTGTACCATAAGGAATCATTTTTCCAACTAAATGTATCAGATGTACTAGGATCTTGCTGCAACTTTTGAATGAGTGTCCACACATCTTTTTCCTCTTTCCATTCATCTCTTGCTTCGGTTATCCAATCTGGTTGGATAATAGAAATGGCACAAAGCAATGCTTCCACCTCTTCATTCTTTCTTGAGAGTGCATCTGCAACAACATTAAGTTTTCCTTTTTTGTAGATTATTTCAAAGTCATAACCCAACATCTTTGTGACCCATTTTTGATGCTCTTCTGAAGATAGTCTTTGTTCCAAAAAGTGTTTAAGACTATCATGATCATTTTTTACCTTGAAGTGTCTTCCCATTAGGTAAGTTCGCCATTTCTTTAGTGCATGCAGTATTGCTAACATTTCCTTCTCATAAATAGGTTTCTGTAAATACTTTCCTTTGATTGGACGACTTTTAAAAGCAATGGGTCTTCCTTCCTGCATTAAAACTGCACCAATTCCATTTCCTGAGGCATCACATTCCACAATAAAGGTTTTTGTGAAGTCCGGCGTAGCTAAGACCGGTGCTAGGCACATTGCCTCTTTAAGATGTTCAAAGGCCTTAGTTGCTTCAGGAGTCCATGAAAATGCATTTTTCTTCAATAATGTTGTTAGAGGTGCTGCTATTCTCCCATAATTCTTAACAAACTTGCGATAATACCCTGTTAACCCGAGAAATCCTCGCAACTGCTTTATGGTTGTGGGGACTTTCCATTCCTTAATGGCTTTAATTTTGTTAGTGTCTACCTTAACACCCTCGTGAGATACAATATGACCCAGATATTCCACCTCTTGTACTCCAAAGAAACATTTGGATGTTTTTGCATATAATTGTTTCTCCTGCAATAGCTTAAGAACCCTGTCAACATGTTGAACATGATCCTTCCAAGACCTGTTTCTAGATTAGTATATCATCAAAAAATACTAGCACAAATTTTCTAAGGAAGGGTTTGAAAATGGAATTCATCAACCCTTGAAATGTAGAAGGTGCATTGGTAAGGCCAAAAGGCATGACCAAAAATTCATAATGACCCTCATGAGTTCTAAATGCTATTTTTGGAATATCTTCAGTCTTCATTCTAATTTGATGATATCCCGAACAAAGATCCAACTTGGTAAAATAAATTGCTCCATGTAATTCATCCAATAATTCATCAATCACAGGAATGGGAAATTTATCTTTAATGGTGAGCTTATTGAGCTCCCTATAATCCGGACACATTCGCCATGATCCATCCTTCTTGTGTACCAATACCACAGGAGCAGAGAAAGAACTTTGACTAGGTTGAATTATACCCGCCTCTAACATTTCTGCAATCATACGTTCAATTTCGCTCTTTTGGAAGTAAGGATATCTATAAGGCCCGATGTTTGGAGGAACACTTCCTGGAATCAAATGAATAGCATGATCATGATTGGGAGTCCTTTGGGAGTCCTTTGGGAGTTTCAAACACCTTGGAATGATTGTCCAAGACTTGTTGGAGATCTGCAGAAATAGATGATTTTGATGTCGGAACTTCTAGTGAGCATAATTGTGCAATTACGCCTCGTTGTTCTTTCTTTAGAAGCTTTGTCATCACATTAGAGCTTATTATCCTTCCTGGCTTCCCTTCAATACCCCGTAATTCGACTTCCTTTCCTTCTGAAAAAAATTTCAAGAAAAGTTCTTGAAAATTAAAAGCTACCGTCCCCAAAGATTGTAACCATTGTACTCCTAGTACAATATCAGCACCTCCCATAGGAATGGAAAGCATTGGACTAGTCAATACATATTCCCCCATGGTTAGCTTAATATTATGGCATTTTCCAGAGCAATTTATAGTTCCTCCATTGGCAACCATCACTTGACATTCTGGTGCTGGGTATAGGAAACAATTTAATTCCTTGGCTACCTTACAATGAATAAAATTATGGGTGCTACCTGAATCAATCAATACTATTACCTTTTTCTTCTTGATATGTCCTTCTATCTTGAGAGTTTGAGGAGTGGTAATTCCTGCCAGTGCATTACACGATATGGTCGGATTCATTTCTTCCTCTTCTAGGGGTGGTTCCTGGTGTATATCGTCTTCTTGTTCATTTTCTTCTTCTTCTTCACAATATATGTAAAATAATTTCTTCTCAGCACACTTATGACCTTTAGTGTATTTGCTATCACAACTGTAGCAAAGCCCTTTTGCTCTTTTTTCTTCCAATTTTTGTGGTGTCAACCTTGTAGGTTGTAGAAATCTAGGCGTAGCAACACTTCCTTCTTTATAGAATTGAGTGGTAGGCTTCCTTGTCGCCATAATTTTACATTCAACTTTTCTTGCCAACCTGAATGCCTTCTCCAATGAATCAGGTTCCAAAATACGAACTTCATGTTGGATGTTATCCTTTAGAGTGCCTATGAAGAGATCAATCCTGTGTTCCTCTGGAATATCAGTTACCCTTATATTCAATTTTTGGAAGTCCTCAATGTGCTGCCCCACTAAACCCTTTTGTTTGAGATTTATCAATTGGCTAAAGAAGGTGTTGCTCTTTGTATCCTCATAATGTGCTATCATTTCCTCAGTAAAAATTGACCAAGTGACAATTTTTTTACGGGAGCAAAGCCATTGATACCATACAAATGTATTTTGTTCTAAATGTAAAGTTGCAATGCGTACCTTTTGTGTGTTTTTGCACATTATGGAGATCAAAATATTGCTCCATCTGTAGTATCCATGTTACAGGATCCTTTCCATCAAACTTCCTCATATCCATTTTTGGAATATGGTGGTTCTTCCCGCCAACATTAGAGTTTACGAAATCACGATTAACATTTATTTTGTTCTCATCATGAGGTTCTTCTACTATCTTTTCACCATTAGGAAACATTTCTTGTATCAACTTTGTCAAACCTTCCATGTTTGCTTTTAGAAAATTCTTCATGTTTTCCATTTTCTCATCGATCTTAGCTTCCATGTCATCCATCTTAGATTCCATGCCAGCCTCCATGCCATCCATCTTAGCTTCCACGCCATCCATCTTAGCTTGCATGCCATCCATCTTAGCTTCCATGCCTTTCTTCAAAACTTCCATTTCATTTTTTGTTGCTCTTTGCGAGAGTGAAATTTGTTGCACTTGCTCTTGTGATTTTGATAGATCATGTTGCAATTCTTCATCTTCATGAGTCATAGTAGAGCTTTCCAAAGGCTTAATGGGTGTTGAATTCTTTTTTGGGGCCATTTTAAAATCCAATGCGATATCTATTCTACTATATGCCCCTTGCAATCAATTCAACTTGATTCTTCAAACAAGACTTATGCAATTCGGAGAAAAAAAAATACACACCTTTTTACTTGCTTTTGAGGAGCTCGATATTGAAATTGTATTATATTTGTGATTGCGGCTCTTCAATATCTGAAATTGCTTGAAGTAGCCCTCTAAATTCTCTTTTGAATGCCACGGTTCGACTTGATTAGGATTCTCAAGACAAATTTATGTCCAATCTCCCATGATGACCTAATTATGGGTAGTTTGGTATAGAAAAACTTGTACGACTTGCCCGTGTCCTTTGTTTTGTCCTTCACCTACGAGTGATATCTAAGAAGCTGCGGTTCGTGCAATTGGAGCCACTTTTTACGACACTCCAATCTGATGCTCAGAGAGAGAGTTATTGAAATTTTCCCACGATCACCTTTTTGAAATGAAATTCGGGAGCATGAAAAACGCACTACCTTCCATAGATCATATCTCCAAAAATATTGTGAACCAAGCTCTAAAATCTTTTCACAAGTTTCCTTAGGATTTCAACTTCGCACCATAAAAATTTCAGATTTTGAACCTAAGTAGAAAACACGTTATAGTGCAAATTCCACGATGACATGTTTAGGAGCCTGAAAAACGACCTAACTTCCACAGATCATATCTCTGAAAATATTGCCAACCAAGCTCTGAAATGTTTAGACAATATTCCTCAGGATTTCGGCTTCACACCCTAAAAATTTCAGCTTTTGAAACTTCGTAGAAAAAAATTTATAGCGAAAATTCCACGATGACCTGCTTGGAGCAGCGAAACCCTAGAATCCAAATCTCTGATACCAAATGTTGGGAAACCAGCTCCAAAAAGAGAAGAAAAGAGATATCAACGCCTTAGAAATAAGCCACTTCGAGGGGGCAACCTCCAATACATTACATAAATGAAAAATTCTTGGATGATACAATTTACAAAACCTCCCTTCTATATAGGAGTCCATGGGGCCATAATGTAATCCTAGTGGGCCTGATGTAATCCTAGCCGACCTAACAATAATAATTTAGAGACATGATAATAAAAAATGGGGATTCTGAGGGTACAATAATAACAATAACGGGTTTACACTAACAATAATAAGGGACTATACTAGTGATATAGGGACCCTATGATTCCCCCAACACACTAAACTCTCATTTATGAAACCAAATCTTTCTGGATATATATATTTTAGATAAGTACCTCTAAGTGTACCTACTTGGATTGACAAGAACTTGAAGCCTAATCTACGCTAGCAGATTGGACCAAACACACACAAATGAGAAGGACAAAGGAATCAATTGTTAAGAAAATGACTTCACTTTCCAATAGCATGTAGATTGCTAAAATATTTGTTGGATAAGCTTAAGGAATTTAGTCAACTCCATTTGGATAAACTAAATACAACAGCTTCAAGCATTTCAATATAAATGATAATATGGCAAGAAAAATTTCTTAACAAATAGCTCACCAAAGTAGTAAGTGTGCTTAACTAACAACTCCTATATACCTAGGATATCACAAAATGTTGCAATAACCTGAGACTTTTTTGAAGGGTTTTAAGAATTGCTTCAGAAAGAACATATATTGCCTTCATACAAATATTAGGAAAGTGACTTGAAATGATTAGCTTCTGCAATTTGGAAAATATTTTGATTATCATCTAATAAAGTAGGTGTATTTACTATTAAGAAAGGTGACTCTAGATAATGGGTCTTCATTATTAAGCATGGTGACTAGTATAAGAATTCAATCTTGAACTCTATATTTTGTTGCCAATATTTTTTATGTACTGATAGCTCTAATAGTAACACCACTGCATGCTTTCCTTCCTCTATATCCCATGCTATCACACCCAAGGGAATTCTATATTTTTTTCACTTTTCATCAAGCGCACTTAAGAGGAACTAGTTTTTATAGGTGGAAACTAGACATTCCTAAGACGGTTGAGAGAAATTTTCCCATCTTCAGGAGCATTTACATCAATTTTCTAGGATGTGGGTAACATCCCAACAAAAAAAGAGATGTCCCCAATAGTTTCTTTGTACCTCATGGACATGGAAATACTAAATTCTAATCCAACCCACTTTCATTTTTCATATGATGGTGGTCGGATCCATTCTGGGTGGGTTGACTATGATCATAGATTCATTGATTGATCAATCAATGTATGCATCCCTTAAGGTTGGGACACATCCTTAACGCAACTAGGTCCCATCCAAGATAAAAGGGAAAAGGATAAAAAAAATCTCATGCATATATGAGAATGGACTATATCATTTATCAGTGACATAATACAACACATAAAATCATAAAATTGTTTCATCTAACACAGTCATGTATGAAGACTTGAATCTTTGACGGTTACAGAAATTGTCACATGTCATTTCTAATGTATGTATGAGTAATTTTCAGGGTAGGTGTCCCCATGTGTGGGTGCACATCTCACATATTTGGTAGGGGAATGACAACATATCCTCCCAGGATGGTGGGCACCCCCAACCAATAAATAAACACATGATTGGTGGGCCCTGGTAGGTGGTGTTTTCATCCTCAAATCGAGAGATCATTTTTCTTATTGCATTTCATTTTTAGGTGTCCCATTCAGTTCATTCATCTGCACTCCGTTAGGGGGCATGCCATCATCTTACAGAAGGGCCTTCTCAGTCATACCCCTCATGCCCTGTACCTGCTGGCTCAGGTCTATTCATCAAATCAATTTTAAAGTCATTCATAGTCCTGTTTTGGCCTCTTGGCCAGCAAAGAGTCATTTTAGGGTTTTTAGGTCTTTTTAGGTCTAGGGTTTTGCAAATTTAGTCTTCAAAATGACTAATAATGCCAGCAGGCCAGAGGGAGGCCCAAAATAAGTTTTCATTTCAAAAATTTCACCGTTACTATGAAAATCGTCATTTTGTCCTTTGTAATAAATGTTATGTATATTTTCAAAAAAAAATTCAATTGTCGATTCTTCAAGGCACGGCCAAGTCGCCTTTTCCAAAACATGCACCACCATCCACAAAAAAATCAACAAGACAGCATTTCAGCCAAAAATCAAAGTGGAAACAAGAATCGAGTTTACATTAAAAATGTGAAAAGTGCCAATTTCAAAACATTACCAAAAGTTGGTCTTTGCAAAGCAAAAATCAAATCCATGACTTTACAAAGATATTTCTATGTTTATCAAAGATCATTTGCACTACAGAGATATCAAAGAAGTCGATTGCAATTGTGGAAAGGCGAAACTATGAGTTTAAAGCGAGGCGTGTGTTTGGAGTGTGCGTGGCGCATTGGGAGAAGGCGCGGCAGCGTTGGTATCTCGCGGCATAGCCACTTTCTGCGGTTTTGATTTTCTCTGGTGCGAGTGCATTGGTTTGTGCGCGACGCACAGAGCCTCCAAACAGAAATTCATCACGGCTTCACAAAAAACCAAAATAATTCCGTCATCTATGATCCAAGGAAGTGTGTGATGCGTTTGCCACTACTATTAGATCGTGTTTGGTGTTGTTTGGAGGCAAGACATGAGAGTTTAAATGGTGAAAATATAAACCCTATATTCATATCAAAATTTGCTCCTTAGGGTTTCAAATGGTGTTTTAAAAATTCATTTTCATGCTGAATACTCAATGTCATACTATCATTTCTCAACTGTGATTCCTTTCCCCTCACTGTCACATCATTATACAGTCCCTTTCCTATTCCCTTATATTCTAAAAACACTCATATCACTTATTTTCATTTTCCCATTTTCCCTATTTCCTAAACCCTATTATTCCCCATAACCATTACTCTCCCATATCATTTGCAAATATTCCTAGATTCCCAAACCCCACATCCTTCAACACAGTCAAGTGACTGTTAATACATTTCAAATCTCACTTGAAAAACTCCACAATCCATTTTTTCCACTGTCCCATATTCCTCACAGTTCCTTGTTGCTTTTTGGCATATTTGGCATTGAAAACAAACACCAATTTCACATTTTCAAACCAAACCAAACATACACTTGTTATACATTGCGAACACTATGACAGACACAGATTCATCTTATGAGCAAGACAGTGACTCAACCACTGAGCTAAATGTACCGAGAAGGCCTCGAAAAGGGGGCAGACACGTCAAAGAAGAGCCCACTTCATTGACTCAATTGCAGGTCTGCCCACTTGCAATGGCTTGTTTTCAACAACAGTCATGTTTTTGGTATTGTGAGATGATTGCTCAAACTCAGCATCATCAGGAGTTGGTTCGCTT
The DNA here is from genome assembly GCA_034641835.2 of Pinus albicaulis. NCBI lineage: Eukaryota > Viridiplantae > Streptophyta > Pinopsida > Pinales > Pinaceae > Pinus > Pinus albicaulis. Next base: position 942,289,888 of record CM076583.1, on the reverse strand, counting down.
GTTTGTTTTACATTTGCATGACGATCAGGTTACCCTCGCTGGAGTAAATTTCACCTTGACACCAGAAACCATTTCGTAGGCAACAGGAATACCGAATATAGGTGAACAGTGGAACAAGAGACAACAACTGGACAAAGTATATTATGAGCCATACATCCGGCCTGGCTATATGAGGCAGCTCAGCAGGGTGTTTCCTTTCAGATTCTTGAAGGAGTCCTATGCGCCATTAATGAAACTCATCATCAGATACTTCAGCTGTGAGGGCCGATTCTTGCGCCTTTATGCATACCACATCAAGTTGTTGATGCATTTCACGAGAGTGAGGATGATGAGCATTCCATATTTCATGTGTCGAAACATAGAACGGATGACTACTCTTGTATAGAAGAAGACTCCAGAGCAGCAACATAACAACATTTATCATTATGAGCTCATCAAGATGATTGTGGTACATCAGCTTGGATTGCAGGGCATTGCATGGGAGGAGTTCATTTCCCGTGACTTCTTTACAGCCCCTCAGCCTCCTCCAGAGATTGTTCATGATGCGGGTGAGCCTTCACATCAGTTTGAGGGTCCTGAGATAGAGCCTATCAGTGTTCCAGTATGTGTTACCTATCAGAGAGGCACCAGAGCCTTATTTGCAGCAGCACGGCGAGTACTATCTCCACCCGGGGTGGAAGGGGTCTTGTTACCTTCATCAACAGCGCGAGTACTATCTCCACTTGGGGTGGAAGGGGTCTCGCCTTCGACATCAGCACAGGTACAGCGACAGGACAGAGGCAAGAGGCATATGTAGGAGGAAGGCCCTTCAGGAGGTCAGGATGCTGATTTTACATTGATTGATGTTGATTTGAGCTCTCCTAGCTCAAAACTGAAAGAAATCATCCAGGAGCAGAAAATTGAGATCAGCACATTGACCGACAAGTTGCAGAAATCTCAGTGGATCATTGACTATCTGGAGCAGCGGAATAAGCAGCTGGAGGATCAACAGACGATTATGGAATTGCAGAACATTCGTGAAAACCAGCAAGCTGCCCGAAGAAGCCCATCCGAGATGACACCTATCGAGCGGGAGATTGAGGCCGATCGAGAGACTTGGCTCGAAAGGGTCAACATCCATTTGGAGAAGATCTTATAGAAAGCAAACAAAGAGAAGGACATGCTCATACATATGAAGAACCACTATTGGGCCCGCAAACATGTTTGCAAAGCGAAGATGAAGATCCTAAAAGCGAGGCTGAGAAGGGCACTAAGGAGGCGCAAAAGGCCTGATCCACTTCGAATCTTGGCTGAAGCTTCTTTGGCTGAACATGGCACCTGATGGGGAACCTTCACTCAAAATTTCAGCAAATTTGGAGAAAATTTTGCCATTTTGAATTTTTTGGGTCACAAAACAGATTTTCCTGCCCGACGCGTCGCGCCACCTTGCGCGCGCTTACGTTTGAGAGATCTTCTGGAGGAAAAATTGATATTTTTGGGTTTTTTATGATAAATTATGCATTCTCAGGAATGACAGAGAGATTTCATCAAGTTCTGGGTGGTTTAAACGGTCAAAAACACCTTGAAAATGGCCTTTCGCCACATTTTGAGCACACACAGAAATCCGGGCTTTGGGAGATTAACGCTTTGGAGGGAAATGACATCCAACTAGAAATTTACTTGGGTTGGAAAGTAGACAAAAGAGGTATTTCCAAACGAGTTGTCCAACACAGACGATGAGTCACCAATTGTTGCTTAAAGTGCCTCAAAATCAGCTCCAGAGTGGCGCGACGCATTGCGTTTTCTGGCGGCGCATAGAGAAATTTGGCCCCATTTTCACTCTTCGCCACCACGATCCCCTTACCTCATGCAATCCGACGGATTTGCATCTGGACCGACATGCGCGAATTATAATGAGTACGACATCTTTACCTAAGTGCTTTTCCAACCTCGCCTATGCCACGTGTCAACAATCCTGTGGAATCGCTGCCCAACCAAAGATTACCGCTTATTTGTCTAAAGCGGTGTGAAGAGGGGCAACCCACCTTGTAAACCCGCTCGCGGTTTTGCTACAGTGATTGACCGCGGTTGTACATCTGGTTTGCGCTCTCCTGTGTATATTTTCTTTTATTAACTCCGGGTTTAATCTCCGGTTGAGAAATTCAATTAACACGAACAAAAAGCGGGAATTCTATTATCATAAAACAGAGTTAAGTGACCACGGTTTCACGCAGGGTTCTTCTATGAGTGGGGTTAAATGCACAGGGATTATTCGAATGAATTTACGACTATGTTTTCGCTCCATTATAAGTGGCCTTGGTCTCTGGCATTTCAACACAGTCCTGCCATACATATAACACACAGTTCTACCATATATACAACCTCCATGTCAATCGACTACAAGTGCTCTGTTAAAAAATGGGGATAATTTCAAACATAATTCAAATAGTGAATGCCAACTGATTCAAAGCATATCCAATCTCCTTGCATTCCACTACACATTTGAATATAAATTCCGGAATGTAAATTATGTTATGTGTAACGCCCGACTGTATAAAATATTCTCGGAATTTATATATATGTGTACATATTGTTGGAATAACAACAGTTTCTCTGCACAACAAAGCTTGTGGCTCGCTCGCTCGCTTCTCGTCACCGCCCGTCTGTCCTGCTTCCTCTCGCTCTCTCCGCCTCTTTACCATCGATTCACTTCTCGCTCTGTCCAGATGTCTCTATGTAACCCGTTCGTTTCTACACTCCATACCCCGCCATCAATAACATTTCCAACAAACAGAATTATTATAGTTCCTACCGCCAGAACCACATAGGGTAAGCTCACATTCACACTACCTTGAAGGGGTACTCATAACCTAATTTTCATACACCTTCAGGTTTACCTAACTCGATTCTCATTCCCCAGTAATGCTTTCCTACATCTTGACTGAGGTTCTCATACCAGAGCAATGCTTCAACCTTTAAACCTTATCCTTCACACATTTGATCCATATTATTCTATAGAGTGCACCTCCCTTCTCTTAGCGTAGTAAACTCAAAAAATATGCTCATCTTGTTGGCTTGCAAACCGCACCTGCTTAATTAGTGTTCACAAAGTATAATTTTGATGGTTCTTTGAAAAACATGCACTGAGGGTCTGACTCTGAACTGCATAGACCAGACATCCTTTGGCTCAAGTGTCAATTTTGGAAGGTAGATTTTTTCCAAAATTGCTTGACATATGAACCAGGACTCATCCACTTCCATCTTGTTCCATTGGGTTGGGCCATAATATGGCCAGAATGGAACCTTGTTGAACATATTAATACTACATCAACATTTCCAATGAAATATCAGCTCTGTGGCAATTGGTGGTCACAAGATCGACTACACACGTATGCAAATATGCTTCCAAAACCTGTAAAAAGCGCTCACTAAGTAATCAAAAATTATAGGGGGTCAGGTTTGGGACAAGCCTGTCTATAGAATTTTTCTAATTGGCGATCATGAGTTCAATCCCACAGGCATAAAGTCACACATATATTCATCCACACAAGAATTTTTCAGAATTTAAATACTAGAATAGTCAATTTTTACATTTGAAATATAAAGGAATATCAACTATCATAAATGATTATAGAGTTGAAAATATTATGTCGGTGTAGGTTTAGGGTTCATCATCTATAATTAAAAATCCATTACAACTGCAAAATATATAAGTACCAAACCAAAAAAAAAATTGAAGCAAATTATGTTTACCTTGAGGAAGGGATGTTGATCAGGTAATGAAAATGTGGTAGAAATATGTGTTTACCGGTGCTTGTAGAGAAAATGAGAAAGGAAACCAATGGCCTTAATGTATATTTGAAAAGAATGCGGTGGCGCGGCATCAACCATTGCGTGGAGATGTTGAAAGGCCTACGGAGGCTCCATGTGACCTACCTCCACCAAAGAGCAGAGTTCCCAGACCCCTTGTTTTGTAACAGTAGCAAGGGACAATTTCAGGCAAGTTGGACGGAGCATACAATTGTAGGCAAAGGAACAGAGCATCTTCCCCCTTCCGATACTTCAAACCAAGGTGAGGGAATGCGCTCTTCAGCTTCTCGAACACCACCATCACCGCAAATATTTGTCGATTAAGGTGCATCAAGTCTTCAGAAAACGAGGACCAGAGACAAAGTATCAAACAACCTCGTAAGGAAGAAAAGTAGCGGTAAATTATATTTTAATTGGTCAATTTAGATTTTAGAATTGAGGGAAAATAAATTTTAATACATAGTAATTTTTTATGTGGTAATTTCTATGGGAATTATGTTGTCCCCATTTTAATTAATATGTAGTAAATTTTTATGAGGTAATTGCTATGTGAATTATGTTCTATGTTGTACCCATTTTAGTTAAGTTTGTTGTCCTTGTTTTAGTTAAGTTTGTGATTGTTATTTTATTTTTATTTTTATTTTTATTTTCATTTTTATTTTCATTTGATAAAAAGGAGGTTGGTTGACATATAAATTATATCTAATGATGTTGAAGGTTTATCAATGATAATGTTGGCTTAGTGATACTGTTTTCTTAAGGCTATTAATAAAAATTATAGAAGACATTTTTTATATAGGCAAGTGTGTTCATATAAAGAGGGAAAGGGAGCATGAGGTTTACACATAACTAAAATATCCAATAACCCTTAAGAGGTATCAAATATCCTCAAATCTATGAATAATGTTAGCAATAAACTCAAGTAGTTGTAGGTAGCCCATTATTTTCTGGGAACTTCACGTAGAGCTCAAAAATACCCTATTATAAGTTAACCATAGTTTATAAGACCTCCACATGTGTTGTTAAGAGAGACATGGGATAAAATTTGAATACAGGAAATAGGGGGTACAATAATATAGATTTGTAGCACCTACTCAAATCACCAAGTATATACCCAAACCATCAATATGACACACTTCTCTGAGTAAAATTATGAAACGCCATGGAACAACTCAACATAGAACATATAGCCAAAGCATCAAGACTTACAATACAATGCTTAAGTGATCAAAATAAAAATAATACACATTGGAGATATCATACAGACATGGATCATACATATCAAGTTGAGACCTAAATATGCCTTAGAATCAATTAAAAATGACTAGCATAAATTACCAACTCACATACTTGTTGCACTAGTTAGTTGGTCATATTTTTATTCTTTGACTATGGTGTTTGTTTTCGTTAATCATTTTTAATTTTGTCACTTATTATCTAGTCATATAGTTTAGTCCTTGACTAAATTAGTCATTTAAGTTAGTCGTTTTTAGTTTAGTCACTTACTATCTAGTTGTATATTTTATCCCTAGACTAAATTAGTCATTTAAGTTAGTCATTTTTAGTTCGGTCACTTAAAATTGCTAAAATTTAGTAGTAACTCACTTGAAATAACTGTTTTGACTAAATTTTTCAGTAACTTAGTCATTAATTTCATCATTTGTTACTAGTGTGGTTGAATGAGAAAAACACATGGAAGTATAAGTATGAAAGACAAAAAGTCACAGCTTCAATCTATAAGGGAGAACAGTATAAAGGGATAGATTTTATTTTGCAAGAAGCACAGCATGAGGAATCTGGATCAAGTACAGTCACCTACATCAGAGCTCAGGAGATCCAAGAGAAATAAGGAAGCATGAGGACATGCTTGTACATCAACAAGGGGGAGATGTTGCCCCTCGTTTTGATCCAATTTTGTTTAATTAAATACTCTTTATTTCCATGATATCCATCCATATATCATCCATATTCACTCTATTTTGACCAATTTATGCATATTCAGGTATATAAATTAAGTTTTGCAATTTTTAGAATTTTTTACAAAAATTGAATTTTAAGTGCATTTTTGGACTCAACTAGAAATTCTTGTAATGGCTTCATTGATGTCATACTTGCAGAACTCCTAGGCTCGAATTGAGCACATTTATAGAAAAATTGGAAACTAAGAATTGGCGCGCACCTATTGGTTCGATCAAACCGAGCTTAAACGGGCCCGATCAAAGCCAGTCAAACAAGACCTGTTATTATGGAAATCCCTAGGAAATAGACCAAATTTAGCATTTTATGGGATTTTCCATATTTTGAGAGATTAGATGGATGATATCGACCATAATAGATAGGATAAGGATAGACATGTCTGTTATATACATTTTAGTTAATTTTGTTTCATATTTCTCTATTTAAGCCTAAGACATTGAAGGCATGGTATGTAGGATTTGTATAATTTCACTTTGATATTTCTGAAACTTTCAGAGCTAATTGAAGAACCAATTATATATCCTTTTTTGTGTTCTATATGGTGAATTCTTGATTTAGTTTCGGTATTTTAAAGTACTCTCAGTGTGCAAGGCAAGGGTGGAGGGCCCCCACACAAAGATAAGTGCACTTTCTGGTTAATTTAGTTGCAATTTCCTGAATTAATTTTGTTTCATGCTTAATCTAATTATATGTATGATGATATTTTATGATTAGTGATGAGTCTTAATCTAATTTCTAATCTTCATATGAAGGGTCAATCCAGTTTTTAAGTTAAACTCTCCTTCTATCTGATCAGAGACTAGAAACTAGAATTCGTCTTTCTTGTTTTTAAGTGATTTTCTGAATTTCCAGTTTTCTAAAAATTGCATTAATGATGAATGAATTTGTAATGAAGGATAGCAAGGACCTCCTTAGTTAGGAGCCTCTTCTATTATTATTTTATGCATCTTGAGCTATTTTTCATTAGTGGTTTTGATTTATGTTCATGAAGTAGTATTGTAGAGAAGGAAAAACAAGTTCTCCTGAGTTAGGAGATTCTTCTCCTGCTTATTACATAATTTAATTAGAAATTATTTAGTTAAGTTTTATATTTGTAATATGCATTTCCTTTAATTTCAATAATTCATCTTCTAAACTTGACTATAGCTGAAATCCATATATTTTGGAGATTATTCTAAGTTCTAAAAACCCTTATTGATAATAAAATACATGTGTTAGACCAACACTCATAACCTGTCAAATCAAAGTGGTGCAGAAATATATCAACTGTCCAACCATTTGACCCTGGGCATTTGTCTTTCTTAAAGGACTTTAGTACCCTTGTAATTTCATCAAGGGAGACTAGGTTATATATTACATTATTTTTTTCTTCATTGCCTATCTATGGGAATTCCTTCGTAGCCCAGATCTCATCATCTATGTCAACACACATCTTTGCTTGATAGAAGGTTTCAAAATATTGTATTGCATCTCTTTGTATCTCCTTCGTTGAATAAATATTTTCCCCGCAATTATTCTAAATCTTCCGAATAGTATTGATATTTCTTCGTTGATTTGCATATTTATGGAATAAGTGTGTTTCTTGTCCCCCTCCTTGATCCACAAAGCCCTTATTTTCAAGCGCCATGTAGTCTCTTGAATCTGTAGTATATTCTTCCTCTTTTGTTCCAGTGTTTTTAAACTATCCCACATATCTGCCGACGGTAATCCATTTTTCATATCCTTTTGGATACGCACCATCTCCTCCATTATATCAATAAGGTATTTCATAAGTGATTTATTCTTCAACATTTCCCACTTTTTTATTATTATTTTGAGTGTCTTTAATTTCTCTAAGATATGCTTAATTGTCAACCCATTCACATCCCTCTTAAATGAGAGCCATGTAGTTTTAATCAATTCGTTGAATGGCCTATCCTTTGACCAGACTCTGTAAACTTAAAATGGATTCCAAAATGAGTATGCTCCATGTGCCACTATAGAACAATCGGGAGGTGATCATATACACATGTTTTATCCACCCATGATCTCCAATTCCTCAGTCGTTCAAAGAGATTCGCATGCACCAAAAATCGATCTAATTATTCACCGACATATTGAGTCCCTGATATACCATTTCTCCAATTATGGAAAAGTGGTAGGGACTTGATATCAACTTTTTGGTTTGTGTCAAAATTTCAATAGGTCTGTCAGCAAAAAAATCTCGTTTTATTTGAACCTCCCATACTTCCTCTCTGGATATAGTGGCATTGAAATCTCTAGCAATAATGAGTGAGCCAATTTTAATTATATCACATGCCTTCATACGTTCCCAAAAGTGATTATGTCCCAATATGGTGCATATAAATTAAGGAAATGAACTCTTCCAACTAATCCTCTGATATATTCGAACACCAGTATACCTGTAAAAACATTGTATGTCTGCAACGTGGCCCATTTGGGATACCATAAGATAGCCAAACCCCCCATATAATCCACAAGCATCCATTGTTACCATATTCCATTCTAGAAGAAAATATTTAAAAAATGAAACAACTCTATTTTAACTCGATGTCATTTCCTGTAACATAATAATAAATTGTCGAATTGACCCAAAAAGGTGCTTTAGGGTTAACTGTTTAAATTCATCCCCCAACCCATGACAGTTCAAAGTAAGGCAGTTAATTAAGGAACATCATTAGAGGGTTGCTATTCTCCAAGGGCCCTAGGGTAATTGATGGAAAATATATTAATGTCTCTTAATGCATTATATTCAGATAAATGAAGGGATTTTGCCGATATCATTTTTTTGTATTTCCTGGATCCTCTACCCCCATGTCCATGCATCGTTATGTTTCGTGCAGACATGGGACTAATGGAAGGAGGGGAATTCAATAGTTATCCATGGTGGATGGTCAAGGTTGCAAGATCCTTGGCAGGATTTTTCATAAGTATTTCAATGTCGCTACCCATCGATTTGGGTGGGGATAAATCATTTCCATGAAAATTCAAGGACAGAGGAGATGACGTCCTATGTAGGGAAATAGTAGAATCCACTAGAGGAGGGTCATTATGTCAGTCATTAATGGTTTATTTTGAATGAGGATCAACAGAAGTAGCGGGATAGTCTTGTAGCAGATCATGAGAAGACTCAAATATCTCAGATGGGCAAAGAGAATTATGTAAAGGTAGAGAATTTTCGACCAGATGAGGAACCCCAACCATCCCAGATATAGTGGAATCTCACTCTACCTGAAGAGGAGGTACTAGGTCAGAAGAGAGGCATGGTGAAGTAGAATGTTCAAGAGAAGACATAATGAAATGTAATTTATTTTTTTAGAAGTACTTGAGCTCTGAGTTCGTCGTTCTTCATCCCCAAATAGTACATCCCATCTCTGGCTATTATGACTATGACTATGCTGATGAAGCGTGTGCCTTTTAGGGCATGTTACAATAAGTTTCCCATATGGTGGCACAACAAACATCTAAAAAGAAAACCCCAAAAGTAAATTATTCTCCTATGCCTAATATGGTTCCATGCCAGATCAATATATGTCGGAAGCCCACCCGAGAAACCCATTTCAACTAACATCCACGCCACCCTTCTATCCCTTACTACCAGATATCCAAGAAAAATATATATGAAGCAACCAATCACATCTCCTATTGCTTTAAGGACTAGTCTAGTCCAGTACTCTGATGGAAAACCAGGAAGCTTCACCCAGACGTAATTGTTTTTTGGAGTGTACCATAGTGGATTAAATCTTACATACCATCTATGCAGTTGAAGAAAACTCCCACCTCGAACCCATGTCATGTTCATGATGCGTTCAAGGTCCTCCTAATGCAGGAATTGGAAGCTATACCATGAATTCATGAGACAAATAACCTTTGGTGAATATCCAAGAATGGGCGCCCATTGAGCTTTAATATTGTCCTACATATTCTAAGGAGGGGGTCCTAAAAAATCCCAACGACCAACTAGTGCATGCTTCTGTAAACTTGAAACTCTATCCTATGATATGTCATGACCGAAATTGAGTAATTTTTTCTTCGCTGCGGGAGTGATTTTTTTCCCTTTGGAGTGCACCAACGGATGAGACTCCTATAATAGAGAAGACCCAAATTCATCCTGAGCCTCCACATGTGCACCCTCTCTGGTAGACTTGTGAATTTTTGAATAAGACAGTTGATCGGAGGGCCCAGTAGCCCCCCGTAGGGAGTGGCGATTTTGTAAATCCAACTCAATAGCCAACGTGGCCCGAATGTAGGTTTCATGGTCCGATACATATGAATTTAGGAAATCCTATTGATCCCCAACAACATCCATGTCTAGTAGATTGGTGTGTTTCGTATGCGACTAAGATTCTATGTCACCAATCCAGTTGTCCCCACCAGGGGCACAAATCCCCCTAATTCTTAGCAGAAAGTGGGAAAGACTTGTCGATACCCATTATGATAAATCATTAACATAATTAAGATTCCTAACGCCACCAAAACATCACCCTTCAAGTAGCATATAATCTAGTTAATACCCCATGCAGATAACATTTACTACTACCATAATATTACTCCACCTCATATCTCATAGGGAACAATGAAAGAACCTTAAACCGTCTGATCAAATCACCTCTTGATAGGTAATTCCACCAAACGATGAAAAAATTCACCTACCACCACAATGGAATAAAAGAAATCAATGAGAAGATAATATGTCAAAAACTCGAGCACCGCAAAAACAGGTAAAATTCCCCAAAGTATTTTGTGAGGATAGGTAACCATATATATAAATGTGTCGGATCAAAGATCTAGAGAAATAGGATCAATACCTTCCCCACCCAATCGTGTCAAAATTGAAATTAAAAATAATAGGATTCCATAGAATATTGTACCAAGAATATTCACCCAAAGGGATCACTTCCTTTCTGCGCAACCATGAAGCCTAACCCCAAGAGTGTTAAGAGAATTAAACCCGTGAACTCTCAATGGAAAAGGTGCTTTAATGACAAGACTCAACCAATTGAGCTAAACCCCAAGGCTAATGCAAATTGAACAAATTTCCAAGAATGGTTATAGAATTAAGTTTTCATTGGGTAAAGAAAGAAATTTTCAAATTAAATATGTAAATTGAGAAATGAGTTGTGAACGATCATGAGCTTGATGGATTATAATTAGAGTCTATATTTTATGGTTTAGTATATTATAAATAAATTTATCTAAAGGTGCGAGTTATAATTAGGGGTGGCCAAAATTCAAGGACATGATGTTTTGGTTTTTGGAAAAGATCATGTCAACTATTATTTGTTTATTATGGATTTCATATGAAAGGTTATAGATAAAGATATCTACACTCGAATATAAATGCAATGGTTAATGAGATTTTGCATTGTATATTATAGTGTGGATCAATGAGAAATGTAACTTTAATATTTCATGGATATATCGCTTTGCAATTTTGAAGATATAATGTATGTTTTGCAATATTTTTTATGTATAGAAATTTAACAAGAAAGCTAAATCCTCCAAGTTCTTAATTATAGTTATTTTTTCCTCGTGCATTTTAAAATAGTAAAAGACATTGAATACCTGCAAGTGACATTGTGATTCAAAAGGAGAAGAAAACAACTAGATCATTCACAAATTGATAAGACACGCACCTTGGTAGCCTAGGCTCTGAAATTGCAAAGCCATGGCAGCAATAGAAATGAAATTAAAAAGCCAAGGTGGCCAAAGAAGTGAATACTAAAGTGTATAGTATGTGTTTAGAGTGCTAATAGACTTGGGGCATATTAAAATCTAGTTATACAGGATTTAGGCTAGTAAGATTTTTCTTTCAAAAAAATTGTGCACTAAAAATTTCCACTAGGCCATACTTTAATAGATCAAATTAATCATGTTTTCAATGTGATACTTTAATAGAGAACATTAATGATTGTGAAGAGAAAGGAAAGGAAACATGCACTAAGCTTACACAATCAGTCTAGGAATGAAGTGAAAGACAAAGTGACAATAAAACGTTTTTTTAGCTTAGATGATGAAACCCTCTTAGCCCTTGAAACCTCATGTGTTCAAGTACTAGAAGACAGCTAAAGCAGGTGGAAAAACTCAACGTGGTAAAATCAGTGCAGTCACTTGGGTAGGCCGCATCAAGAAATAAGCATCGAATCATAATTGATTCAGAAGTATATAATCTTAACCATATTTTTTTCACGAGTGCAATGTTCTACAATGAAATGATGTGATGTGTTAACGATGGTGGTGAAAATTGTAGTTGTTCATGTGGTGCAGTGAGAGGGAAAACCAATCGAGCAACATGAATTAACAAATTGGTTGACTAATCAAATGGATGGACTCAAAATGCTCAGGTCCAAGTGGAGAAAGTTTTGGAGTGAAACGCACAAACCCTTGCCATTTAAAAAAAAATAACAACTTATTATATTATTATGAATGGAAAACAAATAAGATGATGGTGAGAGATAAATATCAACCATCCAACATTGTATACTACTATGAATTTTCCCTCAATATCTAATCCCAGCCATCTATTTTGTAAGAAAATAAAATTCCTCAAGGTTTATTCTAAAATATGCCACACCTATTGGTGTAATTATGCATTAGGGAAATAAATAAATAGAAACTTTTTTCATATGTGTGTAGGTAAGAAGATAATATCCTTAAAAGGAAGACTATAGGAAATGGAATTGAAAAGTTTTGAGCATCAAGACTTGACTCGAAATGAATATGACATATAAGATATATCCATTAGTAATTTTGAGGATTTAGGAGTGAGGAGGAGGTGCTTAGAAGGTTGACACCATGTGGAAGTTGTTTAGGAGTTCAACCCTAGTGCAAGTTACAATATTTTTTTTCACATTAGGACAATTATTTCTTATCGTTTTGTTCACCTTAGATCAATGATAAGAAAAAAAATTATATGTATAAGTAAACAAGTTGCAAATATGTGAACAACCTACATGAATTTCTTGAGATTCAAGGATCCCTGCATGCGATCCTAGACCAAGTGTTGAATAAAAAATCGAGGTTTTGAATAGATAGAGTTAGATGATGCAAATGTGACATCACATAAATTGATGTAGGAGCATCTTAGCAAAAAAAATTACTTTTTAGCATGATCATATTATTTTCTTATGTAATTCCTCTAATTCATGATATTAGCTAGCACAATTTGTGTTGTTCATAGGTTATGTTGAGTTTCCCTTATAGGAAAAATTTAACTAATATATTTATTCAAGTGAAATTTACCTTCTAGAGAAATGCTAGATAAAGGATTAGGATATGGTTGTTAGCTATATACTCTTTTTGTCTTAAGATATTTTTATCAAGCCAAGATCAAGAAAAAAGGGCCTTTAGTCTATAATCGGAATCAAATGCTAATAGAGTAGAATTTTCCAATGTAATATTTTTGTGGAATGAGTAGACTAGCGTTATTATTTTATGTCCATGTGTATCAATTATATTCTTCTCATTTATCTTTTGATTGCTTAATTCTATATAGTGTGTGTGATCATTCTTTCCTGAAGTGTATAGTCTTAGGATTCAATTATAAGATGATTTGTACCATTGTGCATAGTTTCGCTTGGTTTCATTAGGATAGATATAAGGGTGAGGGGTTCTAGGTCTAAAGGTGGGGAAACCATGTAAAGAGTCAAGTGAGAAAATTTCTTACTACTATTTTTCCCTTAGTGTCCATCAAGGATTGGAGTAATTGAAGTTCAGTGCAGACAACCAATGAATGTTGGTAGTCCCATCAGTTGCTATTCCTAAAAAATGGGAACCATTCGTGATAGTTTCCATCATTGTCTCCACCCTCTAGTGAAGTATCGAGGTTTGTGGCAATTACTAAGTAGGGAAGTGTTCTCCAGTCATGCCAATTAATTGGCCTAAGATAATGGAGAAAATTTTATTGTCTACCTCTATTGGTCATCAGGCAACTGGGAACTCATTTAAGTGCTAAGGAAACATAGCTAGTGTCGATCCAAGATCTGATGGGTTGATCTATCATTTTACATGCTTGATGGATGGAAAACTTCCTATCATCTTCCATGCTTCTCCTTGGGACCTTGAGGAGAATAGAGATCATCAAAAATGAGACTAGTGGTGTTGGAGTCGAGACCCAAGACCTGATATCTCGTACTCTCATTCACGAGGGAATCAATAGGCCTTACCAGCTTTAGAGTGGATCAAGTTCCCATTTTGGTCATATCAGCAAAGAGATTAAGCCCCTAGTGCGAGGGCACATAAGCTTGGGGATTGCATAAAACGGGGTTGGAGTTGTGTTGTGGTGTTGTGGCCCACATCTCAGCAAAAAACTTGGGCCATCATTATTGTTATCACTCATAAAATGTGAAAAATTACTTGACATGTTCATACAGTTCATTTTTCAAAGGTCTCCTTAAGCCTTTCAAGTTGGTGTAGGAAAATTTCATTTTTTACATGTTTAATCTATCATAAGTTTCAAGGCCACCTCCATTTAGGTCATGTCATGTCCCATTAGTCATCATATGCTGTTAGTTTTCATTCCCCAAGCATTTAAATTAAAAAAATATCCATTAGCCAGTTTTACAACTTTTCATAGAGAATTCATTGTAAAACAGGCAGAAAACGCTACGAAAACACCTGATAGTTTCATAGCGAATATGAAGCATTTCTCTGTTTTTTGACTTTGAGTAGTCAACTTCAAGGGATTTTTCTAGGAAAACAAAGAAGTATTTTAAGAAACTGAGAGAGTTTATTTTCAAGCACATATCAAATAGCAATAAACTCTTTCACTTTTCTCAAAGGTGCTACAAATTGGGAGATACAGGGATGTCTTTTGGCCCTATTTTCAGAAAACAAAGTTTTCTTGTTTTATACATGTTTTTCAAAAGTAGATTTTGGACAGCTGGAGATGGTATTTAAATACAAAAGAGAGTTTTTCTTCAAAATAATTTAATATACAAAAACCTCCTCCATCTTTTCAAAATCTATTAAGAATTTGGAAATATGAGTTCATTTCTAAACTGCATATTCTTCTTTTTTGGGAGTTTTCCTAGCACGCTTCAGGCTTGAAGCTAAAAAAACGCTACGAAAATTCCTGTAGGTGTTTTTTTGCATTTAAACTCAGTTTTGGAATGTTTTAAGGAGGTAGATCGATGGTTGCAAGGTGTCATGACATGATGAAGGTGTTGGAATAGCAAAAAAGTCAAGAAGATTGATGGAAAAGCCATTTTCCCACGCTACTAAAACACGCTACGAAAATTTATGTACATGAATGTTTTAGCAGTAAAATTCAAGTTTGATTTCAAACCAAATGAAAAATTATTTTGGAAATTTAAAAGAGTTTTTTCTTCAACACAGGTCCATCTAGAAAAACCTCTCTCAATTTCTGCAAATCCATCAGGGTTTGGAAATTATACACTCATCTTTGAAGCCTATTTTTCAGGAGGAGTTCCAGCTCAGCATCCACGTGGCATAATAACACATCAACACTCTATTACACTCAGCAAATTAGTTGGTTGCAGTTGATAAGGGTTATTAAATTGATTTGTTGAACTATTAATGAAGAAGAGTCCTTTTTGTATTCAAACTCTGCAAAACAAAAATATCCCTAGGAAGTCTCCAAGTGATGGAATCATGTTTGAAATAGGTCTCTAAGGTGGGAATTCAAAGCTAGAAAGGTGGCATATCATTTTTATGAGTCCTCATTCTATAAATCCTATAGAGTTTTAGAGTTAGAGGTGGGTTGGAGATAACTGGATAAGTGACACTTGAAACCCCCTGAAAGTGGTATCATAGCACATTTTTCTTGCAAACGTGACAAAAAGGTATAGAGGAGAAGCTCTAGGAGTAAGTGGGAGGAGACCTATGGGCAGGAGGATGCATGTAGTAAATGAAAATTTAAAGGAGGATATGAGGTGCATTCAAGAGAGGTTGGTGGTAATGGAAAATGCCCATAAATGAGGAGTGGACACTGGATATTATAGTGAAGCAGAGGAATAATCTTGTATTGAAGAAGAATAAGAAAAATGAGAATCAATAAAGGATAAAATGATGAGGATGATAGCAAAATTGAATGTAAAACTAAAGATGGGAGTACCTGAATACATAGGTAATTTAAATATTAATGAATTACTAGATTGGATAAATGTCATGGATAATTATTTTGATTATAAAGAATTAAATGAGACAAAGAAGGTGAAATATTTTGTTACAAGTGTGAAAGGACATGCAACCCTATGGTAGGATGAAATGCAAGCTAGCAGAAAAAGGAAAGGTAAGACTAAGGTCAGAAGTTGGGATAAAATGGCGATGAAAATAAAGAATGATTCCCTACCCAAAGATTATCGGCTAAATCTTTTTAGAAAATTTCATAACCTTAGACAAAATTCCATGATAGTGAAGGAATATAATGAAGAATTTTATAAATTGAATATGAGAGTTGGACATATTGAAGAGGATTTTGAAAGGTTTCTAAATATCTCAATGGATTGGGGAATGAGATTCAAGATGATATTTTTATCATCATTCTATACACAGTCATGGACGCTTACTAATTTTCTTTAAAAGATGAAGAGAATATTGCTCGAAATCAAATTCAAATAAATTGAGAACGGAGTGTTGCGAGAGGCAAAGGATAGTAGAGTGGAAGAGGAAGAGTCCAAGATGAAAAATAAGGAGGAAGTTCCAACATTCAATCACTGGGAGGAGGTGATTCAAGAGGAAGAATATCATTCTCCGAATGTATAGGTCGATGAAGAGACTATCATCCTAAATGTTTCATATGTTGGAAACTAGTACACATGTCTTGGGAATGTCCCAAGAATGCACCAACGTGCCAAAGAGGTTATCGTGTTGTAGAAGCAAAGGACGAGAATGAGAATCCAACCATCATTAAAGAAGTTCCATAAGCAGGGGAGTCTTTTTCAATGAAAAGAGTGTTGATAAAATCATAGAAGGAAGTCAAAGAACCAACTCAGAGGATAATTTTATTCAAGACCATGTGCAAGTCTAAAGGAAAGTTTTGTAAATTCGTCATTGATAATGGTAGCACAAACAACTTAGTCTCCACTAAAATGGTAGAGAAATTAAGTTTGAAGTATACAGCATACCCTCATCCCTACAAAGTTTCATGGTTACAAAAAGTTCATCAAGTCATAGTCGATGAAAAACGTAAGATAAATTTTGAGATTGGAAGATATAAGGATGAATATTATGTGAGGTAATGCCTATGGATGTTTCTCATGTCTTGATGGGACGGCCATGCCAATTTGATAGAATATTTATCCATGATGTAGAAGGAACACTTACACACTCGAGAAGGATGGTCACAGACATACACTACTTCACTTACAAGATGAAGAAGCTAAAGAAGAAGTTATTCCTAGTGTGTTGTTGATGAGTGGAAAGGAGTTGCTACAAAAGGTAGAAAAGAAGAAAGTTGATTTTGCCTTGATTGGGAAACCCAAGGTAATTCTTACCAGCAACAATTTAAATTATTTACCTAAGGAAGTCAACGATATATTGGATGGTTTTGTTAATATAATCATGGATGAACTACCAAGTAAAATACCCCTCTTCTGAAGCATCATCATCATATAGTCCTAATCCAGGAGCAATTTTACCAAACAAATTATCATATAGGATAACACCCAAAGAGAATGAAAAACCATAAATCCGTTTCAAGCATTATTGGACAAGGGAATAATTAGGGAGAGTTTAATCCCTTGTGTTGTACCTATATTTTTAATTACAAAGAATTATGGAGGCTAGAGAATGTGTACTAACTCTAGAGCAATGAATAATATAATAGTAAGGTATAAATTTCCTTTACCTCGCATGGATGGTTTAATGGATTTTATAAGTGGTGCAAATTATTTTTCAAAGATAGATTTGAAAAGTGGATATCGTCAGATTAGGATGAGAGAGGAATATGAGTGGAATACAACCTTTAAAACCAATGACAGTTTGTATGAATGGATTTTCATGCCTTTTGGATTAAAAAATGCACCTAGTACGTGCATGAGGCTCATGAGTGAAGTCCTCAAGTATTTTATTGGAAATTTGTAATTTTTTATTTATATTATATTCTTATTACAGCAAAACAAAGGAAGGACACTTAAGGTTTTTGAAATTGGTGTTGAAAATGTTGTAGCATGAGAAAATTTTCATAAATTTGAAGAAAATTTCCTTCATAAAAAACATAATTATTCTATTTAGTTTTTGTAATCTCTCCAAATGGATTAAAGATGGGTCTATAGAAGGTGAAATATATCAAGGAATGGCCTTCTCCAAGGAATATTTATGAGGTAATCATTTTTAATGGGTTGACTAGTTTCTATAGGAAGTTTATCAGAAATTTTATCCATATATGTGCATCAATATCCAAAACCATTAAGAAGGAACATCAGTCATTTAAATGGAAAACAACAACTAAAGAGGATTTATATTGTTGAAATAAAATATAATAGAAAAACCTATCTTAGTTCCACCATATTTTCATAAACCTTTTCAAGTTACGTGTGATCCAAGTGGAATACCCATTGGCATTATTCGAAGTTAGGGTGATAAGCCTCTCGCTTATTTCAGTGAGAATTTGAAAGAAGAAATACAGAGCTATTATTCTTATGGAAAAAAAAATTGTTGCTATAATTCAAGCTTTGAAGAAATGGAGACATTACCTAATACCAGGAGAATTTGTTTTGTACATTGACAACCATGCTTTGTAATTTATACTAGACAGGATAAGTTAAATCATAGGAACATAAAATGGGTAGAGATGTTTGGTTTTGCAGGAATTCCAAGTAGTATTTTGGGATGTGAACATCTCAATGAAATGTATAGAGTGGACCCAAAATTTTGAGAAACCTATGAAACATGTGATAACCTAATGATGGGATATCAGAGCCCTTGGATTTAGTATATGATTTAGGAGGATTGTTGTTCAATAATAGTCAACTTTGCATACCAAAATTTTCCATGAGAGATAATTTGATCAATGAAAAACATAGTGGACTCTCAAGACACTTTGAGCCTAACAAGACTTTTCTTTGATAAATTATTTTTATAATTGGCCAGATATGTGGGTTGAACTAAAAAGGTATATGGAGAAGTGTAGCATGTGTCAAAATGCCAAGATAAGAAGGAAAAACACAAGGTTGTACCGACCACTACCCATTTGGAGAAACCTTAGCATTCTATTAGTATGGATTGTGTTTTGGGATTACCTTGAACCCAGAGAGGTAATGAATAAATTTTTATGGTTGTATGATAGATTTTATAAAATGGATTATTTTATACCTTGCACAAAAACCACTAATGCAACCAATGTTGCAATATAATTTTTCAAAAAAGTTGTAAGATTGCATGGTTTTCTTAAAACCATTGTTCTGTATTGAGATATGAGGTTTGTAGGCCATTTCTAGAAGACCTTATGTAATTAACTAAGCACCAATTTAAATTAAAAATCAACTTACCACCCAAAAACAGATGGAAAAATAAGGTGGTGAATAATATCCTAGGAAACAACTTGAGATGTTTGGCAAGTGAATACCCCAAGTAGTGAGACCAAGTGCTTTCTCAATCTAAAATTGCTTATAATGACTATCCCAATAGAAGTACTAGTATGAGACCATTCCAAATAGTATATGGAATGCACCCACAAGTAGCTTATAAGTTGAGGAACCTACTAGAAAAATAAATAATCAAGAGTGCTAAAGGTAAAGATTTTGCAGCAAGTATGCAAGGGCTACAAGAGAGAGTCAAGAAATAGCTACAAGAAGCCAACAACAAGCAGATATAAGGAGGAAATTGGACTTTGAATTTTGTTACTTAGTAATGGATCATCTCAGAAAGGAAAGGTTTCCTATAAGGACATATAATAAACTAAAACTTAAGAAAATTATCCCATATAACATCCTAAGGAAGTTTTCTTCCAACACTTATGAACTAGAGCCTCCAAAAGATGTTGGGATTTCGCTAATTTTTAATGTAGAAGATTTATGTCCCTTTAAGGAGACATTTGATGCACCTGCAAATGATGAAGACCAAACCTACCAGTGGGAGGATCAATTTCCAAGAGAAACTCAGAAGGAGATTGAATAAATTATGGAAAATAAGATCACCAAGAGGACCAGAGGGAAAGAATATTTTGAGTACTTGGTAAAATGAAAATATCAACCAATTGAAGATGCTAGTTGGATGCCAATGGAAAAAAAATTAAAGTTTAGCATAAACACATGAAATCAATTATGGAGAAATATTTTATTCCTTGGGAATCTAATGAAAGAGCATCTTATCAAAAAAATTATTTTCCCCCGTGATCAAATTCCTTTTTTTTGCAATTCTTGTAAGTTATGATATTAACTAGAAGAATTTTTCTTTTTCTGAGGTTATGTCAAGTTGTCCTTATAAAACATATGTAAATAATATATTTATTCAAGTGGAATTTAGCTTATAGAGAAAGGATAGATGGGGGATTAGGAAATGGTTGTTAATTACAACCTTATTTTGTCTTAAGATATTTTCCTTAGGTTGGGATCAAGGAAAAAGGGTCTTTAGTCTATAACTGGACCCAAATATTAACAAGATAGTTTGCGGAGAAACAAGTCCCTGCCTAAGGTACTGATGTCAAGAGCAGGTTCTCACTAGACTGTTCTACGGAATTAGTCCTTGGTCTAGTTTGAAGGTTAATTATACTGGTTGTGAGGTCTGGCCAGATGAACATACCAATTATAGTTTCGAATTGGTTGCAATATAGTCTAAATTGGATGTCTATACAATCCAAAAAATTAACTAACCAACTCTCCCTATAACATTTTGAAATGTTGAAAAAAATTAAAGACCGAGGTTACAGTAAGGCTTGCTTCAGGAAATGCAATCCAGTGCATCAAGAATATTAAGAACATATGAGTTATGGTAATTTTTCATGGAATGTTACAAAGAAAGTATAATTTATATGTAGGGTAACCATAGGAAATTTCATTTCACTATGAGAATGTAGGTTCCTTATAAATATGGAGTTATGTTTGAAGCTGAGCTTAGCCAGTGACTACATAGCTTATTAAATAATTTATGCCAACATTGAGATTAGCCAGTAATAACATAGTTTATTATTTATGCCAAAATTTATATAGATGTTGTTACCCAAATAAATCTGGAAAAAAATAATGATTTTTTGTTTTGTTTTTTCAAAAGAACTAGAGACCTTCATATGCTGGAATTTCATTAAATGAGTAGCCAAAGAAAAAACTCTCAAAGGCAAGAGAATAGGACAAAGATAGTAACAAGGCTTGATGTGAAACTGTGCCCCCAAAAAAAGGAACCGGTTACTATTTCATACAAATATTTACGTACATAGATGAAACCCAAAAGAATGATTAGAAATTTTCCATCCATGGGTATCATTGGATACCTGTTATGAAAATGTCAAGTCACCAGTGCTTAGTCCTACCCTGATCATTGTTATAAATAAGCTTAGTAAGTCTTCAAAAATCACCCAAAAACACATTAACTCCTTGCAAATTAGCAGCACTGGCGAATACAGCATGCAACTGCTTGAGCCCAGTGTCTAAGTCTAGTCTTCACTTGCTGAGGATTGTCACTTGCACACGGCCCCCGAAAAAAATCAATGAAAGATTCATTACTTTACCGCATAAAAAGACTCTGCAATAAGAAATTCAATTGTGCGAATGATGGAAAAATCAACAGTTGAAAAGAAAATGAAGAAAACTGCTAAAATATATGACGAAATTGTATCATTATTTACCCTTGGATGGGAAAGTAGGCACCCACGGTCACAATTTTCATTATCGACATCTATTTAATTTAGCTCACAACAATCCCCCAAAAGCATCATGCATGTTTGGATTGGATAGAAGTTGTAAACCCCGCTTATATAAAAAAAAAATAAGGATTCTTGTTTCTTTCTGGATTGAATTAGGCCAACCTCGGAATGCGACCAACCCCAGGACTACTAGCAGTCGAGTTGCCTACCACTATAGTATTGTTTTCGTCTAAGTTTGTTGCATGGCCTTTCCATTCCAATTCAAACTGGTAATATACTACTACCTACCCAAAAGATAAGTCTTGGCTCAGAGGCCCTTGCTCAAATGTTGCGAGCTTGTTCCTCCCAATGCTTTTATCGTGCAATAACTTCGAGTTATGAGGAAATTTTTTTGTTTCATGAGAGCATGTGGAAGACCTCGCCTTATTCCAACATCATATTTTTCCAGTGGCCAGAAAATAGTTTATTGATAATTAATAATTTCCTAAATCATAAAAAATTTTAATAATATTCTAATCACATTTTAATGGTAATTGAAAGTAAAATCACATATGTAAAGACAGTATGCATGGACTTACAAGTGTAAAGACAAAGACCAATATGCATGCCACTTGTCTCATTTCCCCCAATGTGCTACCTAGTTTTGTTTCAATACAAGGTCGATGAGAAGTTGCAAGTCTTTGTTCACACTCACACATTCTGTGAACTGGTTCCTGACCCATAGCCATCCAAGCCATCATAAGCATCAGTAACACCACCAGCATCAATAGCAGTCTATCATGTTGAGTCAGTTATTTATGCAGAATTTGATCCAGCAATAGTATATATATATCACCACCACTAGCAGCATACCTAATAGCATAGCTAGAAGTTGATCTAGTCAATGAAGCGGTAGATGAATGAGTATATTCTAGTTATTCTTCTTGTGAATGTCGGTTGTTCGAATTGTCTACACATTTCTTATCAACTTCTGGTGAGCTACCTTGCTTCTGCTTTAATTTTAAGCAATAAGGAGCTTGTGAAGGGATGGAAATCACAGTAAACTAAACCTGAAACCCATAGAAAGTCTTGAAAAGATGCCTGACTCCTTTTTGTATGTTTATTGTTTTTTAATTATCTGAGACTTGGATGATTCTCGGGTGCAACGAATGTGTGTTCTGGAGCTCTTTATTTGTTTATTTTCTTACAGAAAAATCATCGAAAAAGGCAGTAGCCAATGCCCACTACACATTTAGCGCCTATTCCGGTTGTATGTGGGTTTGTTTAATTGGCATCCCACTTTCTGAATTATATTAAATGGTTTTTAACATAAATATGGATAGCCTAGATAAGGGTTTGGAGGATTTTCATCTGTCCATTTTCCAGGCTTACATGATTTGAAAATTTGTTTCCAAGCACTCTGATTGAGAAGGCTTTTGGGCTTTCTGTAATTTTTATGTAGTGGGCTTTTTTATCTTAGTGGGTTTTTCTCAATATAGATGTTTTTACAGTGACTTATAGGAGGCGCTCAATAAGAGATGCCACTAGGTGGAGTCGAAGGAGTTGATACTGTACAGTTAGGGACATGAGATAGCACAATTGCCAATGCAACTCTTCCCAACACAACCCTCCCTGCACCGACCGATGCTCTCTCTACAATCATAGAAAAATTCCAAAATGTTGGGCTTTCAGTTACTAATGTCATTGCTCTGTGAGGTATATTGTAATCAGTCTTCCTTACTCATCATTTTTTTTGGAAAAATATCTGATAAACTAACAGAATTAGAAGTAGATAGTGTGTTTAGTATAGTTTTAATTTTGTATATTGTATAAATTTTGTGTTTCGTGGATGTTATACTAGGGGGACATACAATTGGGCAAGCTCAGTGCACAATGTCCGTCAATAGAATCTACAATTTCACCAGATGAATGATTATATGAGGTGCTCAATAAGAGATGTCGCTAGGTGGAGTCGAAGTGTCGAAGTTTATTCATCACTGATGGGCTTGTGTCTGAGCCACCCACTAACATATCCTGCAAACCTCAATATCATTTACACGATTTTCATTGATAGCACCTACATCTAGATACTTTCCTACCAGGCTTAGACCCAGCCCTACTTGCCGGAGAAGGCAAGTTGAAAATTCCGAGAAGAAGGTGGATTTGAACTGTGAGACGGAGGTAAGTCCATTTATGCTTAAGGGACAAGAATCATCTGAATTAATAATAGAGTGAATCATTTTTCATTTGAGTTTTTTATAGGTGTTGTGGTGGATTTGACACACGGGTGTATGAAATCACACCAGTTTAAGGGGTGTGGTCTACCCTTATAAACTATTGGTAACAGGAAGAAAGTGGTGGAGCTCAAAAGCATATAATCTAGAGGGAAAAATATGTGACTGTATTCTCAAAGTAAACTAAAACTAAAACACAAATATACAAAAGCTATTGAAGAGAGTCAAAATGATAATAATGCAAAGGATGGCTCAAAGGCCTCTTCTTATTAAATGTTTGATATGGAGAAGAAATTTTACCCACTTGCCAAAGGGCCCCTAGACAATGGTTACAGATCCCAATGTAAGGATGTTGGTTTCCAAGCTCTGCCTCTTATGCAGTCTCCCTCTCTCTTGATGGACTAGGATTGTTGGGTGGGCAACAATCGAGTCCCCTCTATCTCTAGCTCTGGGTCACACACTGCTAGTATTACTTGGGCAACTTTGGCTAGCTTAACAATGTGATCACCCATTCTTCATCTCTTGGTGGCTTTATATAGGGGATTTCAAATCCTCCTTCCCTCCCTTGGTACATGATGGATGGTGACCCAAGGGAGACGTATTATTCCTTTTTGTGCTCCAAATATTCCTTTGTGTACTCATATAGTGTCTAAGGAGGCGTTGGTGGCTGTCCTTAGGCGACTTCATATAAGGAGTAACTGTCATTTTATTTGTGTGGTCCTAGAAAGTGACATTTTTCCATTTCTAGGAATGCGCACTTATCAGGAAAAAGGGCGCACAGAAGGCGCTCTTCTCGAAGGATTAAACACACATGTTAGCATTTAAGACTAGTTCAAATCTGATTTTCTCAAAACCTTAGAGATTTTACATACTTCTTGATTCCATAATGTGTTCCTGCCCTGTAAATCCTTAGGCTTGACATTAATTAATGTCATCTTCTATTGTACAATTTTCCAGTGTTAAATTTTTCCCCCTAATGTATGAGGTTTAGGAAGGAATGTATAGCCAAAATGCATTATAGTTTATTTTATGTATCGTGCGCGAAGAAAGAGAGAGAGGCCTGCATGAATCTTGGAATTGAAAACACCTTGCATCGTTTCCGAGATGACCATAGCCAAAGGGACCCCGGTGCGCAAACAAAATATACAACATATATACAAAATTTCAACAAGGCGGACATGTCCCATGCTCGTGATGCTATGGCTAGTTAAACAAAATTGACAGATACATGTGATGTTTGCGTCACTACTATGGTAGTGATGCCGATGGTTGTTGACGACGACTGCTGACGCCCTCAGGGGCATTTTTTCTTTGACGATAAGTGGAATGTGGTGCCCATATGCGTAACCTTGGTATGGCATATGACTGTGCAATGTACGCATATGCACTGGTTGGGACCTTCCCATGTAGGCATTGTTGACATAGATGCTTATGGAGGCACGAGTCTTCGACGGATCTGATCAAAGTGCAATGGTTGTAAGGTACGATACCATCTTGACATGAAAGCTTTTGTTGTATTCGAATTTCAAGAGGTTCTATGACATCTGCAGACAATGATGTCTCCCATAATGCCACCCAAGGATACCCCTTTTGCATGGGGAGGGGTGATCCAAGGTATTGCTTCCTTTTTGGAAAAGAGGTGTTGAGGTCGAAAAAAAGGAAGCCTTAACCAAACCATGGGTTACTGACCTGAGGGGTCAGGAACCTAGATGTGATGGGTTTAACATAGGCATGTTGGTGGGAGGTGACTCAACACGGATGATGGGGATTCAGTGGCCCGAGGTCAGATTATACTTTAGCAACTTGGCGGCAGTCATAGTTATTTCTGAAGGGAAAATCCCTGGAGTCGGTAGGACTTCCAGGGCGGGTGTGAACCGGCTATGAAAGTCATGATGGTGCATGCGTGGGGGTGAAATACTCTGACCAAGGGGAATGAGGGACTGCTACCATGGGGGAAAATATGAAATATGAGGGTGAAGTGAAGAAGTGCATCATTTGCGGTCTTTGTACACTTACCAAAAGAATAATATAATGAGGTTTGGTTGTACAAAACACAGAGATGGGTACCCAAAAACATGAAAGGGTTCACTCACTGAAGGTGTGAGGATGGTGTTTTTCTAAGGGTGGGGGTCCCATTGGTTGGTCTCATGTGTGGGTTTGATGAAGCAGATGAATAAGTGTCGCAAATGGGATTATGCTGATGGAGGTATGGTGGGCCAAATGCGATGCGAGGAGTTGCACTTTCAATCTTCTTGTACAACCTGGTCATCTGAGAAGGGGGTTTGAGTTTGAATGGTAAACTTGACCTTATGCATGATGAATGGATGGGCATGAGGTGCTTCCCAGACTGAAATGGTATGGCCATGGCGTCACTTGTGTTGTGATATATGGTCTACTTTGGGTGACGAGTGCCATGGAGGGGAGGCTCTACCGACCAATGAAGAAGTTTATCATGTGCAGGTTAGGGTAATGATAAACGCAGTCGAGTATGAGGACCCTATGGTTTATTTTTTATGGAGAAATGATGTCAGGATATGCATAGTTTTGTGGGACTCTATCATGTTGGGGGTAGGATGATACCTCTCCGGAACCTTCAGTAGATGGTGTTGTAAGCGGTTTGCAGGTTCTTCCTGCAAAAACAACTACCTCAAGTGAAAGCATCTTCTTTTCATCAAAAATTATTGAAAGACATGAGCTTTAAAAAGGAAGATGGGAGGGTGCATACCTACCGGTGCTGAAAATTTATTTTTCCTAGAAAGTGCATGTGTGGCATCGCTTTCGTTCCTCATGGCATACTGATGATGGTGCAACTTACGATTTGTGAAATGGACCTTCTGATCTCCTGTCATGGACCTCTGAAGTTCTAGAAAAGGGCGATATATATGGGATTATGGCCCTAATCCTATTCATTTGTACTTGCTGATTTTTGGGAGATCAAAGGTGTTTGCATAGCCTTTCTTGTCGTTGCGGTCAGCCCGTGTACTAGGGACTAGCGATATTATGCCGAGTTAACTTTCATGATGCCCTGGATTTTAATTTCTTCAGTTTGATGGTGCCGGGGGCCGTACAAATTAGGTTTGTATGGCATCTAAGTCACTTTTTCCCTAGATTGCGTGGGTGATCTAGGCAAAAGAGCGCCTCCTTTGCACGCAATTCTGAGTGATAGGTGCACGAGGGTGCGTTGTTCCCTGCTTTTTGCATGCAAAGGCGTGCCTGTGAAGAACACAAGCGCACAAAGGCCATAATTACAAAAAACTTTGGTTTTTTGTCTATTTTTCATTTTTCTCTGTTCTGATGGGTGCTTGGGTTGCTTGGCAGGTTGGTGTGGAGAGATTGGGATTGGCCAGAGATCCAGACCACTCTAGATGTTGATGTTGTGGTGCGTTGTCAGTTGGCCGCATGGGGCCTTCTGAAATTTGTTGAGAATGAGTTCCTTCGGTCTCAAGACTGACTAATGTGTTACACTATACAGCATTGGCACCAGAGGTGCAACATGTTCATGTTGCCGGGACGAACCTGGTGACCCTTCCTGAGATGGATATATACTTTGTGACCGGGTTACTGCCTTAGGGTGAGGCTCTAAGGTACCCACTCCCTGTTGGGAGAGTGAACCTAGACAGATTCCGGAGGCAGCATTGCGGTGGTGCGCCTCTTACTGAGGGGTGCATCAACATTGCATCAATGATAGATGTGGTCGAGCGGTGTGCTCTGGTGATTATCATGCGACTGGCAGGGTCACTTCCTCCACATTGGGCATCTAGCTCGCAGGTTAGATTTTTACGCCGATTGAGGGGCGGGCATTTTTTTTATTTTTCCTACTTTTGTTTTGATGGCATGGTGTCGCAGTTGAACAAGGTCCAACGTGGATCTAAGTCATTTTTATATGCTAGCATCCTATGCATCATCATGTATGAGAGGGTGGTGTTGCTAAGGCCGGTGGTGGTGTGCTTATTGGGGGGCTATGGGAGCCACGCATGAGGAGGTGGGATCTGGTGATGCCACGAGGCGATGGTGGCATGGTGGGTCATTACTGGAACAACACGACAGAGGCCTGGTTTGAGGCCAATCTACAGATTTTCTTGCCATACACGTCTGCAGGGATGGACTTTCGGGGTGACCCAAACATGGGTCTCCCATTCGGTTATGTTTGGGGACCTGCAAGTATGTGCTATATTTTGCTGCATTTATTTGAGTATTTATATAATTATGTGCTTTCTATTGACACTGACGTTATTTCAGTTACTCATGTAGATGTTGGCGAGGTAGGTCACCCAATGGCCCAATTGGTGGGTCATGATCCTCCGCTACGACCTCGAGGTGGTCAAGGGGGAGATGGTGTAGGTGGACCGGGTGGTGGTGCCGATGGACCTGTAGAGATGGTGTTGGCCCTTCTAGTGAGGGTAGAAACTTGGCTGGAGCAAAGGTTGCGACCAAGCGAGCTCGTGTTGATGCGGCTGAGGCACGCAATGCAGTACTGAAGGCTCAGGTGACCGCTCTTGAGGACTTACGAGGTTGAGTGGAATGCTTGACCCAGGGTATGCCTGCTTGAGGTTTCATGGACGACTTCGAGGAGGTTTGGTTAGAGATGGTGATGGCCTACGAGAGGGATTATCGGCCCACTCTACGACGGGTGGCAATTGCAGTGGCGACAAAGGCTCCGGTGTTGGTACCAGGAGCAGCGGTGGGTCCAGGTGCTCCTCAAGAGGGGGCACCCCCCTAGAGTAGTTTTGTACACAGGAAAAGCACTTGTTATGAGGATGCTTCCCTTATTTTTGATGACTTTTGTATCTTTGGGCTGGCCAATGGGCCAGCGACACTATTTTTTGTACTCAGATACACATATTTTTTTATATATATATATATATGAGAGATGTTTTTTGCGGCTCTACATGATGTATCACCTGTTTTGGTTTATGTGTTATGATATGTTGATGGATGCCTATATTTTTGGTTTTTTATGTATGGTGGTTTATTCAAGATGCATTCCAATCTAGGATATTGTTAGCTATGCGATCAACTACTTGGTTTTAATTCCTTGATACATGTGAAAATGTAATGTAATAAAATTGTCTGCTTAATATTTTGGCACTCAAATATTTTCTAAACAGGTGTATGTCTCTGGTCTCAAATGTTTGATTTAGCTATGATACTACTAATTGGGAATCGAGGTAGATATGCATACGGCGAATGCCCCGATGGAGGGCGTCGCACATAAATCCAATGATGGCGTCATATTCTGCCTGATTGTTTGTTGTTGAACCGACACACATGCCATTTGAACATAGTGGTGATCGTTCAGGGTGGAAAATGACCCAGGCAGCGGTGGCTAAATTTTGGGACCATCTTGATGCTCCATCAGCAAATCCAAAATAGGGTTCTCTTTGGTGATCCATGGTGATACTTCGAGCCTTTAACTAAGTCTTTGGGTCAAAAAATTTTGAGTAGTTGGGTTTTTGTGTATTCTAACTCTAGGGGGGAAGGGTTGTTGGGGCCCTTATGGATAGAAATTCTTGAGGTAAAGGCCGTTGACAGGGTTAGTGAGGCAGGTCACATGCGGTTTTTTCAAGATGTATGCCCCCTGTCGGAGGTAGTGTTTAATGATATAGGATCCTTTACACAAGGTTTTGAACTTTCCTAGCCCTAAGGCCTCTTTTGTGACATCATAGCGGAGGACTAATTCTCCCTCGGTGAACCAGCGAGGGGTGATGTGGCGGTAAAATGATGCTTTAACCCTTTTCTTATGGGCCTCATTATGCTGCAGCGACTGTCGTCATTTTTTGTCGAAAAGCTCTAGTTGAACTAGGTGCTGCTCCATAGGTTGAGTGTCATTGAGGATTCGATCGCAGCATGAAAATTGCGGATCTTGAGGAAATCAATGCAAAAGCGCAAAGTACCTTGGTTTTTTGTGACAGGAATATGGTAGAACCCTTGTGTTACATGGCATTTTGTCACTGTCCCTACAATCCCCATCGCGCATATTGGAGGGTCATTTCTGTGACTTCTGAATAGTGTCATGCCTTGCAAATAACATCATTGCAGCCCTTTTGATGAAGTCAACATTCTTCTTATTGACATTTCCCTAAACAGAAAATCAATAATCCTTGTTTTTGCCTTGGCAAGAGTAGCCAATTCTTCCCTCGCACCGATGTGGAAGATTAACACTAGGGCCCACGCCACCTGGCGCTCTGTCCCAGTGTAATGTCCACGCCAAGCTATTTATGAAATCTTATTTAAAAATGGAGGTGGAGGTTCCATTCCAACCACCTCTGGGATGAGTCATTGGGAGTGGTTGAACTGAAACAACCATGGGCCTCCTCCTTCAGTTAGCAGTTTCCACCTCCCTTGGAACACTCCTAAAGGATAGGCCTCCCTTCCACCTTTGTAGGGATCTCAACCTCCTCTTTTCCCTCTATATAAACAAGCCTTCTCTCTTTATGAAAACTAGCTGAACTTGGAGACTAAGTTTAACTTAGAGACTAAGCTGAACACATTATAGTTGAATAACTGTGTTATTGAGAAGGTAGAACAAGGATAATTCCATCGAGAGGTCCCTTATCATGTCTGAATTCCCCGACGAGCTTTGAGACGTGCTTCACCCGAGCCCCGCTGGAGGAGACCGCAACGTCAAAGCATGGTTGTATCTCTTATTTATACCTATTAATATAAGTGACTATTGTCTGGTTCTCGTCTTTTGTTTTGTCTTTATTGAATGCAATACGCTAGTCTTCTCTGACTGACTAGTAGTTTTTGGATGGAATTAGTATGTGGTATGTGGTTATCATTTTCTGATCTTTGTGTAGGTGTCCAAATGTGATAAGCGGAAGGGTTGTGACTTGCCTTCGATTAGGAGCGAGAGGTTCTCATCATCACTATGAGTGTCAATGACTGCTTTGGACCACAGGTAGGCCATCTTATCGCATCATATTTCATTCAAATTTCTAGGAACCTACACTGTAGCATGATTCCTTGTTACTAGACCCACCCTAGGCCTAGAGGGATCGCCTCTATCCGCAGAGAGGATTTACCTACATAAAAATTTGGCGACCATACTAGGGATCAGAGTGAGATTGTCTTTGATCTTTGGGTTTTGGTCTTGTTGTTTACTTTACTGGTTGTTTAATTGTGTTTCAAACCCTTGTTTAGCCCCAGAGTGTCAATATTGACCTCTTCTTTGTTGATTTTTTCCCTTTTTCCTTGGTTAACTGGCTTGGCGCGGTTTTTCCCTAAACAGTCACACTGATTGGCGCATGTTTCCTTTATAGAACTCACGCCATCGCCTGTTTAGCATTGAATACCACCTCACAGTCATGCCGACCCCTGTGAGTTTTTGGGTATGAGATTTTCATGAGTTTTTGGTCACTTGTCTTTGTTTCTAGGTTCTTCTTAAGAGTAATTGAAGTGTTTTGGAATGTATTTTATTGGTGGAGGCTTATTTTCCTTAGTTGTTTTTCCATTTCTCATCAGTGTAGCTTGAGGTCTTAGGGTTTCTGAGTGCCTTGGTGCACTGAGCCTTTTGTTTGGAGATTGAGTTTCTTGATAAGCTGTCGAATTCGTTCCCTGTTTAATTGTTCTTGGTCTCTTTGATCCTGTTGAGTACGTTCATTGGTTGAATGATCATTACTTTTCTCCTTTTGATTTTTCTTCCTCTTACTCCAAGCATCAATTACATTGCTTGTATGGGTCATTTTCAAGATTTCTCTTTGACTTGCAAAGTTTGTATCATTGGTTTGAGTATTGTTGTGTTTGTTTTATGTTGGAGGATTCATTCTGTTTCAACTTTTGCATTCACTCTCTCAAGCTAGTGTTTAGTTTTGTTTTTCATATCATTTAGTGCATTGTTTGCTCTATTGCATTGAAAAAACAAAAAAATATTGCATTCACTTTGCTTTGAAAATGAAACTTTCCTTCATTTAATTTTCATTATATAGGCTAGGAAAGAGTTTTATTTTCTCTTAGATTGCATTAGATGCATTAGTGGATGTTTTCTCATGATTTCATTATTTTCTACTGCTTGAATTTTTTCTTTCCTTCTCGTAGATAGCTTTCATTGAACGAAAATGGTATCCTTCTACATGTAGTTTTTCATTTAGGAAGATTTCAGATCTGACGTACGTTAAGGCCTGGAAATTGAAACCTAACCCAAGATCAACGTTAAAATTTATTCTAATTAACCTAAGGCAACATTGAAACCTAACGAAATATTCTAGTGGTCTACGTTAGAGACGTGTTCCGACATCTTAAAACCTAGTAGCTGTCGTTCGCCATCTGGCTCCAGACAGCGCTAGTACAGACTTGTGCTCCTCGTACCGTCGAGTATATAAAGGGATACCCCTCTAGGTTTCAATCCTTTTATCCATAGGAAGCCGAATATGTCACCCTGTAACCATGATACACAAAATACAGCATTCGGGGAGACTAACTGCACGTACATCAAGTCCTTGGTCATTTCTCTTTCATTTGATCACCAAGGTGCATATGGCAGTTCACGAAAACTTGGCATACCCTCTTGCTTAGATTACCTGAGCAGTGATTTTTTATCTTTACTGACTCCTTAAATTTTAAAATATCATCGAGCACTTGTCCTTTCGCGCTCGTTCAAAATTGAAAGTGACTAGAGTCATATTTTGCCTGTTTCTTGACTCTTACAACATGAAACAGCAAAGTTTGGTTTCAGTGTCGTAAAATAAACTACCCACGATCACATGCGCTTTATACAACTTCATTACTTGGATTTTTTTTGTTTGCCTTGGTTTTTTTATTTTTTGCTCGGATCTCTCTTTTTCCTTCTTGTTGTGAAGTAGTCACAGTGGCGGAACCACCGGTTTCCTCGTCCTTCGCTCCCTTCTAGAGGTAGTCCTTTACCGGGCAGTTCATTTGAAACTCCTCAATCCTCTAGGTCTACCAAGCTTCAGCAACCTATTCTCCTGTCGATCTTACCCCTTACTACCAGATATCCCACTAACGAGCCAGTTGAGTTCAATTGGCCTCCCTCGGGTGCTTGGTCTGGTTTTGGGGATGAGGAAGAATTCCCTCCTCTTACGTCGGGATCACCATTTTTAGCTTTTGTTATACCTCCTAGTCGCCATAGGAGTCATACATGGACACATCAAGTCCTATTGGCAGTGATGGAATTCCTGTTTCTACAGAAGAGTATCAACTTTTTCCTGAAACACCACTCATGTGTCCCTTCAATATTCACCATTGGTGTCACTTCCAGCTGGATATAGGTCTTTGGGTCAGATTATTTTTGGTGTTGCATTAATGGCAGCATCTACTCCATCCTAGAGTTCAGTCCTTCCATCATTAGGACTGTCACTGATGACACTTGCTTCATCGCTTTCAGTTACATTTGTCCTAGTTCAACCTAATGTCTGTGCAGCTGCGTCTGCGCCAGTCACTCAGTCACCAACAACCTCGACTAAGATACCTGGTGGCATCACTTTTTAAGAGTATCTATTGGCTATTCATCAACAAAACTCTCAGGTTTCTCAGCAGCCTCATGCTCCTATTAATCCGCCACACAATTATGACGAATATGGTAATCTTGTTTATTTGCCTTATCTTACTCCTCATCACTATGATGTTGTTGGTACCCCCATAAATGCATTTCCTACTCCACATCATTATGATGATCATGGTGTTCCTATTTATGACCCTTATGAAATTGATCCTGAAATTAGAATTACTTATCAGGTGCAACCTCCTGGCCCACAAGGACAAACCTTGCAGGGACAACCTTATATTCAGTCAGGGCTTGCATTCGGTCCTCGGGGACAACCTTATGGTCCACAAGGCCAACCTTTACAAGGTCAGCCTATGGTCCAACAAGGGAAACCCCAGGGGCCTTCCGGTCAACCTTTATATCAACCAGGACCTTCTTATGGTCCTAGAGGGAAAATATATTCGTCGCAGAGACAACCTTTTGTACAACAATCAGGATCATATACTCAAACTAGTCTAAACGTTGCACAACAAGGAGAACCCTCTGGTCCTCCTCTAGGACAACCTGGTTCATCACAACCGTTAGGCCAACCTGCTCAGCAAGGGAAACCTAGTGGCTCTCATCATCTAGACCAACCTGCTCTACAGGGGCAGCCTACTCAACCGGTCCAACGGCTTGCTCAACAGCAATTTTACTCTGCTTCACAATAGGGTCCTACCTTTCAGCAGCCTATTCAATATGCTCAGCATTCGGTTTACCCTGTTTATTCAGCTCAACAGGGCCCCACTTATAAATATCCAGTTCAACCCCAAGGCGTTTATTATCCTCGTGGTAAATATCAACCAGTATATAGTGTGCCTCAAGATTTTACTTATCACCCTCAATCTTAGTTGTCGTATAATCAACTGCAAGGCCATACTTACATTCCACCGCAAAATCCTCAACAAGGACCTTGATGGTACACTCAGAATTAGTATCCTCAGTATCAACAGAATTATTCGACTTATCCCCCATATCTTCCGAATCCTTCGAGACATAACCCATGGGGGCAGAATTTTTCTCAAACAGGATGGAATGCAAGTTCGAGTTCTTATCAAGGACCTACTATGCCTTTTAACCCTCAATTTCCATTTCTCACCACATTGGAGTTACCAGATGTGTCAAAATTAGCGAATGATCCTATTCTTCATAACCCTTATTGGCCTCTAGTTCCGAATAAGATTCCTGGTGATTGTCCCAAATTTGAGGGCAAGTCTGGAGAAGACCCCCAAGCACATGTTATGACTTACAACTTGTGGTGTTATTCTATATCTTGGGTTGACGATTCTATTTGGCTTCATCTTTTCCAATGGAATCTTACTGGTGTTGCTACTAAGTGGTATATCGAGCTTTCTCGTGGTATCTTTCAAGATTTCAACTCTCTCGCCATGGCATTCCTTACTCATTTTCAGTTACCAGTTCATTATGAAGCCAAGACGCATCTCCTTACCTCTTTGAAATAGGACCGGGCTACTCATATCTCAGACCATATTCATGAATGGAGACGTCGTCATTGCTTGATCAAATTTGAAATTCCTAATCAGCTTCTTACTCATTGGTTCACCACCTCCTTTGTCAATCAGATTGTGAAATACATAGCCATGGGGGCATGTGTAACCGAGGAATGGGCCATTGCTCGTGCCCAATACCTTGATCTCGTGTACTCTCAATCAGGCATATTATATGATATTTTGACCGATGCCCCTCGACCTGGAACTTCTAACACACCAACAACCCCATCTGTCGATGGTATTATTGGTTTTGTGTCTCAAACTTCGCGTAAGTCTTCTTCTTCCAACCCCGGGAAGCAAAAATCTAATTCTTCCAATGATATTGCTCCTCAGTCTAGTCTAAATCCTGGTAAAACCTCAGAGGTCAATGTCGTTCAGGCCAATCCTGCAAAAAAGACTTCTAAAGGGAAAAATAAGGGTAAAGGCAAACCCAAGGTCGATGCCCCGAAACCAAATTCATCCAAATCTCTTGCTGATGATGGTTCGCAACATAAGACAAAGTATCCCTGTCTGATTTGTGATGAAGAGCACTACACCAAGGACTATCCTCGACGGGTCAAAGTGAGTCGATTTCTCAAGGGCACTCAGGGTACTCTTTTTGTTCTTAAAGAACCTTTTCCATCTCAGTAGACCCAGATGGTTGAGAAGCCTTAGTCATCTACTCCATTTGGTTCTCAAGTCTTCATGATGAATGGTTCTGCATCAGTTTCTATCGCTACTCGGTCAAAATATTATACCGAATCGCAACAGGAAATAGGGAAGGAGATCGCTGATCGTCCTCCTCCCCCACCTGTTCCTGGCCCTCTTGAGATTGAAAGGCCCAGTGTTGAACCTGTTGTGTGACCACCTTCCAAAGGTGTTCTCCAGAAGTCTTCTTATAATCCCAACGCTCGTGCTGCTCAACATTACAGTATTGTTGAAGATTTGGCACAGGCGCCGTCCATGATGTCTGCATTAGAAGTACTTATTCCATCTCAGTAGAAAGCTTTATTATCTATGATTGGTGAGGTTGATCCTGCTGATACTAGCCTTCTCACTTTTGATCTAGAGGATTTCATCCCACGACTTCCGCACCAGATTGCGCTCATTATACAAGTCATTATTAATGGTCTCGACATCCATTGAGTCATTGTGGACGAAGGTGCCTCAACCTGTGTCATGTCAGCTTCATGCTGGAAGGCCATTGGCTCTTCAACCCTGAATTCCTCACCAAATTCCTTTGAAGCATTTGATGGAATGGAATCTAAACCTTTGGGTGTTCTCGCAAGTTTACCGATTACCTTAAAATGGAAGACAGTCAATGTTGAAGTAGAAGTAGTTGACGCTAAACTCAATTACAATCTTCTACTTGGTCGTGGTTGGACTCACGCTATGCTTTACGTTTTTTCCACCCTCTTCCGTGTTTTGAAATTTCCACACGAGGGCAAAATTGTTACTATCGATCAGTTGTCCTTCTTCACCTCTTCTTCTGAGAACAACGTTTCGTATGTGGATAAGATCCCAACTCCCTTCGAGAGCGTTGGGCTGGGTCTCTTCAAGGATCCAGCCCTCATGGGTATTTTTCCCCTTCCACCACCTACGACTGTTCAAGTTCATATGATCTCTCGGTCCGATGACCCATGGATTATTCCTTCGCCTGAACAAGTCAATTCATTTGGTGATTCACTGCCTTTGAGTCCGATTGAAATCGAGTATTGTGAACTCATTGTTGCATCCGATACTCCATCATCTAATGGTGCTCCTTTGAGATTGTCTCTTGACATGTATTCTCAATTCCCCTGGCTTGGCGATTCAGACTCACCTGATCCTTTGAAAGAAGTGTTTCCTTCCGATGAATCCATCGTGGAAACCATGTCTCTCGAAGACTTGCTGTGGGATGATGGTCATCATCGTTCTTTGTTTATGCCTGGCCTCGGGGCTATATCTACATGTCTTGAGCATTTTACGTCTCAAGCTCCTTCTCCTCTACTTCAAACGCCACTCCTGAAACATGAAGTCTTTACAGAATGAAATTTGAGCAATATCACGCAAACAATGCATATTGACATTTCCGTGAAGACGGGAATCTTCAAGAACATCCATGTGGGAGTCACTTGTTCTTCAGATGAAGTCCAAGTTTATACTAGCCTTTTCCATGAATTCCATGATGTCTTCGCTTGTTCCTACAAAGAAATGCCCAGCATTGATCCTAGTATAGTGGTGCATGAAATCCCTACTTATCCTGATTCGAAAACTGTTCGCCAGCGTCTTCGTCTGGTGCACCCTAGAAAGGTTGTGGCCATTAAAGGTGAAGTTGAAAAACTTCTCAATGCTGGTTTCATTTATCCAATTCCCTTGATAGATTGGGTTTCGAACAGCATTCCTGTCGATAAGAAACAAGGAACTATCTGTGTCTGTGTTGATTACCGAGATATCAATCGGGCCTGTCCTAAGGATAATTATCCTACTCCCTTCATCGATTAGATCATTAACGACTGTGCTGGGAGTGAGATTTTTTCCCTTATGTACGGCTTTTTTGGATATAATAAGATTAAAAATCTCCCGGTTGATCACCACAATATGGCTTTTATCTGTCCTTGGGGTACCTTCACATACAAGAAACTAACTTTTGGCTTGAAGAATGTCGAGGCCACTTTCCAGCGAGCGATGTCCTATGCTTTTCATGACATTCTTCACATCGTTCAACCTTACCTAGATGACCTTTCGACTCATTCAGCTAAGCATAGGGACCATCTGGACCATCTTCGTCAAATCTTTCTTCGTTGTCAACATTATAACATTCGGCTTAATCTACATAAATGTGTATTCTGCATTGATTTCAGTAGACTTTTAGGGTTTATTGTGTCAATAGATGGAATTCACCTCGATCCACTCAAGGTTGAGGCTATTATCAATCTCCCCTCTCCATCCTCATTACATCAGTTGCAGAGTCTGCAAGGTAAGGCCAATTTTTTACACCGTTTTATACCGAACTATGCCGAAGTAGCTAAAGGATACACACGACTTCTGAAACAGGACATCCCTTTCTATTTGGATGAGATTGCTAAACAATATTCTGATGCACTCAAGAAATTTTTGGTAAACACTCCTTTATTACGTCTTCCATATTATCACCATGATTTTTCCCTCTATTTGGTTGCTGCTTTTAGTACAATTGCCATGGTTTTGGTACAAGACGATGATGACAGTCATGAGCATGTTATTTATTACTTGTCTCGTAACCTTATCGATCCTGAAACACGTTATGCTCATGTCAAGAAGTTAGCACTAGCTGCAATCCAGGCCATTCAGCGCTTTCGTCATTATATCCTTTTGCATACGATTACTGTGATTTTCAATTGCAACCCCATGACCTATATTTTGTCTTGAAAATTGTTGGGGGTAAAATACTAAAAATGGATCGTAATCCTTTAAGAGTTTGATTTGGAATTTACTGCTACCAAATCCAAGAAATCACTGGTTTTCACTGATTTGATTTGTTCCCTCCCTTCCGACTCTGCTCCGTCTCGTTCTGAGGACCGTATTCCAGACGATACACTTTTCTTGATTAGCACCCTCGACCTATGGTACAGTGATATCATCGTATATCTCCAGACTTCCACATTCTGATTATAGAAATTATATGCACTGAGCATGCTTATGTCCTTGATTCACCTGATCTCACACTATTTAACTTTATGCAAAATACTGAATCAATTCCACTTGTTAATCTTTTGCGGAAAAATTAATTGCACACACATGTGAAGCATAAAATAAAATAAGCAATCGCACATAACACAGTTTTTAACAGGGAAATTATAAAGCTGAAAACCCCAAATATATATTATGTATCATGGAATCATATGACAATCCTCATACAAATCTTATCAATCTCTCAATATAGTACAATTTTCATACAATAATTAGGAACAATCTTGAAAATTCATGCACTAATCTTTGCCTCCTGCTAGCCTACCTCCACTACGCAATCCCTGCTGAAGAATAGCTCAGAATGAATTCACATTACCCTTGCCTTGACTACGCAATCCTCATTGGCAACTCCATGCAATCAATGCATCACTATAGTCACAACAGATATTCCATCTTTCCCTTTCTCCTACCTCTCCACTGGCTCTTCACTGAAACTACCATGCACTGTAGTTAACTATTGTATTTTTCAATTGATTAATGAGTTATTATTTGTGAATTAATTAACTAAGTAATTCACTCCACTCTCACTAGTGTATCATTCAGTTAGACTAGATACAACTAGCTCAACTGAGTCTAACTGAGTTAAACTAAATACAACTCCATAACTACTTCTTCCAACTATGTCATAACTTTGCCACTTGAGTTCTAACTAAGTCCTCCATGCATTAGCTCTAGTAAGCCCTTGGGAATTGCATAATTCCCTCAGTCCACTGATGTGCCACATCTGTGCACTGAACTGAAGTGCTCCAAGAGAATAAGTTGTTGTTTAGTGTCTGATTATTATTAGGAGCGACTAATAATCGACATGCATCTATTTTTAGATCAGCGATCTATAAATAGACTTCACCCAATATTCTAAAAATAGAATTTCATCTATTTTTCCAACTTGATAAACCATCCACAAATAGCATCCTGCAACTTTTGAAATATGATCACCATGTCTAAAAATAGACTTGTGCCAAAAATATCCTGTGGGCCCACTTAGTGAAGGCGACTCATTTCACTAAGCTCATCATCTTGTTGAATCTCAACACTGATCTGAGTTGAAAAAGGATGCCCGTCGTCATATCCGACATCACTTGCAACCTTATTGTATAGTCGAAGATACGCTCTATCGTGTTGGAGTTGATTATGTACTTTTCCAATGTTTGACCCTCGAGGAAGCTGAGAAAGTATCGAATGATTGTCACAGTGGCGCCTGTGTTGGTCACATGTCTGGTTACGCTACAACACAAAATATACTTCGTGCTGGTTATTTTTGGCCTTCTATTTTCAAAGGTTGTATTGTCGCAGTTCATAAATGCCATGATTGCCAAATTTATCAACGCAAGATGCGTGCGCCGCTCGTTCCTCTTCACCATGTCATTACCATTGGTCCCTTTGCCAAATGGGGCATCAATTTTATGATGTGTAACCCTCACTCGGATGGGGGGGCATGATTATATCATTGTAGCCGTGGACTACTTCACCAAATGGGCCGAAGCAATGCCTACACTTGCCGTTGACGATAAGACAACTTCTCAGTTCATATTCAATCATATTATTGCTAGGTTTAGTGTCCCTCAAGCCATCGTTACCAATCAGGGTTCCCATTTTTGACATTATATGGTGAGGCAGTTAACTTCCAACTTGGGTCTGTGTCATGACAGCTCAACGCCGTACTACCCTCAAGCCAATGGCCAGGTTGAAGCTATGAACAAGTTCTTGTAATAATGCTTCAGTGTATGATTGGGATCCACAAATCAAAAGGGAATCTCATGTTATTTTTGGCTCTTTGAGCATACTGAACCTCAGTAAAGAGTGTGACTGGATTCACCCAGTTTCAGTTGGTTTATGGTCTAGAAGCTACTCTCCCGATTGACTATGAAATACCTTCACTCAAGTTAGCTATGGAATTACTGCCAAATAATTCACCAGAAGAAGAGTGTCTGCTTTACTTAGAGAGGTTGGATGAAACTCGTCGCTTAGCCACTTTGGTCATCGAAGCACAAAAGAAGCGAGTCAAAGCCCATTTTGACCAATCAGTTTCTCCTCGTTCCTTCATTGAAGGAGATCTCATCCTCCTGTATGACCAAGCTCATGATAAGCTGGGGGTAGGAAAATTTCAACCTATGTGGCATGGGCCATACATCGTTAAACGTGTATTGCAAAATGGGGCCTATGAGTTAATTGACTATGAAGGTCATCTGCTTGAACAGCCCATAAATGGGTTGTATCTCAAAAAATATTATGCCTGAGTCATTCGTGCATAACAAGTGTACATAGGTGTTGTTTTCATTTTTGTACATGTCTTTGGGTTTGGTGTGCTTTGTGAGCATTTTCCTACTTATTGGGTCTTGATTATTGTGCAGATGTCTATTACCCCTTATGTCGGTTTTGCGGATGGTGCTTCCCGCAGTACCAGGAATTTGTCTTCGGCAGCCTGGGTAATTTATAATCCTGCTGGTGAGTTGATAGATCTGCAAGGTATTTGTCTAGGACGAACTACAAACAATGTCATTGAATATAGCGTTGTCATTGAGTTATTAAGTTAGGAAATCAACCTTGGTATACGCACATTTCTTGTGAATCTAGATTCACAGCTTGTTGTTCTACACCTCAATAATCATTATTCAGTTAGAAATTTGCACATTCTGAAATTGTATTTTGACGCAAGCCTAGAGCTTGCAATACCCAGGAACTTTAATCTCTGAGTGCATACACAAATGCAACTCCTAATTTTCCCTTTTTCCCAAATAACACTCCTACTGGGCAATCTCATACAACTCAATTTCAGAAGCTTTGTCTTAACAGATGTTCACACATTTTAATGGTTTATGGAAACCATTTCTTCAAGTCGACTCTTACATACAATCAACCTCAAACTTTCTATCAATTGTATGAAATTATAAACCAACAATCCATCTCTTCATGTGAATAACTCAACTCACAAATTTCATTTTATAATACCAGACTTTAAATTCATGAATATGCCTATGCTACCACACCATGTGAAATTATATATTCCCATGCAAATCGATCCTTATAGCAAAATCAATTTAATCACATCTATCCACACAAGTTACCTTCATAAACGCCCTGCAATTTCAATTGGGCCTCCTCCCTTCGCTGCGGTCATTACATAACTAGGCATTTACAGCTTCACTTCATATCAACGCTGCCATTTAAATTGTGTGAATACCTGCACAACTTCCTATACACAAATTCAATTAAATTCTGAACAGCTTCCAATAAAAATACTCTGCGCCCTTGTGAAGCTTTACGCTTCCTATTACTGCACATTCATTCCAAAATAAAACTACTCTGCGCCCTTATGAAGCTTTACACTTCCTATTACCGTGCATTCCTTCCACCAATCGATTTTTCACCTGCAACTTAATAAACATTCAAATCGATTTTCACCTGCAAACGCAGTCTTAGATACCAAACACTGGCTAATTGTTGTATAAAACGTTCCATTGTTTTATCTGCTCCAACAACATTGAATTCCACGCCTCCACAGATCGATTTCATACACCACACATCAATGGGATTTGTTTGATTTTAATGCGAGAAAATCAAAACTATAATACCATTCATCCTTTACGCAATTGACATCAACCACACACATTACAGGTTGATTACTGGATTAATAACACTCAGAAATATGGCACGGCATTAACATTAATGTGATCAGATAATGTGTTTTCCCACAACTATCAAATAGATATACGCTTCTTCCTTTTCAACATACCCATTACAAAATAATACCATTGCATCACACAATTCGAATTTGATTATTTCTGTTATACTACCACTTCTTCAACATTCCAGCGCTCAAATTCGAAACTCAACGCATCAATACAATTGCTAATTGAAGGTTGTGCCTACCTGCGTTAATTTGCCCATATCTGGCGCTTCAACATTTGCAATGGTTGCCAATTGGTTTGTTTCAATGTTGTGCTTCTGGTTTGTAACCATCGTTCCGCCTTTAACTTTCAATTGCTAGACCGTGCCTATGGCATATCATTTCACTGTTTTATTCACAATCATAACATGAATTCAAATAAACAATGTATCAAATAAATTCTGCGCCCTCTTGCTAGATCTTCTGCACACAAACCTATTCAGATTAACATAAGAATTCAACCCAGATTTGTTTCTGCTGAATTGAACTCAAACCTGCGCTGTCAATATATGTTAAATCATCATCTCTTTTAAACGCTATCAATGGAACAGCAATTTCACTTGCGCTGTGTGAAATAGATGGTCGATTCACCAAAATATCATAAACTCGACTTCAGTTGACTATAATACCACATAGTCTGCAAGTAATCGACCCAAACAGAAACTTCAAGGCCCAGATTTGATTTCAACGCATTAAACAAATAGCCATTTCTGCTATTGAACGCACTTAGAATTTCACAAGACTGACAGAGATTCACACAATCTGCAGATTCAAAATACTCCTTTTATGCAGAGTGTTAACGCCTTTCATGCATAACGATTTTCCAAATCACTGGCATTCTTCTCTTTACAATTCAATCAAACTACAGGTCGATATTCATAGATATGGATTTAACATTGCCATATTAAATTTAACTCTTCCAACTTACACTTACAAATTCTTTCATGTTGGCATTATATTCAATCGACCAATACATCCATACATTACTTTCAATCCATCAATGATTTATATACAAATCTGAAACATTGTTTTCATATAAACAAAAGGAGACTACTTACAAACTTATTTTTGGCCTGATATTCGACACTGATGGCCCTTTACCAACTGCCCGAAGGCATCCAAGCAGCAAATCCTCTCACTCTCTACTCACACTAACACACAATCTCAATCTGTTTTTCTCTCAAAACCCCCTCTTATTTATACAATTTTAAAAAATCATTTAATTAAATGCTCAATCCCTTCAATTCCTCAACAAACCCCTAAATCTCTCAACATCCCTAAAGGATAGATCTTTATCCCTAAATTCCTTCAACTAATTAAATTCCCTCATATCCTTTTATTAAATAAAAAGATATTTACAAAAATCCTCACCTTCTCCTATTTTATTCAAATTAATTAATAAAATATTAAAAATTATCACACCCCCTTTTAACATATTTACAAAATAAACAATGCCCTTGATGCTCCTGCATCATATTTACGTATTCATTTATTGGAAAGACATTTTTATTTCATTACTTATCAACATATTCCTAGACGAATGAACACATTAACTGATACAGTGGCTAACATTGTATTAGATAGGCATTTTCATAATTTGTAAAAGCATCATCATATGTAAAAGATCCATGTAGGGAAATAGATGTATATATATATATATCACATGTTTTCAACCGTGTGCATCATAACGTCAAAAAAAAATATTTATGTTTTTGTTACACCCCGAGACATCATGTCTCGCAAAATATGCAGATAAAATAAACCTAGGTGTCTAATCCGCATGGTGCTCATGATAACATGTCACAGCCTGTACTAGCCACCTCAAAAAGCGGTGAATTCAACTGGCCACCCCTATGGTATGCCTTTGGTAGGCACGAGGAACATCGTCAAAACATGCATAATCTATAACTCCTCGGGTGATCCCCTCCAGGTTGTGCACTATCTCATCTTCCTCGTCGCCCTCACCTTGAGGGTCGAAATCGCGAGGGATTCGCCTCGCTATTGGTGACATACTGGCAAGTCTCTCTGGGCCAACATCTACATCACATGGATTGAATGTCAGAACATACATAAATAAACAAAAAAATCATAATACTCATAAAAATTTTAAAAGTGAGTCTTACCCAAATCTTCATCCCAATATTCTCCCTCCGGGAGTGGGAGGTCTGGATCATCAATGAATTATGTGCCAGTGTAGGGCCAATCCTCCACGAAAATAAATTTTCGATGGAGCCAATCAAAAAATTCCAGCCTCAAAGACATTTGTTGCCTGCCCCCTGCCCTTGGCATCAATGCTGCCCATCAGGCCATCTGCTGGTGGATTCAGAACTATAACCTCCTGTCGCTGAAAAATTGGTAATTTTTCCAAGAAGAATGATACCAGAATGGATCCATAACCAAATTGTTTCAGTTTGGTCTTCTTGCATTTGGTTAGTTTGCACTTCATGTTGATGGTTACGGCCTTTGCCCAGTTATAGAGAGTTGAAGCCATGCAGTCCACAGCAAGAAGAAACTATGTCTTTGTTGCTTTGTGTGGTGCTTGTGATCCTGTAGCCTGAGTGATGGTATGCAATACCACACGTAGTGTTAAATCAAGGATAGTTTGAATATCAACTTTCCCACTACCTGAACCTTTCTGTGCTCCTTGACATACCCTGTCGATTACCATGGTCATGTTTTCCATGCAAGGCCAGGTGCCAGTTAGGAGTGGTGTTGCATCCCTTCACGATAATCATGTGATGAAATATACATCAGAAACAT
This sequence comes from Pinus albicaulis, assembly GCA_034641835.2. Classification (NCBI taxonomy): domain Eukaryota; kingdom Viridiplantae; phylum Streptophyta; class Pinopsida; order Pinales; family Pinaceae; genus Pinus; species Pinus albicaulis. The sequence goes on along the minus strand of CM076583.1, from coordinate 942,245,040 downwards.
CAATTTCAAGCTCTTGATCCCGTAGGATGAACCTCTCTTGATTTTCATCCCATATACTGATTAGATATTGTAGCAATTCTAGTTGGGCTCGGAGGCATTGATGTTAGAAAGAATTTTAGCAAACCAAAGTTTCTGAGGGCTACCATAACTCCCTCATTTTCCATGGCCAACTATTCTTCTTCACTATGCTCCCTTTCTTTCCATTCTATAACCATTTTTCTCTTATCTACCTACAAACACACACATACAAGTGGTATTAGTCAATATTTATCCTTTAAATTGTAAGCAATTAGGACATTTGGTGCATTATTTTTTTAGAAATTGGTTTGTGTCGTTGGCGTGACTGTTTCTAAAACAATTGCGCCAATGGGCGGGCCCCAATATTAAAAAATGGGCGGTTGGCGCGACTCCGTGCCCGAAACCCGCGCCAACCGTGCAACCCTAAATTTTACAATTTCTCCCCCCAAATTCAAAATTGACAAATGCAGGAAGCAAGGAATAGCTTAAAATGACAAGAGGGATCTCAACTCTTACCTGGAGTTGAGGGATTTACGATTGGCGTACTGGATTGCCCGTTATCGTCGCTACAAGATTGCACAGTAAAATGGGTGAAAATTGCTCCACAAGAGGTAAAAGTGAAAAGTAATTATTTTTTACCATTTTTGGCATTTTATAACTTTTTCACAACCCTAATTAGGTTTTAAGGCATATTTTTCGATTATTTTATCATTATTTTTCGAAAAATACGTTTTACACATGTCTCTTGTGCAACAACAGGTTTTTCATGCAACAATTATGAAGTAACGAGTTATATTTTATACTTTTTTGGACTCAGTAAAACATGAAAAAGTCACTACTGGAGTCATCTTTCAGCTCTTTTCTGACTCTCTAAAACTGAAAATATTTCCGAGACACTTATATTTTTTGAACTCGTTAAATGGTTGCGAAACGATATCTACCTAGTATACGTTTAACCCTTTTTCGGGCTGGGATAGATTATTTACGAAAAATGAATACCTTAGCCTATCGCGACTAAGAGGTTCTCTCAGACACAGTTTTCTACCTTTTCAGATCTATGAGACTACCTACGAAAAGGGACTACTGGATTTTTCTTTTCTGCCCTCTTTTCAAACTCTCTAAACATGAAAAGATGTCAAGTTCTTCTTTTTTCAGACTCGTTAAACTCTGATGACATCGGACTTCATCACCATGAAGTTATTCGAGTTCCTCCTTACTAGGGCTCGTAAAGTGTACTAGGATGGATTTGTCCAAGGGAAAAACTTACAGTGCAAGCATATGCTATCCCCTTCAAGCTTATTTTCAAAAATAATTGGGGTAATCGCTAGAAAAGGTGGGGGAAAATGGAACCGGATTATAGTCATGTTGGAAGTATGTCGCTCTTGAACATGGAACTTGTCTACATTCGTGTCGGGTTGGGGACATCTCATTTCTTCATTTTTGCCTCCATGGGTTTGGGTAATCTCTTTTGACCTCTCATTTTCTCGTTGCCATGTCATCACGACCTCAGATTCTTTGATGTCAAATACTGCCAAATCCAGTGTCATGCTGCTGATATGTTCAAGAGAATTTTTCCTCTGAATTTTTCAACCTGCCTCTAAACCTTTGTCGGTCCTGATTCACAAACATCATATTCTTGTAATATCCCAAAATGGAATCTGCTAGCAAGGCATGACTCGAAAACACATTTTCCAGGAACGGATGCTACAGGATTTGAAACCACGACCTAGATCCCTTATATCAATGTATCTAAGACTGAAATCCAAGAGGAGGCTCAAAAGAAATCACTCTAGGTGGGTTAAACAGGTCTCCCACACCTAGTTGTCTTGAAAAAGTGCCCAATGAAGAGACTGCAACAATGTATGAACATACAATGGAATAATAGCGTTATTTTATGAGCCAGAATACATGAAGATCTGAATAGCCATCAAATGTATATTATAGCAGCAATTGTATACAAATCCTTGACGAAAGAGACACTCAAGCAAGGTAATGTAGCCTTAATGGAACGTGTACATTAGAATAGATGATCACTGCTACACAGGAGTTTCTACAGGCTAAAAGGATGCATTTTATTGGAGACACTACATCATACTAAATAATAATAGAAATATATGACAATATATGGCTCAATAAATGAGGGGGAGCAATCTCTCAACCCCAGAAAACAATAATACAACAATCCTTAGAAGGATGGGCTGGAATATACAAAAAATGGAAAAATGTTGGAGTTGCAGGGTAGCAGCCGCAACTCAAAATTGGAAGAGAAGGCTGAAGATGATGAAAAATCTGAGTAGACCTCCCCCAATGGATCTTCCAAGTGAAAGGCTAATCCTATCACTGAAGACCTCACCCTCCAATCAACACTTCAAACCCTCACTGCAAGTGTACTCTGAAAATAACGTAGTCACTGAGGGATACTGCGATGTAGGTGGAATAGAATGTATTGGCCAAGTGCCAAAATCTACAATATGATATGAATCCTTCCTTACTGATCTCCCAAAGGAAATAAGGCTCCCTCCTTCAAAAAAAAAGCCAAGGAATGGTGTTGTGTGATCTCCACTGCAACACCCTGCAACACAACATTATACTTGAGCAGAAATAACGTTGTAGTTGAAGGAGGTGGCTTGGCCTTGAGCCTGGATGTGGAGAAATGAAGTGAAATACCTCAAGAGGCCTCTCAAGAAGGAGAAGGAATCCTAAACGGGAATCCCTTGTGCTAAATATCACTGCAACTCTGCTAAACAGCAGGAGACTGCAAATAGTCTAAGTAGACAAGAATTCAATAATCATATGCATGAGTAACAATGGCTGCCTTGCCCTCCTTTTAAACAAATGCAAGCTCCCTCTCCATGGGTCCCACTCATTAGGGTTTCCTCCATCAAGGAAACTTTTCTCCTCTTTCACTATGTTGTCCCACAATATGATCTCCACCTCTTATCACTGCGTTCTTTGACTTGGTAAACTAGACCTTGTCCTTTTGCAAAAGTCCCTTTTCACACTGGAAGGTGAAAAATCTAGATACTCTAGTGATCCCTTTCACACTATGAGGGATTTTATTCCTTCTCATGGGTCTCCTCACCCATTTTATTCACCTCCTAGATGATCTAAACAAAATCAATGTTCCAATTAGCTTCATGCTAATTTTTGGAACATTACAATTCCTCTGTCTCGTGTCGATGATGTGGGAAAAATTATGGCCCACCTTCGATCAAGTCACTTCCTGTCGACTTCAGCTCATTATCCAGGAATCTAATCTAGAGACTCATTTTTGGTACCTTGAAGCTTGCATGCCTTAATGGCAGGTTCTTCGCATTCGACGTAAGGTCTACATCATTGGCCTTCAATCGACTGACTCTGTGGGTGTTTGACGCTAGATCACTGTTCACATTCTGTGGATTGTACCTTTCATACCTTGAGAGCCGTTGTCATTATTGGTGGTTTCTCTCGTGTTTGTTAACATCCTTCATCATTGGCTGGTAATCAGATGATTTTCTTGCATGTTCGACTTCAGTGCATATGTTTGCATGCTTTAATTTGTACTTGTTCGGATCAAGATGGAGCACAAGACCCTGGGTTTTGTCTAATAAAATCCAGGCTGTAGGTTCTTTGTGGATTATCATGACTTATTGCATGACTCTTTGATTGGATGGATGTGACCATTCCTGAGTCTATTTGTTGATATTTGCTACTTGATGGTTGCGTCCATACCTAGATCTTAGTTTTTTATATACTCTTTTATGGATGGATGCGCCCATGCCACATGTTCATGTATCAGAGATATCAGTTGTATTTGTAATTGCAGGTTTTCCAACAACGGTTTTTGGTTTGAACGCATTCTCATAAAGCATTTCACCCCTCCCTCTCCCTCGGACTTCATGCTTTAGAGGGCATCTGTTACACAGCATTTTGTCACTGTCTCTACAATCCCCATCCCGCACATTAGAGGGTCATTTCTGTGACTTCTGAATAGTGTCATGCCTTGCAAATAACATCATTTCATCCCTTTTGATGAAGGCAACATTCTTCTTGTTGACATTTCCCTGAACAGAACATCAAAAATCCTTGTTTTTTCCTTGGCACGAGTAGCCAGTTCTGCCCTCGCGCCGATGTAGAAGATTAACACTAGGGTTCGCACGACCTGGCGCTCTGTCCCAGTGTAATTCCCGTGCCAAGATATTTATGAAATTGTTTTTTTAAATAGAGGCGGTGGTTCCATTCCAACCACCTTCGGATGATTCATTGGGAGTGGTTTAACTGAAACAACCATGGGCCTTATCCTTTAGTTGGTAGTTTCCACCTCCCTTGGAACACTCCTAAAGGATAGGCCTCCCTTCCACCTTTGTATGGATCCCAACCTCCTCTTTTCCCTCTATATAAAAAAGCCTTCTCTCTTTATGAAAACTAGCTAAACTTGGAGACTAAGCTGAACACATTATAGTTGAATAACTGAGTTATTAAGAAGGTATAACAAGGAGAAATCCATCGAGAGGTCCCTTATCCCGTCTGAATTCCTTGACAAGCTTTGAGACGTGCTTCACCCGAGCCCCACTAGAGGAGACCACAACATCAGAGCATGGTTGTATCTCTTCTTTATACCTATTAATATAAGTGACTATTGTTTGGTTCCCATATTGTGTTTTGTCTTTATCGAATGAGATATGCTAATCTTGTCTGAATGACTAGTAGTTTTTGGATGGAATTAGTATGTGCTATGTGGTTATCATTTTCTGATATTTGTGCAGGTGTCCAAACATGATAAGTGGAAGGGTTGTGACTTGCCTTCGATCAGGAGCGAGAGGTTCTCATCATCACTACAAGTGTTGACGACATCTTTGGACCACAGGTAGGCCATATTATCACATCCTCTTTCATTCAAATGTCTAGGAACCTACACTCTAGCATGATTCCTTGTTACTAGACCCACCCTAGGGCTAGAGGGATCGTCTCTGTTCGCAAAGAGGATTTACCTACATAACACCTTGGGACGAGGGTGAGGCGGTAATCCTATCACCAATATGAGCGGATACAAATCGTATGTGGTGGATTGTGTCATCAGCATTTGGTAGGGGTAGAATCTCCGTGATGGAATTCTGTATGGGCGCAAGGTTGGGTTCCCCGCTAGGATGGTCGATTTCTAGTAGGTGGAAATTGTGCCTCCCATAGAGGTGCCTAAATGTTTGCATTAGTGGGCATGACTCTGGTGTGTGATTTTGGTCGGTGCAGACGGTGCATGGTATCACTGAGCCAACGGAGTAGATATTGTGTGATTCTATGCTACTCGTTGTTCCTGACGTGGATGCTTGGAAAGGATCAGTTGTAGAAGAAGTTGTCTCCTGTCTCCATTTTTGTATCTTTGGCTTAGACTTGTCTTCCTCTTTGGTGGAGTGTAGACTTAACGCAGCTCATGCCGCTCTCAGCTTAGGGAGATATATACACTTAAATGTATGATGAAAGTGTGAGAAAATTTGGGAATAAGTGCGCGTGATCTTATCTTGATTGGAGAGAATTTTCTGAGGGAGAGAAGAGACTATGCGGAGACTGTTTGTAAGGGGCTTGAGTTCTCTACATTGGTTGACTCGGTGATCGTTCAGATCACATAGGCCGCATGTTATCCTAGGCTTGGCTGAGGTTACTCTTTGGTGGTGTGTTGACTTATCAAGCTTGATACACCATTGTGGAGGTGGGGACAGAGATCCGGCGATGTACTTTTTATGTCATTCCCAGAGATTATCCTGTCTCTTCTCTATGGCATTAATCATGTCAATAGTGGGACGAATTTGCGGGGCATAAGTACAATGTTGCTTATAATGATTACCCTGATATATCAGGAAAAATATCCTTGATATGAAGGTTCTATATAGTTCAGTTTGAGGTCTGATGGGGAACCAGCGCTGAAAGGCTGCTAAATCGGGGCAATGGACAACTATATGTTCTGTCTTTTTGCATAACATACACGTTGGTCATTGTTGCGAATTGCGGTTGGTGGTAACTAGGGGTTCCCTGCTGGGTTTTTCTTCGACTGTCAAGAACATGATGGACCTACTCATCTCATCTTCTTGGGTCATGGAGCTGCTCGTAGACTTGGCATCCATATCAACTTCTTGGGAAAGGCGGACTATGGCTGAGCGGATGCTAGCAAGGGCTAGATGGAAGTGAGGTATGTAGTGAAAATCCTCCAAAATGTGGTTATCGGTGCATAACAGGCATGTGAATTGTGTTGCCCATAGCCCCACGTAGTAAACTCTCGATTGGATACCATCTGTGAATGAGCTCCAAGGCTGTGCACTCTTCGAGTTAGTGGCCACGTTCGTCTCATAGTGTACTATTGGGGTTCCAGTGTTTTGGCTATATTAGCAAGACCAAAAGACTGGACAACAACATAACCACTTTGGGATCCTAGGATCTAGCCCTCCTAGATCCTGAGAGGGATCTCTCCATATAAACAAAGAATGATATATCTTTGAAAGCTTAAATGAGGTATTAGGCTAGGTATGAAGCGCAAGGGGGTTTAAAATGGTTTGGTTGTTGGGTTGGAGATCATTAACTGAGAAGGTTATGGGAGGAAAAGTAATAGAGTAGCAGGATGTTTCGGAAAAAGAAGATAGGTCAAGAAAGTTCCATTCCATTGGGCTATGGAGTCATGAAAGGGAATTACTTGCAAAACAACTAGCCAATGCTTTCCATAGGGCAAGTCATCTATACTAAAGGATCTATTAGATAGATGGTGGAATGGAACATTAAGGAGTAAAATGGAAAGACACAAAGGGTAGCTTGAGATCAGGTCAGAGGTCATTTAACTCTAGGCCTGCTTCAGCATACTCTTAAGGAAAAAACACTTAAGATTTAAACACAGAACTAGGCCTAAGATCATAGAAGGGCTTTTAACCTTCAATGCTTTTGACACCAGCTCAAGAGATCTCAGAAAGGCCAATCTGTTGGAAAAGGACCCCAGTGGACAGGACTTGCACTAAATCCCTGGTATCCCAATTCTTCTAGCTTAAACCCAGCAAGAACATCTAAGAAACAAACCCTGAATTCACACATCAGTAAGCATGGGGTGGACCAACATCTTTAACTGGTTAAATTACATGAATTTGCTCTTAGATTCACTATCAGCAGAAAACATCAAAGACAAGAAGAGCAGTGGGCATTAAGGTACCATGCAAGGGTATATCCTAAGCCTAATTTACTGATTCTTATCTATAATAATGGAGAGTATGATTAAAATGAAATAAGACAAAGCAATAAGAGAAACATCACCCGTAATATAGACCAAGATCCTGTGAAATTCCTATTCAATTGATGTGCAAAAATAGTCACATACTTTGAGCTCAATGGCTGATTACAGTCCAAACTTCTCCTCCTATCCTACTAAATTACAAGCTACTAAGCTACTTTCCCCAACAATTGTTCTAACAGTCGAATGAATCCCTACAACTAACAACAACCACCTTTACAATGAATTTTATAGGGGTTCATATAGGAGAAAGAATAACTGTAGTAGCAAGTGTACATTTGATTTATTTCATTGACACAGAGTGGGGGAAGTGTTTGTGCCCACTCTGCTTAATGGCTCTGCATTTCTGTGTGTACTCTGTAATCTGTTTTGAAGTCTTTGTCAGGTTTATATCAACCTCATATGTGTTCTTTGAAGTCCTTTTTTGTTGTATGGTACTCTGTGTTGCCCTCTGAAACAAGTAATGTGGCTAGAAATTCTACAGGTCTCCCATACTTCCACGACTTTTGTCCTGACAGCCTAGAAGCTTTTGTCAGTGAAATGGATTTTAAGAGCTTGAGGAGGTATGGAGACTTCTGTAGGAAGGTGTCCTTCTAGAGGAAAGTGTACTGCTGATGATGAAACACAGATATAGCTTTTTTTGTGTGCTTAGGCTTCATTAAGCCTTTTAATCATCTTCATGATCTTTAAACTACATCTCGTCCCTTAATCAAGGGATTACAGGCATTAAATCTTCAATAAGGAGCTTAAATACCTTAATTTCCTTCACTGATATTCTTTGTTGCTATTGTGTTGGTCTCTCTGCGCTCTGAGTCACAGTGGTTGTGACTGTGGAAAACAGAGTGAATTTACCACTCCGTATACCCTGCACAATACAATAACTCGTTATGAAATCCAGGGGAGTGGTGGAGAATTGCTTTGGAGGCCCGTGGAATGGTGGCGAAATGGTGAATGCATGTGAAAATGGGAAAAAACGTTGCAGAATGGTGGAAGGGTGACCTGATGAAGGTTTGGAGTAATAAGGGTCACAGACCGTCCGATTAGATGGGCAGATGATGATCAACGGTTAAGATTTACCGTGGAGGAAGGTTGAAAGAGTTAAATATATTTTAGTGTAAAACACTAAAATCTAAGGTTTTAGTTGAATACACAGAAAAAGGATTAAAACAAATGAAAGCGGAGGCTTTAATGGTGGGACTCGGAAGGCGGAGGGCGATCAATAGTGGGTCATTGGATCTCAAGAGGAGATCAACGGTGGGGTTCATCGAATGAAACTCTGTAGAGGCTCCGATGAAAGAAATATGTAGATGGGGCCACGATGCAATGCAAGCCACTGGATCAAAAAATCAATGGCCAGGATTAAATGATGAGGCTTTCAAGAGCCAAAGGGGAAAAGTGGTATTAGCTTTAAAAACCGCCGATGTCGCATGCTTTCAGATTGGTTTTGAAAAATCTCTGAAAAAACATGATATACATTGCTGCATGACGCGTGGAAAAACAAAACCACTTTTATCGCGTTATTTCTGATCATTAAAGTTCGAATGCAAAAATAACGTGATATGCATGTGGACCGTCGGATGGAGGGGTGGAAGATCGGACAGTGTAGGGTGGAGTGCGATATGGGGAGATGCGCAGTCAGTAATGGCAGGGAAAGTCAAAGGCAGGTTTGATCTCAGCCGTCATATCTATAGGATGAACGGTCAGGATCAAAAGAGGGAGCAGGAAGGAAAAGGGGTCTGTGAACGGGCAAAAAGAACGAGGGTCGTTGGATCTATGGAGATCAACGGTGGAGATCTAATCACTTCGGAGAAGGCAGGGGCCGGGACTCCGAAATATTGACATTGCAATTACACGTAGTCCGTCCGATCAGGGCGAGATCGACGGTCAAGATTGGATTGGGGGTCGCCAATCGAGGAACACACGGTGGCATTTAAAAATTCTTATGATTGGTGATTAGGGTGGTGGTGCGATTCCATCAGGGCTGTTAGATATATATATATATATATATATCAACGGCAGAGAATGTGGTAGAGGCATAGAAGAAAGTGACCAATCGCATTGTAAGAAATACAATAAACAAAGGGAAAGGTGCACAATGGAAGTTTCGATTGCGATTAGTGCCCAGGGCTTAGCACCTAGTTCTAGGCACGGTTCATATGTGGGGAAGTGGTTAAGGGGCTTAGTCGAAAGGGGCTTAGGCCTCAAATGAAAAATGGGTGTTTTTTAAGCCAAAATGAGAGTTTTTCAAGGGATTTTTTGGCTTTGGTAGAAGGGAAAAGGCTGTTTTAAACCAGATAAAGGGAGACATAAGGTTTAAACAAGGTTTTTGGGAGATTTAGAGGGTTAATGAAGGAAATTTGAAAGGGGAAAAAGGTGATGAAAACAGAGGCTCTGTAGAAATGAAATAAGGGGAAAAGGAGGCCTTTTTTAGCATTCCTCATCACAAAACAGTAGGGCTTTGTAATGGAAACAGCAGTGAAGATTGTTTAAAGGGAAAAGGACACATGGAGACTTCAAGAATGATATGTTTTCAGAGGAAATGTATTTCTTGAAGGCTCAAAAACATTTTAGCCACCTGTTTGCTTGTCAAAAAATTCATAGGTGGCTAACAGTGTACAATGTATAATGGGAATTACTGGGGGCCTTTCCACAATCCTATGTTCCTCTTGTAAGTATAGGATGGTGCGAGGCTCATCGTTGACAGACTGGATGGAGGGATCCTCTTGATAGGATCGCTCGAATACGTGTAAGGTGTCCCTATATCATGGTATTTCTGGACAATGGTGGGTATAGTGCCCATAGGTGCCACAGAGAGTGCATGCATGATTGGTACGTAGGGGTTTGCCTTTACCTTTTGTGGCAGGTTCCTTTTTACGAGAACGTGGCATCAAGATGTCTACTTCGGAGCCAAGGAGTGGTTTTAACTCGTCCAACTCCAGACATATGTGAGTAGGGTGGCCTATAACATTGCATATGGTGCAGAGTGTTGATTCCCTTTGAATGGCAGGGGTCACCATCTTCTTTCCTCTATTTTCGGTTTTCTTGGCCATGATAACCAGTTTCGCAATGGGAACTTCCTTTGCGGGGGCGGTCTCGACCATTTCTTGGGTAGGTTGGGGCTCCTCTAGACTGAGGGGATTTAACCCTATGGCAGTAACTTTGGTGGCTCTTGTTCCGGAAGGGGGAACGAGGTACCAAACTGGGAATGGCAACGATATGTTGGGTAACACCAGTGTTTCCAAAACCTGCTGGGAGACAGAGCCAGCTAGGGGGTAGAGGAAAGGGGTTTGGGAGGTGGCATAGGCTAGAGAGGTTCTCATGGCTGATGCCTCAGTGTCGTTACTGCTTGAGTCTATGTCTTGACTAACCTTGGTGCTTGATGTGGACATCATGCACACCAGGGCCCCTGTGGCATCGAGCGATGTCTCAGGGATAATGGGAGTATCTCCTAGGAATGACCCTAGGACTGACGATGATTTGAATTATCTAGGGCCATATTCTTGGTACTGTGAAAGACCATCTGCGGCTGTATCTACATAGGGTAAAATTACATCCATATTGGTTAGGGGACGCTTCTCCCTGTGTGTCAGTTGGTCGACAATAATGATGCAATCCTCGTGGGGGAACATCATAATGCAGAAGACGGAGGAGGCTATGGCAGACATGGCATACATATAACTCTGCTCGAGGAGTATATTGTAATCCAAGTGAGCGTCCAAGAATTCTATGTCTATGTGGACTGTCTTAATGGCTAAACAGACCGGGTCATTTTGGTAGAGGCTAACAGGGGTCAAGGGACAACCATCGTAGGCTCGAAGAATTATGACCGAGGGTTTTAGTTCAGGAGAACCCAACTTCTGCCAAACATTTTTTGACATGATGCATGTTGATGCACCCTCGTCAATGACACATCGGTGAATAGTGATATTATGGACCGATGCTGGTATCTGGAAGGCGACCATGGAAGGAAGCCTAGGGGTGGATTTTTCTAAGTCAAAAGCCATCATGCACGTATCGGCAGGGTCAATAGAGCCTAACACAGAAAGTAGGGCTTTCTATTGCTTTGGGCATGATTGCAGTACTTTTAATGCAGACATAGCAGGGTGATTGAAATAATTGTCCACGATGCTATAATTATGAGCCGCTTTGGAGTAGTTACATACTCGCCTATAAGGTCCTTTTGCCATATTTGGAAAAGGTTCTATAGGCATCTTTGAAATGGTCAAAGGTGCAGTCGGTGCACTAGTACTAGCCCCTGTCATAATGGAGTTTGGTGGGGTGTCGTAACTGCGATTCCGTGTTTGGAAAAACATCTCTTCCCCAGTCATGTAGATTTCATGGTTTTTTTTCCCAGAATCTTATGGGTTTTGTTGCTGAGTGTTGATTGTCCCTTGGTGGGGGAAAGGTTCTTTCATAACAGCGGGTTTCTAATAATATCCTCCTTGTCCTCGGTTACTCTGAAGCTTCTTTAGCTCAGGGAGATCAGGACAGTGGTGAGTATAGTGCCCATACTCACCACATATTGAACAAGAATGGTTTGTTCACAGAGGTGGCCTTTTTCCTTGTTGTTGGGCATTGCTTGGCTCTTGGTTTTGATTCCTGCTGTAGTTGCCTCGAACCTGGGATCATGGTGGGCATTGTTGGTTGTTGCCCCCCTATCCAGGGTTCCCTTTTGGCTTGTTTTTTTATTTTTTCTTAATCACAATAGGAGGGTAGTTCTCCTAGTTATACTAGTGTGTTTGATTTTGGGACGACTGCACAAAGTTCACCTATGAATTGGTTTACGTAGGTGTGTCGTGTGCTTCGGACTGAGCATAATGCTACCCCTTGTTTTCACCTGCCCGTTGAGGGGGAGCTCTTCTGTCAGTGTTTCTTCCTACGTACTGGGTCCCCTCAGCCGAAGGATAGGGTCCTCCTTGGTGATACTCTTTCACCCTATTTGTCAAATATTACTGAGGCATATGATGACTTTGAAATCTGGGTTGAGACGTGTTCTAGGTAGAATTATGTGCATAACCAAGATTTTGAATACTGCTGCCTAGGTAACCTTGATTCATTGACCCAATTAATCCATATGCAGAGTTCGACGAGCCTCGAAATTCTTGATAAGTTTGCAGGTGCGGGGTGTTACGCAGGATATTGTAAATGTATTCTAACTGCATATAAATTAGTTCAAGCTTCTGGGCTTTATTGATTGAGTCCTCTTCAGATGTGGGGTATTGCTGTGCCACATCCTTTGAAATATCCACTGTCAGAGTTTTCAAGAATAAATCTAAGAGGACTCGATCGTCGAGTTTAGCTTCACATAAACTGTGATGCCACCTCCATTCATGAAGATGGTTAGAGATATGGACGTTGGGGGTTTGTCTAAAATGAGTCAGTAACTCCATTCCCAAATCATGGTGAATGGGTAACTGAAAATAAGTGAGGAACGTGGTAGCTAGGGCACTAAAGGTTCCATGTGAAGCAGGAGGTTGCTCCATGTACCACTTTGCGGCCACTCCCATAAGAGTGCGTTGAAATAGCCTCAATCGAATAGTGTCGTCAATGATACTATTCGATGAGCACCACAAGTGAAAGGTCATTACATGATTACCTAGGTATTCTGCTTGCTTGCCTTCGAACTTTGGTATATCCGAAGGGAGCTTCGTGGGCATGGGAGGCCATGACGGATCGTGTGTGATGGGGTTATTTGTTAGCTTGGTCAAATCGAGAAGATTCAACGAAACTAATAAAGGTGACTAGTAGGTTGATGCCATTTCCACATGTGAAGACATGAATTTCTGGTTAGAACGAGGGTTAGTCTATGACGTACCCTCATGTGTGTTTATCTGGCTTCCCAGATGGGACGCACTCCTCTACCCCCCAAGGGTCGAGGGAGGAGTGGTGTGTGGTGTGGTGTTGGGAGACCAACTAGGGTTCCCAACTATGGTTGCTCCAATGAAGGATGAACCAATGACGGTGGCGGTGTTCCATCTTTGATGCCTGAATGGCGAAAGACCTAGAACCGCTCCCTGTAATGGGGGGAGGTCCAAAAGATGCCTAGATCAAAAAGGTTCCATTGGGACCATTTGAGTGTCGACCAGGTTAGGTTTTGGAAAAAATTGAGAGAATAAAGTCTATGATCATGAAAAATTTATGGCCACATTTATAAAACAAAGCGAAAAATGAATTTTCCCTTTAACTTAATCTATGTGATCAATCAAGAAAAAAATATGGTTATTTGTTTGTTTGCGCGTGATACTCAAAATCCTAGAAGACCTATGCGTCCTCACACACTCAAAAGTAACTTGGCCTTGAGAATATTTCTTGTGAGTGTGGGCATAACGTCCCATAGGATCTAGCGATGCCCCCAGTCAGCCTTAGGGAATCCATTAAGGTGAGGGTATAGGGTCTGGCACTTACCTGCATCGTCACCTATAGGGTAAATGATACCCTAGTTTTTGGCCACTAAGAACCACCGTCCCATGTGAGCGTTTGATTCTTGGGATTCTTGGTAGTCAGCTAACAGTACCAAGTATCAGCCGGGTCAGGTAGCCCTAACTGATACCGCATGCACTGCACCTAAGCCTAACCCCCTCTGAATCGGATCTCTGTCGCGCTCGGGTTTTATTTTGCATGGGCTGATAGGTGGATTTGAAGCTCCCTAAATACACAACTTCTATGTTTCAATATGAATTATGATCAAGGTGGCTTATTGGATGCTTACCCCCTTGATCCTAACTTAAACTATAAATTCTTTTGTGGCCCTTGTGGGGAGAATTTAGTGAGTTTGGTTAAGTTAGTTTTAGGTGTCTTCCTTTGTTTAGTGGGTGAGTGTGTGTGAGCATATAGTGAAAAATCTCATAGTTTTAACATATGGATATCAGTGATCCTTTACAAAAGTCTCCTCGTTAAACTATGTAACATTGTTCCTTGCTCAAATGGAAAACATTTACGGATAAAGGGCCGCCTTGAAATTTTCCTAGTTAATCTATGTGACTAACTAAAGGGAGATGGTGAATTGTGAATATAGAGTGTTCATATGCTTGCCTAGGGTCACCGAATGGTGCAAAGGTAGCAGAGATTACTTGGTCTAATCAACAATTCGGTCCTAGTCCCGCAATCCCTAATGCAAAAAATTGAACTAAGCTAAACAATTTCTACACTAGCTTATGCATGTATGGTCTTGGGCGACTTACACATGGAGCCAATGCAGGGCATCATTGGCCTGCCACAATATATATTGCAGTAAGTGTCCTTTCAGCCACTTGTTTGCTGCCACATTCATCCTGCTATATGAGGTCATGAAAACATAACTTGGTGCCAATGGTGCACACCGAAAATCTTGTGGATTTCCCCCACAATCCACCAATAAGATAGCCATAATAATTGCTGCAATGGACCATAAGTACAAAAAAACATAATGTGCAAGAAGGAAAGATACTCCTTCATATGATATGCTACTCAAAAAGATAAGAGAGTGCAAAACATAAAGCAAATAGTTACCTCCCTCATCATGTACTCCGGTCTTTGAGCTGAAATGGCTCAAGTGAAAATTCTCCCTCACTGCAACAGCGTAGGGAAGTGGTTGTGCCAACCATATCATCATCTATTGGGCTATTTATATGACCATATGCTGATCTACATCCATTAGGATGCCCTCCCAAGTGGACTCCTCCCTCAACAAAGAGTATGCATAATAATGCATGAAAGGAGAATCCATAAATGCTGCACGTAGGTGTCCCTCCTTGTGCTTGTGGACCCAAGCCAAGAATATCAATATATAGCAAGGGATGCTACCATCCATTACTCCCTCATCCTCATCTCATACATGCCTCCAAGTTACATCACTTGTGAAGTAGTTTTGGAAACACTTCAACAAGTAAACCCAACTCTGAAGTGACAGCGCTGCTGGCCTGTGAAGTAGGGTCGTTGCTATCTCAAGGCTCAACTCTTTGACATGGATCTTGTCAAAGGCTCTACTCATCATGTTGCTACACATATAGATTCCCTCCCATAGAGAAGGTACTGCTTGGGCATCTAAGGCCAAGGAGAAATCCCTTTGCACTATGCTAGTACATCCTCCTGCTCTTGCAACATCTGAATATAATCTGAGCAACAAGAATGTTTGCTACTCCTCCATACTTTCACCATAACAAATATGCGAGGGTATCACAATGAGTGGTAAGAAGAATTCCATCTCATCATGTTGTGCCCATGCTCCTCTCTGCCCCATGGTGTAAGTATCATGCCAGTCCTCCTCCTTCTCCATACCCCATTAAAAAGGATAGGTCCTATGCCGGCCAAACTCTCTCAAGAGTAGCCAACACAACATTGCCTCTTGTTTCCCTGTATCATAAACTTGAAAAAGTCTCACCATCCTCTTGCCTCTCATACACATCTACTCAAATCCTTGTGGATGTCTTCCTTCATCCTGCATCTTGGCATCCCTCCAATGAGGTCTACCATCTTCCCAAAACAGATTTTTCCCTCTGCATTTCAAGGGACATTGAAATGCAATCTCTTCTATGACAAAGTTTTTAAACCCCAACCCTAATGGTGGTGCACAACACATCAATGGTGTATGAAGATGATGGCATGACACAGTGAATGTTTCCTGCTTTAGACAATCAGCATGCATAGATATACAACCCTCCATAAGAAATAAGAACTTAGGCATACCTTGGAGAGTTTTGGAAGAATCTTGTGTTGCTGCAAGAGTCTCTTCCTCAATAGTGTTGGATGCCTCAATAGCTAGAGATTAAGGTTGCTCCCCCATCACTATGACAGTGTTGGTATGTGCCTTTTCAGCTGGTGGTGAGGGCTCCTCCCTCTTTTGACCAAATATTCTGATCAATCTTTGAGAAAAATTAGCAAGAATAGAAACCCTTGCATGGTCCCAATGGTTGAACCACCAAGTCTTTGCTTCACCCTCAAGGTGCAATGCTGAAAATTCTACAACCTCTCTGTCTACTACAAGATGTAGTAGGAAGAAAGCCTCTAGCTTCCTTACCTAGGCTTCTTCTACACATGTGAGTGATCCATCGAAAGTGGACAATATGAATATATTTCCTCTCATCATCCCATAGCTGTGGGGTCTTCTCTCTTCTTTTTGCTGAATAAATTATGGAAAATATAGAGTCTATTGGAAGGATCTAGGGTTTTCTCAGTACTCAACAATATACTCACTTAGAATTTAGAATCCCAAGTGTTTCTCATCCTCCGTTTCTCCTCCTTGGTGAGAGTAGGAAGTGCATGGTCCTTCCTCTTCTCTTTCTTCAGTCTTCTCAACCTCCTTGGAGAGGCCTTTGTTAGATCTAAAAACTGATGAGAGTAATCTCATCCTCTGCATCATCTTTATCTCTTATGTCTCTGTAATTCGAACTTTCATAGGCTGGGCCAAGTTCGAAGCTCCGATACCACTGTAATATCCCTTTTTAGGAATTTCGGGAAAATCTCCAATGGGGACACTGTATAAGGAAGGAAGTGTAATAATAAGCTGAACCAGGACTTGGATCCCTTGGTTTACCCTTCATACATTACTCTTCTATAATATTACCTCAAATAAATAACCCTAGGAGGGTTATTCAGATCCTCCAATCCTATGTATCTCAAACAATGCTCCAAATGGAGAGCTACAGCAATACATGAACTTCTACAAGTAGAAAAAGTGAAATATCAATACATATGGTGCAAGAAGAGTGCATATCCATTATATTATGTGCAGCATCAATATATATACAAGAACTTGAGGAAAGACCTCTCAAGCTAGGCCAAATTAGCCTGAATACAAATGTACATACAAAATGAAAGTACCCAGCTACACAACCTAGCAACAAGCTATGACTGCACAGTCTATAGTGAGAAATGACTGAAAATTGATATGTATACAAATATGTAGCAATAACAAGCTCAAATAAAGTGAGGGAGCAATATCTCAACCTCAGAAAACAATCCTACAACAATCCTCCAATGGATTGACCAAAATACACTAAATGACAAAATGCCAGAGTTGTTAGGTAGCAGCAGCAACTCAATAACAATAAAAAAATGGAGAAGGATGGAAATGCTACAAATGATGTAGAAACCTCCTCCAATGATCTTCAAAGTGAAATGCTTCTCCCTTCACTGAATATTACACCCTTTAATCCACAGTGTGAACCCCTCCTGCAAGTGCCCACTAAAAATAACGCAATATAGGGAAGAGACAGCACTGAGAATGAGGTGAAACATATGACCCAATGCCAAAATCTGCAATGAAGCTCTGGGATCTTCCTCACTGATCTCCTAGAGAAAGAATGAGCTCCTCCTCTGCATAACTAGCTCCGGAAGTGGGCGATAATGATTCCTCACTACAACCCCCAGCAACTCAACGTTTCTACCAAGCTGGAAAACTTTGTAGCTGAAGATGGTTACCTTGGCCTCAAGCCTGGATGTGAGGAGAATGAAGAATAGGTCCTCCAAAGCTTCCCAATGAAGGAGAGGAAACTTCTAAACAGAAATCTCCCTTGTGCTAAGAGCACAAGCTATCCCAGTTGCACAACTGGAGAGAGCAGAGCAAATTCAAATTCTTCAACATAATGAGCAATGACTCTCCTTCCCCATTTTATGCCAAGAGGAGGCTTCCTTGACATGGACCCCACCCATTAGGGTTTCTCTCATCCAATAATATCCCTCCTATGAAAACTGCGTTGTCCCACTAGGTGACTCACTCCCTCCATGTAGCACTGTTTGACTTGGTCACACTGGACCTAGTCTTCTTATATTTTCCCCTTTTCACGCTAGGATATGAACAATAAGCCACTTAAGTGACCCCTTTGCACATTTGGAGTGTTTATTATGCTTCTTCATGGGCCCCCTTACCCATTTTATTCTTTTTATTAAAAGGAAAGCAAAATTAATGTTCCAATTATCTTAATGAAAATTTTGGAACATTACAGTTTCCAAGCTCTGCCTCTGATGCAGTCTCCCTCTCTCTCTCTGCTGTGATGGACTAGGATTGTTGGGTGGCCAACAATTGAGTCCCCTCTATCTCCAGCTCCGGGTCACACGCTTCTAGTATTTCTTGGGAAACTTTGGCTAGCATAACAATGTGATCACCCATTCTTCATCTCTTGGTAGCTTTATATAAGGGATTTCAAATCCTCCTTCCCTCCCTTGGTACATTATGGATGGTGACCCAAGGGAGAGGTATCATTCCATTGTGTGATGCAAATATTCCTTTGTGTTCTCACATAGTGTCTAAGGAGGTGCTGGTGGCTGTCCTTAGGCAGCTTCATATAAGGAGTAACTGTCCTTTTCTTCATGTAGTCCCGGAAAGTGACATTTTTCCATTTCCAAGAATGCGCGCTTATCAAGAAAAAGGGTGTGCAGAAGGCACTCTTCTCGAAGGATTAAGCGCACATTTTAGCATTTAAGACTAGTTCAAATCTGATTTTCTCAAAACCTTGGAGATTTTAAATACTTCTTGATTCCATAATGTGTCCTGCCCTGTAAATCCTTAGGATTGACATTAATTAATGTCATCTTCTACTGTACGATTTTCCAGTGTTAAAAATAGGTTAAGATGCTAAAAAAAAAGAAATACATGCAGAAGAAGAGTTGATACTAATTGTAACTATAAGTTTGAGGTGTATGCACAAAATTTGATACTGACTGTAAGTTTGAAGCATACCAAGGCGTATGTACAAATGTTGATACTGACTATAAGTTTGAAGCGTACCGAATCTTTTTGCTGGCAGTGGGCTTTCAGCTCTAAGGGCCATTGCAGGGAAGAATAACCAGCACAATAAAACAGAGAGCCTCTCCAAGGGCCATTGCAGGAAAGAATAATTAAATATAGATAACAGCAACATGAACGCGACACCTAATGAAGGATCTCTTGACAGCTAGAAGGCTCTCTTAACAGATCTAGAGCCAAAAGCAAGGAATAAGAAGTGAATAATCCTATTATGGGTTAGAATTAAATGTATAAGGATTAATGCTAGTATTAATTCATTGATTGTAACGGTTGAGTGATGCAAGGATTCTGCTATAGAACATATCCGAGCATATATAACACACACTCCTTCACACAGCATGAAAACTCTCAATAATTCTTCATTAAAACCATAAAAAATATTCAGAAAAAAAATACATATGAAGGAGAGCCATTCAAATGAAATACTGATATAAAAACATAAAAAACTCTTTGACCAAATATTACATTGGGCGGCCTCTTGGCTCTCGGCCCTTCAAACAATCTCTCTCTCATTGTACTCCTCACTGCTCTCAGTTGTCCTTCATCCTCACAAAACCCTCCTATATATACATAAATTATTTATTTATTTCACTCCATAAATTCCTCCATACAAATCTCAACTTAAATCTAATTTAGATTTATTCTAGTTTTGGACTCAACAAAGTCTCGTATATGGAATTCCTACTCCCTAGATTATCTACCTAATTCCATTCCCCTCATATCCTTTAATTATTAAAGAATATTTACAAAAATCCTTACATTTATAATTTCTCTCCTAATTTATTAAAATAAGTATTTTAATTAACAAAATAATCAAAATATCTCACCCCCCTTATTACATAATTGAATAATGAAAATTTGGCTTGGATGCTCCTGCATCAGAGTCCCCATGTAGAGAATTTTCCATAGACTCTTTTCTATGAGGTCTGTTTCTTTTCTGTAATACTGTGATAGCCACAAGTCCTGATGACTTGCTCCCTCCAAGATTCCAAACTTTGTTCTTTCGTTGGTCCTTCGAAGTATCAACTTGATTTGAAAGCTCATCATCCACTCTGTTGATTAGATTCCATCGGCTTCTCAAACACTTTCTTTTGTCAATTCCTCGGAGTAATACTTCTTTGTCGAACTCTTTCGTCTCCAACTGAGCTGAATACTCAACTCTCTATAATGGAAAATAATCAAGAACCCCTTCTTGAGTACAACTAGCAACAACTCTCTCATCCAGTGTTGTACCTTCATTCACCAACAAACTGTTAGTTTTAAAAAGATAAGACCTTTCGGTCTCTTTTGATGCTTCAGGCATCAATCTCCCATCATCGAATTTATGTACTTCAATATCTTCTATTTTGAATTGATGGTTGCTTCCATCTTCATCCTATTGATTTAATATTTTTGTCTCCTTTATGTCACTACGGACACAACCTTCTTGCTATTTCTGATCTTCCATCTCAATGCCAAATAACTTCTGCTCGATTTCTCTGATTTTGACATCATATCTATTAATTTCATTTTTTGTACCTACAGTTACATCATTAGCTGAAAATTTATAACATTCATTCAACTCCATAAATGTTAAAAATATTTCATCTCTATCATGCATAGTAACTGCATTTTCTTTTGGATCAGGTTCTGCAAGTTTTTCTTCTCTATCAGGTTCCTTAAGCCATTGTTCCAAAAACTCGATTTCCATATGAAATATTTTCAGCACTTCATCACTACCTTCACTCTTCCTCTGGAAATCTTCCTGAGTTTTCCTGGTTTCAGCATCATTACATTGTAAACTTTTGTCAGCAATTTCATTAAACAGATACATTTTTTTACCTCCTTGGAATTTTTCTTCGGCATTTCCACTTTGTTCCTATTCCATAACTGCTTCGACTTGATATCTTACCCAAAATAAGAATTCACTTATGATTTCTTCTTGTTGTAACCAATCAACACTTTCCTTCTCTGAAAGGAATTCTCTACCAGACTTTACCTCAAAATTTTCTTTCATCTCTTTGACAGTTCCATCAGACTACTCACTGTCTTTCGCACATCCTGCAAACATACATAAACTGTGAGAAAAAATGCAAGGCTTCATAGCCTCATCTGCTTCTCTCACCAACACATCTTCAGATGCCTCTGAACTATCCCAATATTTCATGAGATCTTCCTCATTGATCTCTTAACCCATAATTTCACCCTGTTCTGGGCCACAAATGGAAACATCCATTTTTAACTCAGCCTCTCTGAGTTCTTCACAACTCAACATTTGTTCGAGCTTCCTCAAATCTTCTGCCAACTGTATGTTTACCTGCTTTTCCCTCTTTTTGTGTAGCTTCTTCCACTTTACCTTCTTTCTCATGGTCCAACCATGTGTCTGATTTTTCACATTTTCTTACAACAACTCCATTAAAAATTCAAGGTGAATTGTTATCTCAGCCTTCTCCCGCTCATAATATTCATCTGTCAACTACTCACATATGCCAATTACCTTGGCATTTTCCTTCTTCTTCCTTCTGTTGTGGTCTTCATCAGATCTTTGGAAATGACTATCAGCAGTCATCTTCCCCTCGTTTGTGAACTTCATCTGTTCATGTGTGGATTTCATTTAATCCAATTTTCCGCAATCCTTCACACTTGCCATTCATCAAAAATGCAAGTTCTCCTCCTGCATTTGTCTTCTCTTGGTTCTCTATCTTGGAACCAATCTATGGCAACCCTCTTGCTTCACTTTGCTACAAACAACACTTTAGTAACTCATGTGTTACAATAACCAATTCTCTGGGTGTCGGGCTCCGCGGATCATGCACCCCATTACTTTTAGACTCTTGACTTATCTTACGACTCTTTGACTTTAGACTTACACCAATTCTTCATCTTTGATTAAAATACTCAATCTCAACTCAAACTATCCAAACTTTTATTTGACTCTAACATCTGTTTTCACTTCAAGCTTTGTCCCAATAACAATGATAGTGGATATTTTGACTTAATTGAAGTTATATAATTATTCAATAAACATACACCCCTAATACATTTTAGGATCTAAAATATTCACCCTCTTTCATACTTCATTCTTATGAAAAATCATCAGTTTGTTCTTATCATTTCACATGATACTAAAGTCTTTAGTCGAAATGAAATTCAGGCTTTTCAAGATTTATTTTAAGGTGAAAATAAATAAACCATTCAATCTTCAATGTTCAAAAATACCGTCTTGAATTATCATACCTCATGCTCCTGTTAAGGTTATTGATAAATATTTCTCTCTGCAGTCTCAATTCTCTGGTTTCCATTCTTCTATGCCATCTTTGTCATTGTAAATACTCACATGCCCACAAGCTCATCATCTTAATGCAAGCATTTCCCTGGACTTTTATGCACCATGAAACATCAATTCACATCTCTTTACCTTGAATCTTCCTTTGAGCTGGTTATTTGGCTCCCTTAGCTTCTTTAAGCAATATCATTTTCAACAATAAGGATTCTCCGGCTTCAGGTGGTTCCTCTTTGGAATTTCTTCCTTTGTTTCATCAACGTTCACATTGCGCTAGGTTGCTGATCTATGGTGAGGGCAATACCAAAAATGATGTAGAAACACAATTTCTACTTTACAAATTAGTGTAGCAAAATTTTCAACTTTTCTAGGACCCAGGTTTAATCTTCACTTGGTGCAATTGATTCGTTCTTCGCCACTTAGTGTGCCCTTCCAATTTACACTCCATAAAAATATTGCAACTTTATGAAAACTCCATTTTTTTTGTTTTTTTGTTTACAATAACCAATGGATCATTGTTATCATATATAATAATAACATAATTAAAAGTTGCAATTGGAATCCACCTAAGCAAACCAAGCCATTTGGAATCCAACATATTCCATGACTAAACCAAAGAATTCAATAGCTTAACAATAACTTTAATCAAATACCATACCACTATTTCACAGCGTCTATGGCAATTACACAAACAAAGATGCCAATCACGCAATCCATAGTGTCACGCTTCCATGGCAATTTATGACCAAAACAATCATAACTAATTCCGTATTGTGGCACAATTGGTTGTGCACGCTGTTTATTTGGCCATATGTCACACTGCCTCATGAACTCCCACACCACGGCTCTATGGTATTACAACATGCCACCTTCCAGAAATTCACATGCCATCATAAATGTTAACTCCTCCTACCAAACGCGCCTTCAGACTCTCACCAGTAACTCGAATTTTTTTTTCTGCAAACACCCTTCCAGTCGCTCTTAACACTGCCAATCTTGCACGAAGATTTCTAACGAGACTGCTCGCTGCATGTTGCAAGTTTCATTCTCGTTAGTCCAAGGTGGCTTACTTTGGTGGCACTTGGCATTTAAAAAGCGAACCAGACCTCTAAACCTTAAAATACCAATATGATGGCTCTGCTCTGTAACCGTATTAAACAATGTTAATGCATTAAAATATAAATCAATGCAAAATTCTTTGATTATACCCGATGATCTTGAATTTAATAGTACTTAACGAATTTAAATATATAAATGATAGAGACTGGCTTGTGAGGATACTTGTCTGGAATATCGATTCCATTGCACATGCAGGGGCAGTGGTCCTTGAAGCCCAAAAGGAATGTTTTTGTGTTTGTCTCCACCAACTCTGGCTTTGTTGGATGTTATTCCAATGCAATATGTTTTTCCCTTAGTTGTGATGTAATACGAGATTCAATCAAACTAGAAATAATACCAAAATGCTTCATTGCTTGGCATGCATAAATCTTGATTTTGTCAATTTTTCCTATAGTCGACTTCACCAGTGACAATTTCAAGCCTAAAACGAGCCTAGTGCTCTGAGCCTTGGCTCAATTAACAGCGCTACATGGAGGAAGGCTTAACTTCTCCACGTAGATCAATTTTTGACATAAAATAGATCCGCACAGCAGATCGGTCAAGAACATCGATCGATCTATGATAGATTGACTCTCCCAACGCAACAAATCGATGCACCAATCCACCACACCTTACCAAAGTGTTACCACTTCTTTCTCGTAAGCGAACATCTCTTAAAAACTCCACAACATGAATATGCAATTCTAACCAAAATAAGTCTACCTCACAGTTATCTCAAAAACTCCAAATGATTCAGCAGCTGGGCATATTTAAAATAGAAATAAACTGAACTAGACAGAATTCATATTGAACACTGCTGTTAGGATATGTTTTATACAACATCGACTCTAATGGCTCTTCTAGAGAAGCCAAAGCGTACGCACTTCCATGATTCGGAGTTTAATCCTCCTCCGCAAACCCCAGTTCAGAGAGCTTCAAGTGAGCTTCTACACAATCAGCAAAAAAGGCATCCTCACCCGCTGCATACTTCTCGACACAAAATCAGAAGATCGGATTCTCCAACAATGCCTTATCAAAAGGAAGCTGAAGCAACCCTTATTTCTATCCACTAAGAAGTTCCTTGAAGTAGGAATTATCAAATAGAAGAGGATTAGATGTCCATGCACTTTCATACATTCATATACAACATATACATATATATTTGTAGACTCAAAGTGCCACAATACTTATACAATTCGATCAACTCTCTCCCAAGCTCTCACAGGAAATTGTTTCCAGCTCTGATACCAAATGATGCAGGGATTATGCTATAGAAAAGATCCTAGCATATATAACACACACTCCTTCACACGGCATGAAAACTCTCAATAATTCTTCATTAAAACCATAAAAAATATTCAGACAAAAAATACATATGAAGGAAGGAGAGCCATTCAAATGAAATACTGATATAAAAACATAAAAAACTTGTTGGCCAAATATTACATTGGGTGGCCTCTTGGCTCTCGGGCCTTCAAACCATCTCTCACTCTCATTGTACTCCTCACTGCTCTCAGTTGTCCTTCATCCTCACAAAACCCTCCTATATATACATAAATAATGAATTTATTTCACTCCATAAATTCCTCCATACAAATCTCAACTTAAATCTAATTTAGATTTATTCTAGTTTTGGACTCAACAAAGTCCTGTATATGGAATTCCTACTCCCTGGATTATCTACCTAATTCCATTCCACTCATATCCTTTAATTATTAAAGAATATTTACAAAAATCGTCACATTTATAATTTCTCTCCTAATTTATTAAAATAAGTATTTTAATTAACAAAATAATTAAAATATCTCACCCCCCTTATTACATAATTGAATAATGAAAATTTGGCTTGGATGGTCCTGCATCATTGAGTATCATACGATGGGTTTTCTCAGTTTATTCTAAGCATTCTTAGTTTATTCTAAGCACTGCCTCGATATGAGGCCAAATATGATGAGAAATTTTTTTCATTGGACGAGAGAGAAAAATTAAATAAAAACCTTCGTTAAAACTAAAAAAATTCATTGGTATTTGTGTCTAACTAATATCAGCACCTAAAAAATGATTACTATAGTCCCTAGCCCGAACAGGCAGGGACTAATAAAGTATAATTTTCATTTGTAATATTTTTGTGGAATGATAAAATTTACATCTTTATTTTATGACCTTTTGTATAATTATATGCTTATCATTAT
This sequence comes from Pinus albicaulis, assembly GCA_034641835.2. Taxonomy (NCBI): domain Eukaryota; kingdom Viridiplantae; phylum Streptophyta; class Pinopsida; order Pinales; family Pinaceae; genus Pinus; species Pinus albicaulis. Next base: position 942,219,508 of record CM076583.1, on the reverse strand, counting down.
CTTGTGATTACTTAATGATGTATTTTTCATGTAACCGATATTTCCAGAAGTGCCAGAATCTTAGGATTCGATCATTGGATGATTCATACCATTGTGCATAATTCCACTTGGTTTTGTTGCGATAGAGATAAGGGTGAGGAGTTCCAACTCTAAAGGTGGACAACCACGTAAACATTCGGGTGACAAAATTTCATACTATTGTTTTTCTATTTAGCTGTCATTGGGGATCAAAGTAATTAAAGTTTGAAGTGAGAGATCCCCTCAAAAAACTTTGACCTGATGAATGTTGGTGGTCCTATTAGTTATTGGTCTCGATAAGCGAGAACCATTCCCATCAATTTTTGTCACTGCTAGCACCCTCTGGTGAAGTATTGAGGTCTATACTGAGTGATGAGTGGCAAGGTGTCAGGTGGTCCGAATAATAAATGGGCCTAAGATAATGGAGAAATATTTGTCACAATCTATGTCTATAAGTCGTCGAGCGACCAGGAACTTATTCAAGCACTAAGGAATCCTTGCTAGTGTTGACTCGAGATCCAACGAGTTGATATGTCATTTGACAGGCTCGATAAACAAGAAACTCGTGTCGCTCCTCAAGACATCGGGGAGTGTTGAATTCTTACTTAAACTGAGAGGGTGGGGTGAATCAGTTTAACACATACATTAGATTTTTAAATTTTTCATCAACTTATTTACAGTTTACTTTTATGACCAACCTTAGTATATGAACAGTCTTAATATGTTGCGGCAAGTATTAAATTAACGTGACATCAAACTTATTATGAGAGCAGCAAACATTAAGCAGATTTTCTAAATCATCTCAGCACACAGGCAACACAGATAGAGATAGTAGATATAATTGGAAACCCATAAAGGGAGAAAACCACATCTTATTATTTTTGTGATGCAAAGGCAAGCTCCTACTTCCTCTCACCACTAGTTTTCTGTAGGCACCAACCTACAGGAGGCTCCAACCTCAATTCTGAAAGCTACAACTTGCAAGGAAGCTCCAACTCCCATCAATTTTCTGCAGGCACCAACCTACAAGAGGCTTCAACCTCAGTCAACTACAACTGACATCTATCAAGCTACAACTTGATAGGGATGTTCCAACTTCCTTACTCTTTAAAAAAGATGTTTTCTGATTTACCTCAGATATCAGCTCTATTCTATAGCATCTCTTTCTGCTCCTCTCTTCCTTATCTTCTCTACCTCAATCTTCTGTATTCTTCAATCTCTATATTTACTCTCTCTAACCTCTATATGCATATCTAGATGATATTATATATAGAGTTCATCAAATGATTGTTTGTATGCCACAAGGAATTTGGAGTGAACAGCCATGACTCTTTGGCTTCTATCTTCTCATTCCTTTGTCCAACTCATTAAAAAAAATTATAACAATATGTATAAATTTCAATGTTACAGTGGGATTTTTCTTTCCCTTCGGATACTTGCCTTTGCATCACAAACAATATAAAACAATTAAAACATTTAAATTTTCAGTTTCAAAATATAAACTTCACTCAGCCAGCAGCATTGGTTTTTTTCCTTTACATGTTGTATTTGTGCTCATCATTCTCATCACGCATACCTCCATGCCATTTTATTACCTTTCTGAGCACTTGTACTGTTCACTTTGCAATTTTAAATCCCTTATTTGCATACCTCTTGACTCTGCCAGTCTCTCTTTACCTCATGCAAATTTTCCAAGCTCACTTGTAGTTGTGCATGTTCTTTGTATATATATATATATATATATATATATATATATATATATATATATATATATATATATATATATATACCTTTTTTCTGATACAGGATAAAACCCCTAGTCCCTGAATTTTTCAAATTCAATTCTAGGTTGTGTGTAAATGCATTCAGAATCCCATTTTCCAAGCACCCTACAATCTAGGCAAACTCATGCCATTTCTGACTTCTGAGTGGGTAAATTTAAATAAAAAATCTGAATTATTTTAGTATCTCAATTCAAAGAATTGAGATATAAATTCAACACTTCCTTACTGGTTATAAACCCCACTAGCACGTGACACGCCTTTTAATTGAAGCAAAGGTTCAATCTTCGAATGCGGGACTCTTGTCAAAGATTAAGAAATCCCATGGGTATAGCGTAACCTTCATATAGATTAAACCAAAGTCAATGTCGATACGCCTTTCTCCTTTGATTCACCGAAATGCAAATATATATATATATAATGGACTTTGGGAAAAAACCCAATCTATATGCTTCTCGGCCCGGACATACTACTATTTCTTTGTAACCCTATTCAGTCCATCACGTGAGAAAATTCTTTCCTTTTAACATATAGTTATGCAACCATATGTGTATACATTGGACCGTACCTTAATCGTCACACGTCATACATTTACTAACGCATCAACTTATATTACATAGGCTTTCACGAAATTCAATGACCAAATATGCCAAAGCGTAGGCCAAGCGTTATAAACATTAATGTAAGGGTCGATTCCATATAATCAATAGAATACCATATATCCGGGCCCACAGCTTGTTACCTGGTGTTAACGACCTCACCCATCCGACGGCTAATGGGATGTCACTTTGGCCTTGATAATCTGATGATCATCACGCAACCAAACTGCCCTCCTTTTAACCGCTCAAAAATGCGCGATGACGATGGGTCCCAGCATTAACTTACCTTGCTCATCCAACGGTCGCTGTCTTATTGTGCTTTAACCCTCCGATCCTACGGCAATCGCACGAGTTAGATGCACGAGCTTTAACTCGCGATGAGAGCGGGTTCTCCAAACCTCTTAATACCACGTGTCAATCTATGGCGTTGTTCACGTTTGAATTGGGAATACAGCTTATCGTACAAAAGCGGTGCGATGAAAACCATCTGGTGTTCCAAACCCACTGTCACTGTTCATACCTCATGGTTCCGTTCAATTGCGCTCGAGGTTCTGTTCCTTCACGGTTCCACCTTCATTCAGGGTTCCTCTTTAATAAATAATTTCACACCTTCATCATTTTCATATACATATAAGTTTTTTTCAAACTATATTATATATAAACCCATCTTGTTTTCGTTATATATCTTTCTTCAGCACTTTGTTATATATGACCCCTGTTTCAATGCAGATTTAATATAACGTTATCATATGAACCCTGTTTTATTACAAAACGCTTGGTTCCATTACTCTTAGCTTGGTTAACTGCTCTGCCTCTGCCTCCTCTCTGCTGCTCGACTGTTTCTCTTTCTCTGTATTCTCTGCTTCTGCTCTGCTGCTCGATTGTTTCTCTTTCTCTGTATTCTCTGCTTCTACTCTGCTGATCGACTGTTTCTCTTTCTTTGTATTCTCTGCTTTTGTTCTGTCACTCGACTGTTTCTCTTTCAGTATACTCTCCCTATGTTCTTCTCCGTTGTCTTCTCCTTTGCTTCTTATTCCTCCTTTTCCATCAATGACAACATTTCCAATAGTCTCCCCCTTTGGCATTGATGGCAATACACTTCCTCTGTTTTCCTTTAAAGACCCTTCCTTCTGTTGCTTGCTCTTCCTCCCCCTTTGACATTAATGGAAAGGGGTTGCTTATTTTTTAGTGTGCTTTTAGCTCTCGCCCATGTTGCAATGATCTTGAGGACCTGTTTCATGCTAATTGACCTCCCCCTGGAATGATATTTTCGTTTCTATTCTCCCCCTGAAACTATGCTTTCTCTTCATATCAGAGAGTAGTATCTATAGATACTACCCCTAGTCTATCTCTCAAATACTCAAATGGTCCTCTAGCAAGTGGTTTGGTAGATATATTTGTTGTTTTTTCTTTTGTTGGTACATACTCCAGCTTTACTACATTCTGAGCTACTTGTTCTCGGAGAAAATGATACTTGATTGGGATATGTTTAGTTTTTGAATGAAGCACGGGATTTTTTGATATGCTTATAGCACTTGTATTATCACATTTGATAGAGATAGGTTCATCAATTCTTACCTTCATGTCTTGGAGGGTTGCTTCATCCATATGACTTGTGTACAGCATGCTGCTGCTGCTATGTATTCTGCTTCTGCTGTGGATAGAGAAATAGATATTTTTTTCTTGCTAAGCCATGCCACTAGACTTTCTCCTAGATAGAATGCACCTCCACTTTTGATTTTCCTATCATCCACATAGCTAGCCCAATATGCATCTGTGTATGCTTTCAAAGTGAAGCTTTTGCCTTTTGGATACCAAATTCCATACTATGCAGTTCCTTGTAGATATCTGAATATTCTCTTTACTGCTAGAAGGTGATTTTTTGTAGGTGTTGCTTGATATCTAGCAACAATTCCTACTTGTATGGTCTTGATGCTGTCAGGTACAGCAAACTTCCTATCATGGATCTGTAGTCTTTGATCTATATTAGCAGATCCGTCATCAGCACATAGCTTGCATCCGTGATCATGGGATTTGACACAGGTTTGCAGTCTTCCATTTTGAACTTTTTCAACATTTCTTTTACGTATTTTTCCTGTGATATGAATGTACCTATGTTCCTTTGCTGAATTTGAAGTCCTAAATAGAAACTGATCTCTCCAATCATAGACATCTCAAACTTTGATTTCATCTCCTCAGCAAACCTTTTTGCTAGCTCATCTTTGTTGCTTCCAAACATAATTTCATCAACATATACTACAACAATCAGGATTTCATTTTCATGGGCTTTTATGTATAGATTTTTGTCTACTCCTCCTCTATTGAAGCCTTGTTTTTGCAAGTATTTATCCAGCCTTGAGTACCAAGCACGAGGAGCTTGCTTTAGTCCATATAGAGCCTTATTTAGTCTGCATACATAGTCTTCTTTTTCTGTTAATGAGAAGCCTTCTGGTTGTTCCATGTAGACTTCTTATTCTAGATCTCCATTCAGAAATGCAGATTTCACATCCATTTGAAATACCTTGAAGTCTTGGTAGCATGCAATGGCCAGAAAAATTCTGATAGCTTCCATTCTAGAAACAGGGGCAAATGTTTCCTCGTAATCAAGTCCTTCGATTTGTGAATATCCTTTGCAAACAAGTCTTGCTTTATTCCTGATTACCTACCCTTCCTCATTCATTTTATTTTTGAATACCCATTTTGAGCCTATGACATTTTTCTCAGTGGGTCTAGGAACTAGTTCCCAGGTATTGTTCTTCTCAATTTGGTCCAATTATTCATTCATAGCATTCACCCAAGACTTGCCCTTGCTGGCTTATTTAAATTCCTTTGGCTCTATTTGTGATAACATGGCTATGTATACCTCTTCTGTCTTTTCAGTTAGCTGCCTTCTTGTCTGGACCCCTACTCTCTTGTCTCCAATGATCTGATCTTCTGGATGGTTCTTCTGAGTGTATCTTGATGGGGCTTTCGATCTCAGTTCATCATCTTCTGTTGTCTTTCTTGTTTCATCATCATCTTGGTTTTCTTCTTCATGGTGGTCTGAAGGACTGCTACAGTCTATACCTCTTGTATTGTTTGGAAGTTCTTCATCAAATCTCACATCAATGTTTTCTACAATTTTTCAAAGAGTCTTGTTGTAGCACCTGTACCCTTTACTTTTGGAAGCATATCCTAGAAATATCCCTTCATCAACTCTTGCATCAAATTTCCCAAGATTTTCATCATTATTCTTTATGTAACACTTTCTTCCAAAGATTTTAAAATGTTTGATTGAAGCTGGTTTACCATGCCATAGTTCATAGGGAGTCTTGTCACTTCTTGGCCTTAAGTGAGCTTTGTTAAGGATATGCATGGTTGTGTGTACTGCTTCTGCCCAGAAGGTTTGAGGAATATTACTCTCTTGTATCATGGCTCTAGCAATTTGTTGTATAGATATATTTTCTCTCTGCTACTCCATTCTGTTGAGGTGTCCCTGCAATAGTAAATTGTTTCTTTATGCCATGTTCATTGCATAGGTCTGCAAAGTCATAATCTGTGAATTCTCCTCCTCTGTCTGATCTGATGCATTTTAGCTTGCATCCTGTCAGATTTTCTGCTAAAGCTTTGAATATTTTGAAATTTTCTAGAGCTTCCAATTTATTCTTGAGAAATGAAACCCATGTCATTATGGAGAAATCATCTATTATCAGCATGAAGTAGGATTCTCCACTTGGTTTTTTAGTTCTTGCAGGTCCACACAGGTCCATGTGCACAATTTGGAGTGGTCTTCTTGTTGATAACTCATCTTTTGCCTTAAAGGATGTGTGGGTCTGTTTTCCTAATTGACATGATTTGAATATGGTATTAGAATGCCTTTTTATTTATGGCATGTCTCTGACAGCTTTCTTCTTGCTCATTCTGATGATATGATCGAAGCTGAGATGTCCCAATCTCCTATGCCATAACCATGACTCCTCAAGTTTGCTAAGATGGCATGCTTCATCTTCCTCTTTCACTATGTAAACATTACTCTCTATTCGAATTCCTTTGAGCAGAGTCTTACCTGTGGTGCTTGATCTAACTTCGCAGCCTTTATCACACATTTGACTGACACTCAACAAATTTTCTTTCAGCCCATCTACAAATATTACTTATTGGGCCTTACCTCTGCCATTATCTAAGCTGATTAAGCCCTTTCCCTTGAATTTTCTTGTTTTATCATTGCCAAAAGTAACATTACCAGTTTTCTTTTCGTCAAAAGTTATAAATTTTCTTTTGTCTCTAGTCATATGTTTTGAGCAGCCACTGTCCAAATACCATTTCCTTTTCAAGTCTTGAGCAGTTAGAGCCAGGTCACACTTATTCACCTTCTTTTTCCACTGGAAGCAACCTTTTGTTTGGTATATTTTGTGAGATGATGAGTCACATCCTCTCAGAGGACATTTGGAAGACATATGTCCAACTTGATTGCATACACAGCATTTGATCATAATTTTTGCAGAATTGTGAGTATGAACAAAATTTATTTGATTCATAAACCTCCTTGAGGTGTTAAACATCAATATTTTTCCATACTTTCTACACTCAATACTTTTATGGCCAAATTCCTTACAATAGAAACAATAACCATAGAAACTATTTGCATACCTGATGTAAGATTGTCGTCTCCATTTGTTTGCTTGAGACAGTCTCTTCACTGTTTGCATCTTTTGCTGGTTTGAGTTACTCCTCCTTGCATGACAGTATGCAGTAATGTGTCCCAGCTTGTGGCAGACATAACAGGTGGAATTTTTCATAGGAGGGAAGAATCTCCTTTGATGGCTTCAAAATTTGACATACTCAGGGGTATATGAATTTTTTTCTGTTGTCTAAGTATTTCTTTCATTCTTTGTTATTAGAGGATTCTTCTAGGTTCTATCTCCCTCCTTACATGTTTCTTCTTTTGTAGGAATTATTTGAGCTGCTTCATCATCCTTCTTTTCTTTTACAAAAATAATCTCTCTGTTTTCTTTTTCTTTTCTTTTACTTGATTCTCCTTCATAGCCTATTCCAGTTTTTATCATAGGAGATCTTTGAGCATCCAAAATTTCGTTCAACTTACCAGAGCTTGTTGTTTGAGAAAAATTTATAGCCACTTTCCTTTGAGCATTTTCTAATTTCTTCCTGAGACATACTACTTCTTCTTCCAACTTCTCTTGTTCCTGAGTTTTCTCCTTGATTTGTTTAAGTAACATGTCTTCTATCTTCTTAGCTTCTTCAAGATCTATCTTTAGTTGCATGAGGACTTCTGAATTCTATTCTTCTAGTACATACTTGAGGAGAATGTCCTTTTGTTTTCTACATTTCAGTTTGAGTCTATCAATCTCCTCCAGGGCACTTCTTAGCTCCCCCTCAAGGTCGACTTCACCTTCTTCTTCTTCATCTTCTAGCAGGAGTCCTTCAAGTTCTTCTATGGCCATCAATAAAAATTCAGAGGTTCCTTCTTCACTTGAAGTTTCATTTGAGTCTTCAGATGCATTGTTGTCTTGTTGAGCATAGAAGGATTTTTTTTTGAACTTCTTTTCTTTCTGCCAGTTTTTTGATGTATTTTTCTCTGATTCTTGAGCCTGATTCCTTACTTTCTTGTGAGGACACCTAGCAGCATAGTGTCCAACTCTTCCACAGTTAAAGAATTTGAAAGGAATTTTACCTTTGTATTTACCTGAGACTCTACCCAATTTCTTGACAAATTTAGCCTCTTCTTCATCCGAGCAAGAGCATATGTCTTCCTTTTCTTCTTTCTTCTTTTGTGTTTTAAAGGCTGCCTCCCTCGTACGTGGCTTCTTCTGTGGGAGCCTCATCTCATATGATGTTAGATTTCCAAGTAGCTGGTTCATGGTCAAGGTTTCCCAATCAATTGTTTCTTCTATTGCAGACACCTTGGGGTTAAATTGGGTGGAAGAGATCTTAGAATATTTTGTACAATTACAACTTCTTTTATGGTTTCTCCTAGAGCCTTCGTGTTATTTACTATTTCTGCAACCCTTGGAAAGAAGCTAGCAATGTCTTCATCATCATTCATTTTTAGGTTCTCAAACTAGGCTCTATAGACTTGAAGTTTGGCAGTCTTTACCTTCTTGTCTCCCTCATGGATGTTCTCTAAGGTATCCCACATCTCTTTGGCAGTGTCTTTGTGCATTAATTTGATAAAATCTGCCTTGCAAAATCCATTTAAGATGGCATTCATGGCATTTGTGTTAGCTAAAAAATATTGTTTGGTTTCTTTCTCTGAGTCAATTTCCTTTGGGGCATATCCTAATTCCACAGTAGCCCAAACTTCTATTCCTAGAGACATTATGTATGTCCTCATTCTGATTTTCCAGAAGGCATAATTTGCACCAGTGAAAAAAGGGGATTTATTGGTTAAGCATCCTTCTTTACTAGCCATCCTAGGAACCTAGGATCTCCTTTCCGTTGTTAAACTGATACAAAAGGAACCTACTCTAATACCAATTGTTGAATTATTAGTTAAACTGAGAGGGGGGGGGTGAATCAGTTTAACACATACATTAGCTTTTTAAATTTTTCATCAACTTATTTACAGTTTAATTTTATTACCAACCTTAGTATATGAATAGTCTTAATATGTTGCAGCAAGTATTAAATTAATGTGACATCAACCTTATTATGAGAGCAGCAAACATTAAGTAGATTTGGTAAATCATCTCAGCACACAGCAACATAGATAGAGACAGTAGATCTAAGTGGAAACCCATAAAGGGAGAAAACCACATCTTATTATTGTTGCGATGAAAAGGCAAGCTCCTACTTCCTCTCACCACTAGTTTTCTGCAGGCACCAACCTACAGGAGGCTCCAACCTCAATTTTGCAAGCTACAACTTGCAAGGAAGCTCCAAATCCCGTCAATTTTCTGTAGGCACCAACCTACAGGAGGCTCCAACCTCAGTCAGCTACAACTGACATCTATCAAGCTACAACTTTATAGGGAAGTTCCAACTTCCTTACTCTTTAAAAAAAATGTTTGCTAATTTACCTCAAATATCAGCTCTATTCTGTAGCATCTCTTTCTGCTCCTCTCTTCCTTATCTTCTCTACCTCAATCTTATGTATTCTGCATTCTCTATATTTATTCTCTCTAACCTTTGTATGCATATCTATATGATATTGTATATAGAGTTCATCACATGAATGTTTGTATGCCACAAGGAATTTGGAGTGAACAGCCATGACTCTTTGGCCAACTCATTAAAAAAAATTATAACAATATGTATAAATTTCAATGTTACAGTGGGATTTTTCTTTTCCTTTGGATACTTGCCTTTGCATCATAAACAATATAAAACAATTAAAACATTTACATTTTCAGTTTCAAAATATAAACTTCACTCAGCCCTTAGCTTGTTGGTTTTTTCCTTTCTATAGCTGTCGTGCAACTGTCCTGCATACCTCTGTTTACTGCAACTCTGAGCACTTGTGCACTTGTTCACTGCAATTTTAAATCCCTTAGCTACATACCTCTTCAATTCTGCAGTCTCTATTTACCTCTGTACAAATTTTCCAAGCTCACTATAGTTGTGCATCTGTTGTATATATATATATATATATATATATATATATATATATATATATATATATATATATATATATATATATATATATATATATATATATATATATATACCTTTTTTCTGATACAGGATAAAACCCCTAGTCCCTGAATTTTTCAAATTCAATTCTAGGTTGTGTGTAAATGCATTCAGAATCCCATTTTCCAAGCACCCTACAATCTAGGCAAACTCATGCCATTTCTGACTTCTGAGTGGGTAAATTTAAATAAAAAATCTGAATTATTTTAGTATCTCAATTCAAAGAATTGAGATATAAATTCAACACTTCCTTACTGGTTATAAACCCCACTAGCACGTGACACGCCTTTTAATTGAAGCAAAGGTTCAATCTTCGAATGCGGGACTCTTGTCAAAGATTAAGAAATCCCATGGGTATAGCGTAACCTTCATATAGATTAAACCAAAGTCAATGTCGATACGCCTTTCTCCTTTGATTCACCGAAATGCAAATATATATATATATAATGGACTTTGGGAAAAAACCCAATCTATATGCTTCTCGGCCCGGACATACTACTATTTCTTTGTAACCCTATTCAGTCCATCACGTGAGAAAATTCTTTCCTTTTAACATATAGTTATGCAACCATATGTGTATACATTGGACCGTACCTTAATCGTCACACGTCATACATTTACTAACGCATCAACTTATATTACATAGGCTTTCACGAAATTCAATGACCAAATATGCCAAAGCGTAGGCCAAGCGTTATAAACATTAATGTAAGGGTCGATTCCATATAATCAATAGAATACCATATATCCGGGCCCACAGCTTGTTACCTGGTGTTAACGACCTCACCCATCCGACGGCTAATGGGATGTCACTTTGGCCTTGATAATCTGATGATCATCACGCAACCAAACTGCCCTCCTTTTAACCGCTCAAAAATGCGCGATGACGATGGGTCCCAGCATTAACTTACCTTGCTCATCCAACGGTCGCTGTCTTATTGTGCTTTAACCCTCCGATCCTACGGCAATCGCACGAGTTAGATGCACGAGCTTTAACTCGCGATGAGAGCGGGTTCTCCAAACCTCTTAATACCACGTGTCAATCTATGGCGTTGTTCACGTTTGAATTGGGAATACAGCTTATCGTACAAAAGCGGTGCGATGAAAACCATCTGGTGTTCCAAACCCACTGTCACTGTTCATACCTCATGGTTCCGTTCAATTGCGCTCGAGGTTCTGTTCCTTCACGGTTCCACCTTCATTCAGGGTTCCTCTTTAATAAATAATTTCACACCTTCATCATTTTCATATACATATAAGTTTTTTTCAAACTATATTATATATAAACCCATCTTGTTTTCGTTATATATCTTTCTTCAGCACTTTGTTATATATGACCCCTGTTTCAATGCAGATTTAATATAACGTTATCATATGAACCCTGTTTTATTACAAAACGCTTGGTTCCATTACTCTTAGCTTGGTTAACTCGCTTTGGTTTTCGCGCTCTCCCTCTCTATTTCTCGAATGCTCTCTTCTTTGTATTCTCCTCGCTTCCGCTCCGTCGCTCGACCGTTTCTCTTTCTCTCGTATTCTTCACTTCTCGCTCTCGCTCGCTCGACCGTTTCTCTCTTTTCTTTGTATTCTCTCGCTTCCGCCTACTCGCTTTCGATTGTTTCTCTCTTTCTCGCAAGATAAGTACTCTCCCTCTATTCTTCTCTGTTGTCTTCTCCTTTGCTTTTGCTTCCTCCTTTGCCATCAATGAAAACATTTCCAACAGGGAGAATAGAGATCATATAAAATGAGACTAGTAGTGGTGGAACTAATATCTGAGACCTGATACCTCATACTTTTTTCTCACGGGTGAACTGATAGGCCTTAGCACCTTTAGAGTGGAGCGGGCTCTAGATGTAGTCATATAAGTGAATGTTTTAATCCTTAGTGTAAGGGCACATGAGCTTTGGGATTTCGCGGAATAAAATTAGTGTTGTGTTTTGATAATTTGGCCCATAACAAAGTAAGCATATTGGGCCATGACTATTATTATGGACATTGTTTGGGAGGATCAACTTGACCATAAGTGGATAAGTGACACTTGGCATGCCATAGTGCAAGCTATGATATTTTTTTCAAGTTAGGATAATTCTCTCTTATTGCTTTTTTCGCCTTAGATCAATTCTAAGAAAAAAAATTCATATGTACAAGTAAAAAAGCTGCAAATGTGTGAACAACCTACATATCTTTCTCGAGATTCAAGGATCCCTACATGCAATCCTAGACCAAGTGTTGAGTAGAGATTATAAGTGTTGAATAGAAGGAACCATGTGATGCAACATTGAAACCAAATCCTAGACCAAGTGTTGAGTAGAGATGCTAAGTGTTGAAAATAAGGAACCATATGATGCAACATTGAAACCAAATAAATTGAGATGTCAAGTATATAGATCGTTGAGAAAGGATTCATAGTTTTCAATAGCATTGAAGACCACATAAATTTGTGAACTTTTACAATTTTAACTTCAATGTATTTTTAAATTATGCTTATCTACAAACAATTTAAGCCAATGTAATAGAGATTCTCCTCCAACAATGAAACTTTATTGATAAATAATATTTGCAAATTGTGAAATATAATTTTAATATTTTAATACATTTTTAATAAACAATTCATCAAAATTGTTATTAAAAATTGCAAAGTTAAATAATGAGATATTACTATAATACTTGCTCTGAGAATTTAGTAAACATTTATATATAAAATATAAAATAGAACCCCTTAGCTTGAAAATAACCCAAAACACATTCAAAATAACAACATAAGATTATAGAGAAGACCCCAAAGGTAGAGTAACACCATCAAATACTCTTTAAGGAATCATTGTATGAGCCATGCTTGTTAGAATACAATGATCAACATCCAACATTTGGCATATCTCAATACAATACTACTCATCTCTATTTATTATTTCTTATGATTATTCCAAGGGTTCTAAGCCCACTACCCTTCACACTACAAGGAAAATTTTCTCTAACAGAGGTTTTTGTGGAATCCCCTATAAAAATAACCTAAAAATATGTTTGTAGCAAAGGTCACTAGCAGAGATGGGCAGGCGGATGTTTTTTTAATAGTGCGTCTATAATATACAAATGCATCGATTTTTTACTATATATATAAGCACAAGTTCCTAATAGAACATGGTGCACCATGGAAGATTCATTTTTTTAAATAAAATAAAATAATGGTGCGCTAAATAACAAATAAAATCGGTGTTTATACAACTTGATAGCACTAGAACAGGGTTAGATTTACAAAAATGTATATTGTAGAATTAATTTTACCCGGTATCGTGTTATACTGTGATGAAGACCTGATGCTAAACAAATACTCTAATGACCTGATGCTTACATAGTATGAAACACACTGGTTCTTACCATAATCGATAGCACTGGATAAAGGTTAAATTTAAAAAAATGTCGATGCTATATCCACATAAGCAGAATTTCGTGGTATAAAATGGGCCTCCTAAGAAAAATGTACAACCAAAATAAATTCTATGAGAACCAATAGGATTCAAAATGATGATTTCCGAACCGTGGGGGGTGATTCACCATTTTTGGAGTAAAAACGTAAAAATATTAAAAAATAATAAAACTAGATAAATTTCTTATGGATTAATCACATCATAATGATTTGGTTGTCATTTCGAACGAACTAATGTGGTTCATCCTCAGTACAAGGTGAAGAAAATAATCAATCTCAATGAAGAAATATATAACATAATAAAACTATTTTTTCAACTTGTATTTTCAACTTATCTCCCTAATGTTTTACTCAAATTTCAAGTGGGAGTACTCGTTGGATACAAAATTTAATTTCTCGTCCAAAGAGTACCCATGTTGCATACTTTCGATGAACCTTGCTACAAGAAAAATGAGAAATACATGAAAAAAATGTGATTGCAATCATGTTTTCTCATGTATTCTCATTTTTCATGTAGCAGGGTCCATTGAAAGTATGCAACATGGGTACTCTTTGAGTTTTGCATGCAACGAGTGTTCCTGCCAAAATTTGAGTAAACCCATAGGGAGGTTAGTTGAAAATACAAGTTGAAAAGTTATTTTTTCCTTTTTTCCCTCTAAAATTTGATGATGTAATCTAATCTTATTTTATTATTTCCACTATAATTTTATAATTTCCTTAGGAGGAACATTTATACCTCAAAAATATTCTAATTCTTGAACCACCGATATTGTTCTTGTTGGAAACAATGTTAATACTGAGAGGGAGGTGAATCAATATTAAGAATAATTTAAACTTTTATACCATTTCATTTTCACTCATTTAAACTTAGCATCCATTACATGAGCAACCATTAACAAACCATAACAGCAGCCATATCAACCAATACAAGCATACACATAATGAGCAGTAAACACATGAGACACAGAGGTTTAACATGGAAACCCTTACAAGAGAAAAACCACCAAAGCTTGTCTTTGTTATTGATGTAAAAATAAGAGCACCTACTCTATTACATCAATATTTTTGTGGGCCAACACTCACAGGAAGCACCAGCTCCCTTTAATTGCTTGCTAGCACCTACTAGCAGGAAGCACCAAGTCCCTCCTTTTGTAGACACCTTATCATCTTAACAAAAGCACCATCTGAAGCACCAACTCCATGGATTTGTTGCAAGAACCAACTTGAATCTCCTTGGATTTATGTAAGCACCATTTTATAGGAGGCACCAACCCCCAAGAATTCTCAAACACCCACTAGATGGAAGCACCAACTTCCTGTATGCAGGCTCCAACCCACACTCACTAAGGAAACTAATATTTTGATCTATATATTGGGGGGAGACCCCAAAGACCTGAAAAAAAATTGAAATGTAAGGAAAAAATAGAATAACATGGTAAATAAACCCACAAAGAAACTTTATAATTAAAATAGAGAATAACTGTAAAAGCTACATTATGGCGGGCAATCTCTTCTTTTACAAAATGTGACTTGTTACTTGTAGCCTTTTTTAGTTACAATACCATAGGTAAATTCCATGGGTGGGTAATTACCATGAGTGAATGACTACCATGGGTGGATTTCACTTACAATACCATGGATAAATTCCATGGGTGGACAAATACCATGGGTGGATGCCACTTAAAATACCATGAGTGAATGAATACCATGGGTGGATTCCACTTACAAATAAGCCAAACCGAATGCTTCTATGATGAAACTGATGAATTTGAAGTAGGTGCCTACTAAAGCAGGGTGGGAGGGCATGTCTCCAAAGGGAACCCACTCTGAATAATGCTCCAGATATAAAAACTAATTTAAAATGGGCATATTCGGTCAATATAACTCAGAATATTTATTATAACCTGTTTTTGTAAATAAAATAACCATTTTTCGTCTTCCCATGGGATTTAAATCCCTATTTGGACACTCTAGAAAATCATATTCACGCTACAATTGTCCCACCGTCATAAAAGTTACGAAAAAAAATAGTTGATTTCAAATCAGTGATATCTCCCTCATCCAAATTCTGATTCGACCAATTTTTTTTTGAATTTGGGTCTTTTTTCACAAGGAATCCAGATTTGTTATTTTTTTGTAAATTTTGCACCAAAATTTTCAGATCTAATCTGTAAACTCGCCGCCCAAAATTTTCCTTCAAAAAAAATGAAAAAAAATATATTCTTGCTTTGGCCAAGAAAGTTATCTATGTTGGTTGTAGCACATGCATGAAGTTTGTTGAAAATTGCTGCAAAAATTTGAAAATGAAATATGTGTCAAACCCTCATTCCCATGGAGTCATAACCTGAATCTAATACCACTGATCCAAATCTTGGGGGGAGACCCCCAAGATTTGAAAAATTGAAATGCATGAAAAAATATGAGAACACCATAAATAAACCCACAAAGAAAAATTTTATTAAAATAGAGAATAATTGTAAAAGCTACATTTTGGTGGAAAATATATCCTTTTACAAAATGTGACTTGTTACTTATAGCCTTTTTTAGTTAAAATGCCACACATAAATTCCATGGGTGAGTAAATAACATGAGTGAATGAATACCATGGGTGGATGTCACCTACTATACCATGGGTAAATTCCATGGATGGATAAATACCATGGGAGAATTAATACCATGGGTGGATGCCACTTACAATACCATGGCACTGCAAGGAAAAGACCCTCTAGCAGATGTTTTTGAGGAAGCCCTTATAAAAATAGGCCAGATATCCGTTTGTAGCGGAGGTCACTGGAGGAGGTTGGCGGGTGGATGTTTTTACGGATGTTTTTTCTTGGTGCGTTTATAATCATAACACGCACTAGTATGCTCGATATATATATGATGCACTGGTGCATTGTAGAGCCTAAAGAAGCGTTGCAGAGTTATTTTTAAGTACTACAAAAACAACGGTGCACTTCATACATGCAACGCACTGATGTGTTTTAAATAAAGCGCACCAGTGTGTACTATCAAATGGTGCACCGAGACACTCACTATATATCCATTGCGATGCTATACTCTAACAATAATGCCCTGGTGCGTTTATGGTGATACGACACCCTAGCATAGGATGTTTATTTAATGAAAATATATGGTGTTTTTTATATAACACACCCGATGTTAGTCATATCTCGCCAGCCCAGTGCGTTTTCAACATTTCGGTGCTATTTACTAACGACGATGGCTCGGTGCGGTTTAGGTACAACGATGCATCGACATAGGTTTTTTATTCGAAGGAAGCACGGTGTGCTCTATACAAACCAGCCCGGTGCTTCTCAGTAATCCAACGCACCGTAAAGAATTTTGGTGCGCCATTGATACAATCGCCCGGTGCATCTCATACTGGAGCACACCGAAAAAGGGTTAAGTTTAAAAAAAAAAATTATCGGATGTAAAAATTCATTTTTACTTGTTACAGTGTTGTAGAGCTCTCAATCACTGGTGTGAAATTTTCTTCTCTGAGGCGCCCTGCCATCGATGCTCCCATTGCCCGCATTGCTTCCATCCATTGCTCAATGTGTGGACTTTGAATTTTGAAAAACGGTAGGAAAATTTGGTTTTTAGTATTCCATTGAAAATATGCTTCCTCGACATGAAAATTTCCAAATAATGTATATGTTTCTCACCAACTTAAGCTTTTAGTGGATTAATTCTTAAAATTGACTTAGAATTCACTATTTTTTTTTAATTTCCCGCGCAGTGCATTCGAGTAGTTTGGCTCGCACCATTCCCAGTGCTCCTTGTCAATTTACAGGTTGCGCCATGAATGGCATTAACACAAACCGCACCGGGCGATTAATGTGACAGCCTGGTGCGCTATCGACAAAAAATGCACCGCAATAACAATAAAATAGTGTGGTGCGTGTCAGTTTTTGGCCGCACAGATAATTTATAATAATTTAAAAATAACAATTTGTTTATAGTGGTGCAGTTAATGTGACAACCAAGTGCGCTACCAACAAAAATCACATGGCAATAACAATAAAATAGTGTGGTGTGTGTCGATTTCCAGCCACACTGACAATTTATAATAATTTAAAAATAAAAATTTATTTATGGCGGTGTGTTAGTTTACCAAAACGCACCGAGCATTATGTAAAAATAAACATAACGGCCTGGTGCGTCTATATTATGGGAATGCACCTAATGTGCAATGTGTCGATCAAACATACCACACTGGGGCATTTTGTGGTTGGTACCGCACCGCCAGTGGTAAAATATTGCAAACGGGCGGTGTGTTGCTCTATAAAAAACACCCTGGGGTGGATATGTTTTGTCAATGTACCGCCTATAATATTTATTTAAGTAATATATTTTGTTGTCGTGGTGCGTGACTTTTTTTTATGTGCACGATGGATGGTGCATGATATACATGTACACACCGTTGGCGGTGTGTGACTGTTTTTTGTGGCACACTGAATGTTTTTTTTTTTGTTTTTTTGATAAAATTTATATTTGTATATTTGTAAATACATTTTTCATTTAATAAAAAAAAATATGTTTTATGTATGAGGGAAGCTGATGTATTTAATATGTGAATCATTCAGCGACGTCAGCAAAGAGAGGAAAGACAACACGAGTAGAGGGATGAAAATTATAACATGATACAACCATGGGAGGAAAGGGAGAGGGAGATACTTTTGTACCATCACCCTATTATGCCACCCACCCAGTTGCTCTTAAGGGAGGTAGGCCACCTTAAGTTCTATGAGGAAGCTACAGCCCTGAAGGGGCACAGTGTCTTATTAGTACAGTTGATCTGCAAGTGAGATGCCAAGATTTTCGTGTCAATCCTTACCAGTGGTATCAACCCACTTAGGAGGACATGTATTTTATCACTAGCCTATCTAGGAGGGGAGGATTTTCCCCAGTTTCCTGATGTCCCCTTCGATTATGTAGCAGGGAGTCAGTTGGTGTACTCTCTGAGATACATTAGGGATGATATACTTTCTCCTGCAAATTTTCAAGTGTCTGGTGGATAGCTATAGATTTCTTCTTTTGATCCATAGGAGGTTAGGTGCCTCTCACTATTAATGACCACCATTGCACATAATACCAATGACGAGCAACACATTAGTTTCCCTCTTTTATTTTATGTTGATTCTTTATGCCATAGGCCACAACTTGTTATATGGTCTACCATTATTTTGCATCAGTTTTGTATAGCCTTAGATAGATGTCGTTCTCAGGCACGTGGGAGTTTGACCTTCCCTTTTTCTTTATAATTTCTTTGTTTATTTTTTGAGAGGTTTCCAGAGATGATGCCCAAGAGGGGCATGTCGGAGTATCCAACTAGGATATCTATTGATGCACTAGAGCTACTAGCTAGTCAAGATGACCACATGTTCCTGATGGTGTTGTGTCCTTACGCGGGGTTGGATTGGCGAGGGTGTACCAACATCCTCTTCACACGAGATGAGAAACCAGATGATAGAGGTAAAATAATTTTTTTCTTTAAATTAATATAGTTTCATTTTATTGTCTTAATTAATTAGAATACAATTTATTCTAACATGTTCTTTAACTTGTTTTATTAAATTGTTTAATGAAATTTTCTAATTATTGTTGTGTACTATACATTTTGTAGATATTGGCACATTCATTGGGGACATGCCTCCACCCACACTAGATTATCCGGTAGATGACGAGGAGATGGCAGAGGCCGTGGAGGGTGAGAGACCTCCTCAAGTGCAAATATTTGCGGGCATGCGGCGTAGGTCTGACATTCGATTCAGGATGGAGTTGAGCAACTGACTATGTAGACTCCTGGTTGATGAGGGAGTCTGCCTTGTGACGATCAGAGACATCCAGGAAAATCTTACGCTCACGGAGCTCCGGAGGGACATGTCGCATGATATGATGAGCCTTATGCGTCATATCGTCGGAGCTTCCAAGCTACTGGAAACTATGAGGGTTAGGCGTTGTTGTACCTCTTAGATAAAACCTTGAGTTTCAAAAGGCAGTGCCTAGGACATCTTAAAATCATAGGTTAAATGTATAAAATTTTATAGATGCCTCTTACAGAATATTGACCAAGAGAAATAATGGTTTTGGTGGTTTAGGAATGGAGAAGACCTTGGACTTTTCTTCCTGTGAATTACCCTATACTATGAGAGGGCTCAAGAGGCTGAATGGCTAGATGGCTTTCAAATGGGCCAAGTATGAAACAATGAGTAGAGGCTTTATAATTATGTAGAGGTGTTGAAGAATAATGGAGGAGGAATCCACAAAATAAAGGCTTAAAATCCTTAAGAATTTGTCTCCCCTGATCTGAGAAGAAGCAGGTGCAAGTGAAATATGACTAACAGTAGATATTCGTGGAGCATGAATTAAGTGCAGCAAGTTCAACACAAGAGATTTCTACATAAAATGAATTCATGAATAAAGATGCACACCACTGACAACTACATTACACGAATGATCCATAGCAGCAGAACATGAAAATATGATTATACATAAACAGGAGATCACAGATAAACAAAGGGAATATAGATACATACTACTCATTTCCCCATCTGGAATCCAAATAAATATCATTGTATCATATTAAGTTCAAAATAGCTCTCCCAAATATGTATCTCAGAGCACATGGAGCACAATCATACATAACTACAACAAAATCCTCCAAAATTCAAAAACTGTCTTTCATCTTAGAAATCACTACATATAGATTTCTCCTTCAGGGTTTACGATCGAATATTCTTTCATGATCGAACCACACATGTGAAAACCAAAATATCCTAAAAAACTAGTAGGGCGTGCATCAAGCAATCACTCCTGTAACAGAAAATAAAAATAGAATAAGGTGAAATCAGGATTTCACTAGAAAAACATCACTATCTAACAGTAAAAAGAAACAAAATAGTTGTCCATGGAGGAAAAATTCCAGAAACTTCAAAAGGAGTGGCAAGAAGTGGTTGAGAACAGGTGGGTGGTCTAACCTTCATCATATGATTCCATCTGATGTTTAAAAGCCTCCACTCTATAATTCTCATGATTTCCACTTACCATTGCAAAACAGCCAGCTGTGCTGAGTGTGCCTCGCTCTTTAGCAGGGATTTCCCGAACAAACTGAATATACCTCTGTTGTGCTTGTCTTGCCTAAACCAATGTTGCATTTGAGTTGTGAAAACCAAATACCATATTTTGGAGGGGGGCATGAGCGGTTTGTGGTATTGGATGGGGGGGGGGGGGGTGTGCGAAATCACTGTAGGCTGCCACGTAGCATTGGAGGTGGTATCAAAAACCAGCCATTTCAGACCCCACCCCCCCCCCTCGGGTGTTATCCTTTGGAAGGTGAGAAGGGGGCCGAAATAGATCGTGAGCTATTGGATGCAGGATATGGAGTGGAGATGAGAGGAGGATGGAGGAAGCGATAATGGAGTTAGCGAGCTCCTTAACACTAAAAAGAGCGGAACAAAAGATGTGGAAGGGCTACTCAAGATGTGGCAAGGAAGTTGGGGCCCTAACTCATATCGCATATTACAAATCAAAGGTTTTACATATGATCAGAGAAGGGTAAACGCTAAGAATTGCGATCGGCGAAGGAGTGATGTGGCAAGACGGAGGTGGGGTCACCTACACATTGCAAATCGCAAGTTTTAGTTATGAGAAGCGAAGGGTAAATGTTAAGAATTTCCATGTGAAAAGTGTGATGAGCGGAGGAGTGATGTGGTGGGATGGAGGTGGGGCTGCCCACGCATTGTAGATCACAAGTTTTTGTTATGAGCAGCGAAGGGTAAACGTTAAGAATTGTGACTTGAAAAGTGTGATGGGCGAAGGAGTGGCATGGCAGGATAGAGGTGGGGCCGCCCACACATCGCAAATTGCAAGTTTTAGTTATGAGCAGTGGAAGGTAAGAGCTATATTCTACAGGGAGCGATGTGCAGGGAGAGGGGAATGGATGATGTGGCAAGGAAGGTGGAGCCCAAGATCATTTCGCAAATCGAAATCGGAAGAGTTTAGTTATGAGGAGCAGGAGGTAAGTGTTATGATCTACGGGGAGTGAAGTGCGATGAGAAGAAAGTGGAAGGTGACGTGGCGGATGGATGGCGGTCCCACTTTATATCGCATTTTTGGGTTCGGGAGTGGTCAGATATATATGATACGTAAATGGAAATTGTGGAATTCCAATGTGATATAGGTGAGGAGTTAAGTGCGGTAAGTGATATTACATATATTATATGTAATATATAATATATGTAACGGTTTGTGGGATGTGGCAATTAACACGACTTTGGATCATAATACCTTGATTGTGGTACTTTTATCTTTTAATTACAGGGCTTTCCGCCAAACTTGTGCTTGAATTGCTTGGCCTTCCCCTTAAACATTCACGCCTCTTCCCTGTGATTTCCTTATAGGGACCACTTCTCCATGTTATGTGTAGTCACAGGCCAACATTGGCTCCATCTAGGGATAACATGTTGTTCTAAGTGAATTTAGAACCTACAGATCTGAATGCCTGTGCTTTATTGGGCCCATGCAATCACAAATGCATATTGTAAGCCTAAATTGAAACTACAATTGAGTTGTGCACTGCCAACTATATAAAATAGAAATCACTGCCACACATTGAAAATATTGAATGTTGAAATCTGAACTATGCTGAAACTGGAAACTGAAACACACTTGAACTGAAAACTATGAAGCAACCTGAAACTAAAATGAAAAGATGCTCATAGCACTAAGCTTATTTTCACACCTACCTACCCTAATCTGTTGGAATTACTGCTATTATAAATGATACAATAATGCCAGTGCAACCAGGCAAGCAACTGCTCTAACAACTTTGTTCTTTCAATGTTTGTCACCAAAATCAGGGACAAACCTTTTAATGGTATTTAATAGGAATTCCCAGCCTGATCTTCATTGCAAGGAGCTTGGTAAACCTGAACAACAACATAAATGATGGAAAGGTGTGGTGGCCTTGTGATGAATAATTTCTCAATATATATAGCCACTGGATCAAGATATACTTGGCCTATTTCTGAATATTTTGACCCAATCGATCCAACTACAACTTGGTACTGCACACGTGTTCTCCATGTCTTCAAACAACTCAGCACATGTTTGCATTTTATCTGATGAGTTAAGGCATAAAGGTAGAGAATCAAACTGGATCAATTCTTCCTTTGCTTTAAACTTTGCCTCTGTTTTCAGCAGGTTTACTTCTACATCAACTGCAACATTTTGCATTTATTAAAGGGTTGCAGTGTCCCTTTCTCTTATTTGGAATTCCATCCCTGGATTAAATGCATTTAGGTAGTGCCAGAGAGCCACTCCTGGGGGTGGCCTTATATCATCATGAATTGAATGATATACCTTATTGAACCTAGCCAAAAAATATTGTATTGTCTCCCCAGGTTGTCTTGTTAAATGTCCATACTCTTCTATGATAAGAAATACATTTTCCATGATTACCCATCGACCTAGGAAAACTTGCATGAATTTATGAAAATTGTTCATGCTAGCAGATGAAATATTCTCAAACCAATTTTTAACTTTACCTTGCCATGGAGGAACAAACATCATAATACATACCTCATCTTCTTCATTTACAGATGACTGCAATACACTAACCAAAGGAACATGGTAAACATGCAACATAAGATCTTCTAGAAGATTTGTAACATGAAAGGAAACCTCATTCCAAAATGTTGCTTTTCTTGTGTGTTGAAACTGATTCTCTTCGAACAGCAAGGGAACAAATTGTTTTTCCTCATTATCCACGGTAGTCAAGTGATCTGAGTGTTCTTTATCTTTCTCTTTGTCACAGAGAAGCTTGCAAGGGAGATGGAAACTCTCGTTAATTTCAGTGAAGGGACATGATTTGTAACAATCTGTTGTGCTATTGAAAGAGAATTTGAGATATGGTCTTCATCATGCAAATCTCACTGGTCTTTAATCTTTGAAGGAAACGCTGCTTGTTGAGGATGCTCTTATGGATCTAGACAATCATAGCTCTGCTGCCTCTGTTTCCAAATCACCATACTATTGTTGATTTTTAGTGTTTTCCTCTAAGAAATATTCCAGCTCTTCCCCTTCTTCATGGAGGGTAAGCTTGCCTCCCTCTTCTTCGGAATATGCTAGGAACTGGTTTTCTACATGCAGTCCAAAAACCACCATGAGTCATTCTTCTTGGAGATTAAAGGGTGTGGGCCCTTTTTCTGTAATGGATTCTTTGAACTACTCTTAAGGAGGGTCGTGCAGTTTCAAGGGTATAGGTGAGGGCTTCTTATCTTTGGGAGGATCAGCTTCTTGCTTTGTGAAAGTGGATGCAGTGGCCTTATGAGGGGTTGACTCTTCTAATGGCTTCTTCCCTTTACCAGCAGGACTAGGAGGGGTTTTTTCTCTTGATATTGACCCTTCATTTTGTTCTTTCTCTCAATTTCTCTTTCTGAAGGACCTAAGGTCATACTTCTTGTGGAGTTGAGCCTACATGAAATCCACGAACTGTTTGCAGTAATTGTCAATATATTGATCTTCTGGAGGGACTTTCTTCTCTTCTTGCTCACCTTGTAGGATTATTTCACCCTCCTCATCATCAGAGTAAGTGAGGAATTGATTCTCTTAACTGTCTGTGACATCCTCAGCCTATTCCTTCAACTCCCCTTCTTAACTGTCTGTGACATCCTCAGCCTATTCCTTCAACTCCCCTTCCAAGTATAGAGGAGGTTGGATGTGATCTTGCTATTCCTTCCTTTCCCGCTGAAACAGCTGTAGAGGGGGCTTCCGATACTAAGGATTAAACACTCGATTAGGAATCATTTGGTTGGAACGAGGAGGGGAAATTTGGGCCTCCATTTCAAGCATAATCGGCTCTTTTGAAAGGTTCTTCATTACTTATTCATTTCTTCAATTATACACTCTTGTGATTCCCTTACTTGATTTGAAGTAGAAGCCTCCTCCTTGTTTTTTCTTTTGGATTCATGCTCATTCTTCCCATTGAATTTACCAGTAGAAGCAAAGCTTTCTTCCACATCCAATGCATTAGTCTGGATCTTATCCAGAGATGTGGATTTTATTTCTCTTAGGGTGAACCCAAACTCAGGTTTGAAAGCTCTTGCGAATACCACCTTAGTAGCTACTTGGGGAGGCTTAACTTCTGTAGGGAGATTTTTATAGAGCTTATTGAACCTCTTTATGAATTTTATTACATATTCATTGTATCTCTTTTTTAGAGCATTGAAGTCAGTGAGAACGTATCCATGGTCCCTTTTTTCTCCCCATTTTAATGTGAATAAATTTTCCATTTCTTCCCAAGTGTGAACTGTGTTGTCGGCTAGGACTTGAACCATTTTTGGGCTTCTCCCTCCAAGGATTGGAGAAAAAGCCTTAATACCACATCTAAGTTATCTACATTCACATTTTCAATGAAGGGCAGAAGTTTTCAATATGTCTCTACGCCAAAGTATTGCCTTCCCCGATGAACCGAGGCAACCGCTCTAGATAGTCTTGCGGCATATCATTCAAAGGTTGATGGAGGACCAAGGGGGAATACTTATTCAAAAGGAAACTCAGCACAGCCATCTGATTTAGAGGTGGGTGTAGATGGTGGATCTGAATCTGGTGTGAGGCCTAGTGAAATCTAGGATTACTTCTGATTAGGACTATTTTACAGTGGAGTTTCCAAGGTGAGGAATACGCAAGTCCCAACCCTTCGTGATCACCTGTCTGAAGGGTGGAATTTATGTCGTCTCCTAGGGAAAATATTTTCAAATTCATATCCATGGAAATTGCGCCAAAAATATGTTGTAGCTCCTAGAGGTAGCCTTGAGTTGCAAAAGACCAGTGCCTATGACATCTTAAAATCAAAGGTTAAATGTATACAATTGTATAGATGCCTCCGACAGAATATGGATCAAGGGAAATAATGGTTTGGTGGTTCAGAAATGGAGAATACCTTCGATTCTTTTTCCTTTGAATTACCCTATAATATGAGAGGGCTCAAGAGGCTGAATGGCTAGATGGATTTAAAATGGGCCAAGTATGAAATAATGAGCAGAGGCTTTCAAATTATGTAGAGGTGCTGAAGAAGAACGGAGGAGGAATCCACAAAAGACAGGCTTAAAATCCTTAAGAATTTGTCTCCTATGAACTCAGAAGAAGCGAGTGCAAGTGAAATATTACTAACATTATAGATTTGTGGAGTGAAAATTAAGGAAGTGCAGCAAGTTTAACACATGAGCGTTATACATAAAATGAATTCATGAATAAAAATGCATACCACCGGCATCTACATTACACGATCATCCATAGTAGCAGAACATGAAAAGATGATTATACATCAACATAAGATCACTGATAAACAAATGGAATACAGATACATACTACTCATTGCCCCATATGGAATCCAAATAAACAGTTTTGTATCATATTAATTTCAAAACAACTCTCCCAAATATGTATCTCAGAGCACAGGGAGCACAATCATATAGAACTACAGCAAAATCCTCCAAAATTCAGAACCTTTCTTTCATCTTAGAACTCACTACATATAGATTTCTCCTTTAGGGTTTACGTTAAAATATTCTTTCCTGATCGAACCACACATGTGAAAACCAAAATGTACTAAAAAACTAGTAGAGTGTGCATCAAGAAACCACTTCTGTAACAGAAAAGAAAAATCGAATCGAGTGAAATCGGGATTTTTCACTAGCAAACAATCACTATATAACAGTAAAAAGAAACAAAATAGTTGGCCATGGAGGCCAAATTCTGGAATCTTCAAAAGGATTTGAGAGAAGTGGTTGAGAACAGGTGGGTGGTCTAGCCTTCATCATATGATTCCATCTATTGTTTGAAAGCCTCCACTCTCTAATTCTCATGATTTCCACTTACCGTTGTGGAACGGCCAGTTGTGTTGAGCGTGCCTCACTCTTTAGCGAGGATTTCCTGGACAAACTAAATATACCTCTGTTGTGCTTGTCTCGCATAAACGAATGTTGTGTTTGACTTGTGAAAACCAGAGACTGAATTTCAGAGGGGGCATGAACGGTTTTTGGTATTGGACGGGGGGGGTGCGAAATCACAGTAGGTTTCCACGTAGCACTAGAGGCAGTATCAAAAACTGGTCATTTTGGACCCCCCCCCCCCCACTCGGTGCTATCCTTCAGAAAGTGAGAAGGGGGGCGAAAAAAATCTTGAGCTGTTGGATGCGGGATATGGAGCGGAGATGAGGGGAGGATGGCGAAAGTGATAGTGGAGTTAGTGGGCTCCTTAACACTGAAAAGAGTGGAACAAAAGCTGTGGAAGGGCTAATAATGATGTGGCAAGGAAGGTGGGTCCCTAAATTATATCGCATATCGCAGATCGAAGGTTTTACATATGAGAAGTGAAGGGTAAACGTTAAGAATTGCGATGTGCAAAGTGCGGTGAGTGGAGGAGTGATGTGGCAAGACAGAAGTGGGGTCGCCAGCACATCATAGATCGTAAGTTTTAGTTATGATCAGCAAATGGTAAATGTTAAGAATTGTGATGGGTGGAGGATTGATGTTGCAGGACAGAGGTGGGGCCGCCCACACATCGCAGATTGCAAGTTTTAGTTAAGAGAAGCAAAGGGAAAACGTTAAGAATTGCGATGTGTGAAGTGTGATGGGCAGAGGAGTGACATGGCAGGATGGAGGTGGCGCCACATGCACATTACAGATTGCAAGTTTTAGTTATGATCAGCGGAAGGTAAGAGCTATATTCTACGAGGAGCGATGTGTGGGGAGTGGGGAATGGATGATGTGGCAAGGAAGGTGGGGCCTTAGCTCATATCGAAAATAACAATCGGAAGAGTTTAGTTATGAGGAGTGGGAGGTAAGTGTTATGATCTACAGGGAGTGAAGTACGATGAGTGGAAATTGGAAGATGACGTGGCAGATGGATGGCGGTCCCACTTTATATCGCATTTCGGGGTTCGGGAGCGATCAGATATATATGATACACAAATGGAAATTGCGGAAAGCCAATGTGATATAGGTGAGAAGTTAAGTGTGGTAAGTGATATTAAATATATTATATGTAACGGTTTTTGGGATGCGGCAATTAACACAACTTTGGATCATAATACCTTGACCGCGGTACTTTTCTCTTTTAACTGCGGGGCTTTCCTCCCGACCTGCGCTTGAATTTCTTGGCCTTTCCCTTAAACATTCATGCCTCTACCCTATTATTTCCTTATAGGGACCACTTCTCAATGTTATTTGTGGTCACAGGCCGACAAGTTCCATGGAGATGCGTGACACAATAGCTCAGATGATGATCATGAGGGGAGTGATCATTCTGTTACTCCACCTTCTCCTCCTTCACCTCATGGAGATGAGCAACCAGCATCTAGTCCTAAGCAGACATATCTTAAGCAGGCACCATCTAATAATACACCCCCTGAGCAGACACCATCTGAGCAGGCACCTCCTGAGCAGACACCATCTGAGCAGGTACCATCGATTGAGCAAGCCTCGACTAGTTATAGTATTGATGTACCACTAGATATTTGACATTTATATGTTGTTCTATTACAGCTGTATATTTTTGACATTATATATATATATATATATATGGTGCATATATTTTATGATCATGTTGATGTACTTGATTTACATGTTGGTGTTTTTCTATTACAGTTGTATATTTTTGACATTATATATATATATATATGTGTGTGTGTGTGTGTGTGTGTGTATGTACATATATATGTATGTACATATATGTATATGTATATGTATATATATATGTACATACATATATATATATATATATATATATCTGTATATATCTGTATATATATATGGTGCATGTATTTTATGTTCATGTTGATGTACTTAATTTACATGCTGGTGTCTATCATGATGTGTATATTGTTAGATATGTTCATTTAATGTGCTTGCAGATAGATGTGTATGTTATAGAAGTTATTTAACATGAGATGTATATTTGATTTTTGTGTTGTGATGATGTTATACAATGCTTGTGTTTTGTTAGATAATCATGATCACGATGATTAGATGATGCTAGTGAATTTGAATGTGTATTTTAGAATATGATGTTTATACGATGGTTATCATGATCGTGATGTTTATTTTTAATATTAAATCATGATATTTATTAAATATTATGTATTGGTAATTGTAATTGTATGTATCATGATTGTAATTGTAATTTTAATTGTAATTGTATGTAGAATTGTAAAATTGTTATTGTAATTGTAATTGTAATTGTATGTAAAATTGTAAAATTGTAATTGTAATTGTATGTATTGTCATGATTCAATTTTATTAAAATTATAAAATTTGTAATTTATAAAATTGTAAATTAATTATCAAATTTGAACCATAACTACCGTAAAATTGAATCATCGTAAAATTGTAAAATGTATATTGTACATTTGTTAAATTACCATAATTGTAAATCTGTAAATTTGTAAGAATATAAATAATTGTAAAATAATAAATCTAGAATAATATGAATTTTTGTAACATAATAAAGTTCATAAAATAATAACCCACATGGTGTAGAGAAGTCGGTGATGGGGTGTACTGATAAGGCACTCCATCTGCAAGGTCACTGGTTTGAAACCCGTGAGAGGTTAGGATTAGTCTAAACTACCAAAAAAAAAAAAGTGTTTAGAAAATTATGCAAATAAATTCATGTTTAGAATTATCATTATTTTATTATGATCTTACATACGAAAAATAATAATATACATTAATACATTTTTTAAAATTTTGAAGATATATATATATATATATATATATATATATATATATATATATATATATATAATAGGGTGCATTTATTTAAGTATTGATGTAGTAAAAAACCATTTAAAGCAATCAAGTAGTTTTATTATTTTATGAATCGACATAAATAAATAAATAAAACTTGATAGACTGCATTGCTTTCGAGATCAACATAATTTAAAATTATCAAGTGAAATGGTTTTAACATTAACACAATGCAAACCAATTAATTCAAAATACATTATAAATTTTGGAAAAAAACTCTTAGTTATAAGGTTAAGTCCTCTTCTTTATAAAAACCAATCTTAAATAGTATAAATGATGAAATAACACATGTACCATATCACTCTTTGTTCTCATCGCCCTCATTATCTTCCATCTCGCTTGGCATGATAACATTATTTT
This sequence comes from Pinus albicaulis, assembly GCA_034641835.2. Classification (NCBI taxonomy): domain Eukaryota; kingdom Viridiplantae; phylum Streptophyta; class Pinopsida; order Pinales; family Pinaceae; genus Pinus; species Pinus albicaulis. The sequence goes on along the minus strand of CM076583.1, from coordinate 942,189,885 downwards.
TCTCAAAAATATGTTTTGATCTAGGGTCATGTCTCAATACAAACCACCAATCCCTATCCAACACATCTGGGTAAAAAAAAACTGGTTGCAGTATTTGGGGAAAACATAAGGCTCCTTAGATTCATCCCACATATTTCTAAAGTTGATACATATCAGCCTACTATCATGATCTTACTTTACATTATTCTGATCAAAGGTGTCCCACCACTTGCAGCTAAAAATAACACATTGGAAGGAAGAGAAGTCCACTTCAATGATCTCTTGTATCTTTTCGACGTAACCTAACGTCCCTCATACTAAGTTTTGTTCACGGTAGCTAGCTCGACTAGATTGATCGAACTCGACTTCCACTTCACAGGCTTGTGTCATGTGTCCATCATCGGCATTTTCTGTGCAAAAATGGTGTCCATATGCCCACATAGATGGGAACAAATGCACCTATAAAAAAGTTTAAAAATCATAGTGTTATGTGTAAAATAACCCAACTGTTAAAATATAACATATATGTGTTACATTTAAAAGGTGCATTATTAAGTTTAAAATGTACATAAATACATTATTACCGAGTTGTTTCACCCAATCCCTACGTTTAGCACATCCTCTTTAGCACGTGGGTAATGACCGGTTGCACCGTATTTCTCTCTGACTTGGTCAACAAGCCAACTGTTGGGGCATATAATTGGCATATTTTATTTAAATGATCAAGATAAGGCACGCTTCTACCATTCAACCATCTAAAATATTGCCTGTCAGTATCCCATTTAATCCTATTTTGTTCGTACAATGCGACCCACGCTTGTGTCACTTCGAAATTTTAAAGAACGCATTTATTGATTGCTTCAATTTTTGCATTCGTTGATGAAATCAAACTGACATATAGTACATATGAGATCAAAATATATATTATATCAAAGTTCAACATGAATATCTACTTGTGTAAATTTGACAAATTATAAGTCGCTTACTCTTTATCAAGTACCTTTTTCCATTCGTTTGGAGAATCTCCCCTTCTCTTTTCTCTTCATCCCTTTCATCGTCCCAAATCACCACATCTGGTGTGTTGTTGATATGCTTGATGTACTCATTGGAATAATAGAAAGACTCGTATGGTATGTACCCCTCTGCCATATACCCCTCAGTTTTTTCCCTTTTTTGAACAAAACCTTTCAATTTCTTCATGTACCTCTCTAAGAAGAACATCCAACGACAAGAAACCACCCCAACTAATTCAACCTCATCTACTAGGTGGATTAGAAGATGAACCTACAAATCCATAAAACTCGTCAGCAGTTCCTTCTCAAACATACAAACAATCTCAACTATCTCTTGACGCCACCATGGAATGCTAGCCACATGAATCTCCTTTGGCGTGATCCAACGTACAAATGCAAATAATTTAGATATGGCACGTCCTAGGTCTTGGGGGAAGTCATGTTTCACACACCCATGCACGAACAAAGGATAATGACACTGCAAAGTTATAAACACGTGCATACAAAATTATTTATGTTTTATGATTCCATGGGATATAAATTATTAATATAACAAACAACAAAATCATGCTTTTAACACTATACGTACTCTTATAAGATTCAAATGGTCATGCAATTTCAACCCCGAAAAATGGTCTTCCACGGTGAAGCAATGCCGTAGTGAAGACCCATATGAAGATGGCACCCTCACACCCATTATAAATTCCTTTGTCAAATAAAGATTATCTTTTTTTTAAATCCATGGGACATCACCTTCTTTGAAATACCAATTAGAGGGACTAACCTCTCTTGTACTTTCTAATTGTCTTTGCCAATATTTCTTTTTAGTTTTTGAAGTAATAAGATATTTCCTAACAGCCAATGTGTCACTCTTTTTTTTATGTTATGTGCCTCCATAAAGAAGATAAAACATTTTTAAATATATGCATGGGATCTAGTAAGTGGGTAATCTTAATATGCACCCAATATGGGAGGTTATAAAAGATAGATTCTCGTTTCATCCCAATGGGAAATTTCTCAATATATGTGTCGAAGAATTTTGGATCATCGAACATAGGCTCCCCATTTGAATCGAATATTTCTATAAACTCCTTCTCCTCCTCTCTCTCATATGCTCTAAGCCATTCAGTTGGTGTCTTTATTTCAAGCCTTTGGGTTGTCTCTCGTTTACCATTGAAAGCATATGTTGCTCTTATGTAAGGGTGTTCTTCTGGGAGGAATACCCTGGAGCAGTCATACACTGGCTTTCGTAGGTCATTAGACCATATAGCTTTCAAAGAAGGTCCACAACATTTACATCCATAATACCCTTTTGTTACAAGACCTATGAAATTATTGTATACAATATGCATGGCACGTTAAATAATATCATGAAGATTAGAACAATTACAACGAATTAAATTAATATGTGAAAGAATATTGGTACGTATATAAACAAATCAATAAACATGTAATTTACCAGAGAAAACTCCTAAGTCTGGATAATCATGTGTGGTGTAAGCACATATGCCATGCAACGTAAAACTCCTCTTTTCTGCGATGGGTCTTGATACCTCGTATACATTTATCCCATCCCATAATTCCTTCAATTCATCTACAAGTGGTTGTAAGTAGACATCTATATTCTTCATTTGTCTTCTACTAGGGTCTATGAGAGACAACATAATATGTTCATTTTTCACGGACAACCATGGGGGGATATTGTTATTGATCACTACTCTAGGCCAAACAGAATAGTTGGTTTTTTGGAGGGAATATGGATAGATGTCATCCATGGCTATGTTGAGTCGTAGACTTTGTACTTCATCCTTGAATTTTTCGAGCCATGTATCCTCTATATGCTTCATGGCTATTGAATCTATTATGATTCGCATAACTCCCAACTCACTTCTATATGAGGCATTCCATCCCTACAACATAGCTAATTATTTGCAAAGAAAGAGCCTTTGAATCCTTGGGATTATAGGCATGTGCCTCAATATCTTAAGAAGAGGACCACGTGAATTACCCTTCTTTTTTATTTATCATACTTGTCATGCCCACATTTTGGACATATCTTTTTTTCTACATATTCTCCTCTATATAGAATACAATCATTTGGACATGAATGATATGATATGTACTCAAGACCCAACATTTTCAAAAATTTATTTGCCTCTTCGTAGCTACTGGGCAAGACATTATCACTCGGAAGAAACTTATCTTTGAATAACCTGTAGTTGGTGGGAAATATTAAATGTACAATGCCAATAATTATTAACATTCATAAAATTGACCATTTGTATTGTTTATTGTGTGACAATATTTCTCAAAATATAAGGGACTTGATGGTCAATTACCTCAAAATTTCTAAGAAACATGCATTCGACAAGCCAAAATTTTCTTTCAAGTTGTACAATAACATCATTTTCCCCAAATGGGTAGACTTTGACTGACTTCCAAGTCCAAAGAGAGGGGTGGTGGAAGCAAATTTAAGGCTTTCGAAAAAGGTGTTAGCAATATGAGCATAATCTCTAGCTGATAATCATTCTAGAATGCATCTAACAACATTGTCTCCATGGCAGTCGTATCCCTTAAGTAATCATCCATACCAACCTCTATTTTATTTCCTCCATTTCCAGCTTGTGAATAACTACTATTGTTGTAGTCATTCCTAATTGGTGAATTTGGACATAGTGGGAATTGAATAGGTGGTTGATTCAACCATTCTTGGTATCTTTCCTCTCAGAGTTTTTCTCTTAATTCAGCCTTCTCTCAATTTGACATTGTCGTGGGGTGTAACAGAAGATGGTAGGTAGGTCCCTCATCATCACTAGAATCCTAATAATTTCAAAAAAAATATTTGAACACAATTAGTACAATATCGATGATATCAATTAGTAAGCATGTCAATGCATGATTCATTGGTTTGACATTGAAATAATTACATTATACCAAACAATTATTACCGTTATTGTCCCATGATTATGGATAGAAGATGGCATGTTACAATTGGTAGGGTGAAGTGGTTGTCTCTATCTGATGGATCACTACATGTGAATTAAATTATATTTAATCCATTGGACCTCTCACTAGCTCATACATCAGTTAGAACTAGTTAAATGGATTTTATCTCAAATTAATTAAGTTAAACAATTACAACTCAAAATAAACTGCAACTGGACCTCCTAAAAATTAAAGGGAACTCTACATGCCTCCAGTTTGACCCTCAACTCAAATTGACTATGCTAACTAAGTCTTTAAAAGAGAGAGGAATAACCTATTCCAATTTTTTTTAATAACCCAATGTTTCGAACTTCTTAAGTGAGTCCATCACCAGGGGTAGACGCCAAATATTCTTTGAAAATATTTGTGAGGATTTAGGGCAAAGGAATAATTATATAAATAGTAAATTATTGAGGAGAAAAGTTCTTATGGTCGGTTGGATGAAAAATTTAATTTAAATTAATTGGATGACAAATCTTATTAAAAAAAAATTAATTAATTAAATTAAATTATTTTTTCATCCAATCGACCATAAAAACTTTTCTCGTCAATAATTTACTATTTATATAATTATTCCTTTTCCCTAAATCCTCACAAATATTTTCAAAGAATATTTGGCGTCTACCCCTGATGATGGACTCACTTAAGAAGTTTGAAATGTTGGGTTATTAAAAAAACTCGGAACAGGTTATTCCTCTCTCTTCTGAAATCTATTTCACTTGTATGGATTCTCTTTTTAATAACTAAGTCTTCCTAACTTAGTTAACTCGTACAAGTTTTCATCTGATGTGGAATTACAATTTCCTTCTAATTTAATTAAGGGAAAATTAAATTAGAAGCCTCTTCCTGTTGCCAATTTCGACACTCCCTCTCAACAAGAAAGGGATTGTCTGCTACCCCAATCTACATCTGTGGAACTTGAATTTACCTCTTGATAGTGACTTCGTCAAGATGTTTCCATCCTTTTCCTCCGTGGGAATGTACTCTAATGACATAATCCTCCTTTGTACACAATATCTGAGATGGTGATACAGGATATCAATATGCTTGGACCTATCATGAAAAAATGGATTAACCGAGCGTTTGATGCAACTCTGGTCATCACAATAAATCACTATCAAATCCATTCCAAACAAACCAACAAGTATCTTCCTCGTCCATGTGGCCTCACATGCTACCTGATTAATTGCCATGTACTCTACCTTTGCTGAACTGAGTGCAACAAATCTATGCTTCCTATTGTACCAGGAAATTGTTGTTGACCCAATGTTGAAGATGTCCCCTGATGTGCTCTTCCTATCGGATGGACTCCCTACCTAATCTGCATCTGTGAAGCCTTCAAGCTTCACTCCCTTTTTTCATCTGTACCATAGCCCAAAATTTATAGTACCTCTAAGGTATCTCAACACATGCTTTCCTGCCTTCAAAAAGAGATTGGTAGTCTTAACCATAGCTTGACTAAGCTAGTTAACCGCATAGCCTATGTTTGGTTATGTTCAAAAAATACATGAGTGAACTCACAAGCTACCTGTAGACGGTAGCATCTATTACGTCACTTGAAGTAGCATCCTCCTTCGCTTGAATTAGCATCCTCCTTCCTCCAATTTCCAGCTAGAGGAGTCTCCATGGGTTTGATTCCCCCCATGTGGAACTTCTTCAAAGTCTCGTTGGCATACTTTCCCTGAGATACAAATATCTCCCCATCTCTTTTCCAAATTTCCAATCCTAGGAAATAGTGCAAGAGCCCCATGTACTTCATCTCAAATTCTCTTGCAAGATCCTCTTTGCAAGACTTGATGATTTTTTATCACCTTTCAGTATCAAATCATCGACATAAAGTACAAATATCAAAAGTTTAACTTCTACCACAATATGGTAAAGGTTCGCATTTTCTTCACTCTTAGTGAATCCCAACTCGGTGAAGTATCTTTTGATCCTAGTGTACCAAGCACAAGGTGCTTATTTTAGTCCATACAACACTCTCTTGAGTCTGCACACATGTAACTCTCTATTGAAGGTCTCAAAACCTTTCGGTTGCTCAATGTACACCTCTTCCTCAGTCACTCTATTGAGGAAGGATGTCTTTACATCCATATAATGTAGTTTCCATCCCATCTACACTGAAATTCCAAGGATGGATTTTATTGATGAGTACCTTGTGACTAGTTCAAAGGTATCATCGTAATCAATCCCCTCCACCTGAGAGAACCATCTGGCCACAAATCTGGCCTTGTGTTTCTGCACACTCCCAACTGTTGCCTGATTCACCTTGTATATCCACCTAGATCCTACAACTAACTTCCCCTCTAGTCTTGGGATAACTTCCCATGCACTATTTCTGGTAATGGATTCATACTCCTCAACATGGCATCAAACCAAAATGGTTGTTGCACTGCTTCCTCGAAATAGGATGGATCTATCTCTACACTCTCACTCATAAGAACCATGTAGCTAGTGTACCACTCAAGGGACCTTATATGCCTGAGTTGTGATGTGGGTGATTCCTTCCACATTTTTATGGCTCTGCATGAGTGGGTTCTTCCATGCTCTACTCCTCTGGTTGTGGCTGCTCCATATCTATAGGTTCTTCTTTTGGAGCCAAGATCTCCTCAACTGCATGCAACTAAAGCTCCCTCTAAAATTAAATTCTAATGGCATTCTCTTCATCAAATTTCACATCTCTTCTAACCACTATCATCTTGTGTGCTTACAAGTACACCTGATAGTTGTGAGGTGTATCAGTGTACCCCACAAATATTCCCAACTCAATTGTTTCCTCTAGCTTCCTCCTTGCATCTTTGGTCATGTGGAAAAAAAGTAAGAAACAAAAAATTTAAAACACACCACATTTGGTTTCTTACCTAAAAAGCTTCCTTTGGTGTACTCATCCCAAGTATCTAATGAGGATTTATGGTCAGCACAAATACTGTTGTGTTGCATGCTTCAACCCATAGATGCAATGGTAGGCCCTGATCATGTAACATCGCTCTTTCTCCTTCCAAAATAGTTATGTTCTTCCTTTCTGCAACCCCATTCTGTTGTGGGTTATAAGGTGCTATAAATTCCCATTGAATTCCTTCTAAAGCACAAAAGTCCTTGAATTCATTCGAGACATATTCTCCATCATCGTCGCTTCTAAGAGCCTTCACCTTCTTCCATGTATCTTTCTCAACAAGTGCTTTGAACTCACAAAACTTTTAGAACGTCTAATCTTTCTTCTACATGAATAATATCCAACACTTGCATGAAAAATCATCTAGAAAAATCACATAATACCTGTGTTTTTATGTGGACGCTGTCGAGAATGGTCTACACACATCTAAGTGAACTCTTCAAGGATCGCCTTTGCTCGACTTTCCTTATCGTGAAAGGTGGCTTTGGTGTACTTCCTCAATGTACAACCTTTGCATGTATCTTGTTTGTTAAGTGCACCCTTGGGAATTCCTATAGATATATTTTGCATGATCTTCAAAGCGCCATGGTGTAGATGGCCCAACCTTCTATGCCATAACTCACTGATGTCTCGTCTATGCACCTTCTCTGTTTTCATGCTCAAGGCAGCATAGTCTTCTACATCCAATTTGTAGAGGTTCTTTACTCGAAACCCAATCTTCTTCACATGTCTCATGGCTTTGTGATGAAGTAATGTCTTTCGTTTGCTAAATATCACATCATAGCCACAGTCTTCCAACATAGAAACTGAAACTAAATTCTTCTTTAAACCAATAACATACATGACATATTTTAATGTGAGAGAAGTACCAAACTCAAGGTAACTCTACCTATGTCAGTCGCACTATACCTCCCGTCATCTCCCATCTCGAAGTGCATCTGAAGATCCTTCTCCTCCAATTTTCTAGAGAATTCTTTATTGTCAGTCATATGGAATGAAGCTCCACTATCTAAGTACCACACTGAACCCATCACCGATGACACCTTCCGCTCCTCCTAAGGGCTTCTTGTCAGTCTTCTTATGCAGACACTTTGTAGCATAGTGTCCAATCTCATGACAATGAAAACATTTTATCTTTAACAAGTCTTTCTTCTTGCTTGCCTGACTAGAATCTGATTTGGAATGGGATTCCTTCCCTTTCCCTTTCCTCGCTTTTCCATCCAAGGCACAATTCTCCTCATCATCAGTCTTTGATGATGATCCATCTCTAGTGTCTCGCTAAATCTCTTCTTATACCAAGTCAGACCACAATTGCTCCCACTCTGATAGCTTCTCCCTTCCATTCATTAAATTCTGGTAGATTTCCCAACTCTTGGGAAGGCCTAGAAGTGCTAGGCTCACCAAATCGTCCTTGACAACTGTCACATGAATAATTTCAAGCTCATATCAACAATTAGTGAACTTCGTCAAGTATTTGGGTATCGTGTCATCCTTCTCCATCTTGCTCTTTATGAGATTTTCCTTCAGAGCCCCATTCATGTGGTCATTGTTGTTCTGAAACAAATCTGGTAAGGCCTTTCACATAGCAAATGGAGTTTCCTTTCCATGGATTTTTTATACAATATGATCTTGAACTCCTCCTAACATAATCCTTCTCTCCTTTGCTACATTATTCTTACATGCATCAATAGTTTCATCATTTGCTACTACAGGTCTGGTAATATCATTGTCTATGAATTCCTTCAGTCTGTTGTCCTCTAGCACTTCCTCCATCCTGTCCTTCCGATCTATGTAATTCAAAATTCCCTTAAGGGAATATTCAAGTCTCAATCCACAAAAATACATACTGATTTGTTGCTAGTCCTAAAGAATAAATCTGCTAATTCGATTCACCTTTTCAAAACAAACTAGTATTATTCTATTCTATAGTGATTCTTTCTTTGATACCATGTAGAAAATCCACATAGATTCAACTGATCTTGTAATATGCTAAAACAAAATACTTTAATCTATTCTACAAATTGTGGAAACCAATTACAATCACATAATCACATGAACAAGAAAGAGAAATAATTTCAATCGCATAACACAAAGATGTATCTAGGGATATCGTTAGTTAAAAACCCCACTAGATATATTGCATTAAGTCAAGAACATGAAATAATACAACGCTTATCTCATACTCGAAAGCTCTCTACACTATGTATGACTATCTCACTCTGATCCCAACAATTTTGGTCCAATACTTAACGAATTTCTTGCCTTTGAGTTGCTCAGCCTTGCTTACGCATTTTTGAGGGAATTGAGCCCATATATTTTAGGAAATTCCCAATAATTGATTGTGAAATACATCCAAGACATCCTTTTGACCTCATGCATGACCTGTACAATTTTCTAATTATACAACTGATAATATGATTCACTTTAACTCCAATCTCAACTGGGTCTTCCTTAAAATTGACATGCAACAACTATTTATAGAGAATTATCATTTATCTGATTGATCACTACATGCGAATTAAATCCAATTTAATTCACTAGACCTCTCGTTAGTTCATCCATCAGTTAGAACAATTTAAACTTATTTTAACTCAAATTAATTAAGTTAAACAATTTCAACTCAAACTAAAATGCAACTAGATCCCCTAAAACTTAGAGAGAACTCTACATGCCTCCAGTTTGACCCTGAACTCGAATTGACTTAGCTAACTAAGTCTTCCTAACTCAATTAACTCGTACAAGTTGTCATGTGATGTGGAATTACAATTTCCTTCTAATTTAATTTTCTCTTAATTAAATTAGAAGCTTCTTCTTGTATCCAATTTCAACAAACAATTTGAGGATGCAACGAAGCATAGACAACTCGTAGAAAGTATCAATTACCTTACTACTACCAGACTAGATATTTCATTTTATATTGGAATCCTTTCCAGGCTTATGCAAAATCCTTGTGAGGGTCACTGGTCTACTATAAAAAGAGGTCTAAAGTACTTGAAGAGAACTCAAGACTTTGGACTCAATTATACAAAGGTGGATGACTTTAGCATGATTGGATACTCTGATTTAGTTTTCGATGGAGATAAAGAAACTGGAGTATTTACTTCAGGTTATGTTATGAGTCTTGGATCAAGATTTGTTTCCTAGAGGTCACAAAAATAATCAATTCCATGAAATTCCACAACTAAGGCATAATATGTGGCAACAAATACAACAACAAAGAAAAATTGTGTGGCTCATGAAAATTCTAGAAGATTTGTAGGAGAAACAAGTACATTCAACTCTTCTTTTGATTGAAAACACTTTTGCAATAATTTTGGCCAAGAAACCAAATTTCCATGATCGAACAAAGCATATCATTACAATATACCATATTATTTGACATCATGTTGAGGCCAAAACAATCCGCCGACGACATTGTTCCACAAATGAGCAGATTGTAGACATCTTCACCAAAGCGCTTGGAAGGGAAAAGATTGCAAGATTCATAATTATGCTTGGACTCACTAACATCCCTTCAGATTAGGGGGGGGGTGTTGAACACCTAATCTTTGGGATTAGCAATCCTATGTAAATATTTTAAATAAAAAAATAATAGAAGTTGAAAGATGAAGAGACATTGGGAGTTGAAACCCAATATTATCCCTCTCCTTGTATATAGTCATATTCTATCTTAATGAAAATGCAACAAGTTATTCGTGGAGTTACTTATGGATAGACTACAATGGTAAAAGCATATATTAACTTGTTGGAGGCATAATTTTTTCATATGTATTCTGATGGAGGTGATCTTTGTACCATTAGAAAAATTTCAATGAATAGAACAAAGTTGAGATGTTTGAATTATATTAATTTTTGTACTAAAAATATTTATTTAATGTACAAAAAAATTTCAAAACTTTAAATCACCAAAACAAATTATCTATTAAGATGAAACCATTATTTTGATTTTTAGTCCCAAAAATAACTTATTATATAGAAAATACAATGAAAAAAAATGCTATAAAACTCCACATAACATAACATATTTTTGTATGTACGATATGATAAAAACATAAAACTACACATAAAATATAATAATTATCCTTGCTTGTTATTATCATATGCATATAAACATGTGTTGCATGAAGCCTAGCCTGTGTCGAGTAAGTTTGAATATCATATATATGTTAACTTGTGATTGTTTAAGAATTTTTGAAAAAATATTTTTTGAAATTGTTTAGTAAATTTAAAACAAAATACTAGAGACAAAAATTTGAATGGTAGAAATTAATGATATTAATGTCAGACAATATTTTTCATAATTGTAGTCTATATGTTATATGTTTTGAAGTTTTCAACATATTTTTTGGTCTAATTTTCTCATAATTCAATAAGGATTTGTTGGAATCACAAGTTTCAGTTGTGAATTTTCCACAAGATGTGTGCCCTAGGGGTTTTTAAAGATGTTGAATCCATGTATGTAGTAAAAAAACCCATTTTAAATAACAAATATCAAGGTTTGACCAAAAAAAATTGTCAAATTCTAGCCAAAAACTTCAAAACTTATAATGTTTAGACAACACCTTTTTCATAAGGCAATGAAATTTCAATTGTATCGCATAATATACATAACTTATATTTTCTTTAAGAAAATACTCTAATATAAGGAAGCTTTGTATGGACAAAGGAAATTTTAGTTTCTAGCACATTAACACATACATAAAGTTGAATGGTATAGATTATGAAGTTTATAAAGTTGAGAGAAATGATATTAATGTCAAATGGTATTCCCCATAAGCCAATGAAATGTTGATGATACAACATAAGCGTTGTAGTTTATATTATATTTAGGAAAATACTCCAAGATAAAGAAGCTTTGAATGAACAATTGCAATTTTTGTCTTTAGCAGATAAACACATACATGCATATAAACTAACTTTCATGAATGAAATAGGATCAAACAAGCACTCCTTGGGTTGTTGAGTATTAATCTCAAGCTATCAATTTAAGCTATGAATGGACTTAAAGTCTTGAAAATATCTTTGGGTACTTGGATTGTGTAAACTACATAAGTTGAACATGCAATTCCAAGAAAGTAAATCTTTGTTGGATTTTAAACAAAATCGACTGAAAAAATATACCTAAAAAGGGGCCAAAATGTAGAATATTGAGACTACTTGAAATATTCCATCCATAAGAATTTAATTTGTCAATTTCTTTGTATAATATATACATTGTTTTTTTAAACCATATATAATATATACATAGTTGAAATTGAAATATTTTATTTATGGACCACAATGTCCATGCTAAAATGTTTTTTTTTAAGTGATATATTTTCAAATATAGTTTTTTTTTGGTAAATTGAAAATTGGATTACCTTTTGATCAATAAATTACATGTGTCACGGAGAAATTTGGCTTTTTCATTTCTAGTGGAAAACCAACCAAATCCAATATCAAGAGACAAGCTGGCCTGAATTTACATGAAAACTACCCAAACTTGTGATTGGAAATGTAAATACATTTAATACTTTCATGGTAAAATAACCCTGGACTGGTCATGGGTTTTTCAGAGGGTCCTTTTTTTCCTTTTTTCTTCTGTACATCAATCCATTCTGAGGAGTTACCAGGAACATATGTAGATAAGACAATGATTGCATTTTATTGATCCAATTCTAAATCTAGAGGGTTTACTATGTTAGTTTCTTCTGTATCACTATATGATAGACTTGATTCATGTAAGTGTTTGTTCTCACTCATTGACGAAGCCAAGACCATAGTTGTGTCTCACGCGTATCCATTCGAGGGATGGATTATGTTAGACTCGGTATCTTCATCCCTCCGTCAGAGATCAAATTTCTCTTGTTGCATTTCAGTTTAGGTGTCTCAGCTGCATTCCATTAGGAGCATGGATCATCTGAAGGAAAGGTCTTGTCACTCATATCCCTCATTTCTTGTACCTGCTAGCCTATTTCTGTTCATTAAAATCATGTACAATCATGTTTGGTCTCATAATTGGAAAAGAGACATTTTAGGGTTTCTAGTCTCATTAGGTCTAGGGTTTTGTTAATCCGGTCTTCAGAATGCCTAATAATGATCAGCAGGCACATGAGGAAGTCTAAAATAAGGTTTCAGTGCAGAAAATTTCATCATCATAATGCTTGATAATGATTTTTCTTCAAAACTCTGTTTTGAAGAAAAATCGTATATTTCATCTTTTGTAATAAATGTAATGTGATTTTCAAAGTTTCTTCAGTTGTAAAGTACTCCATGCGCAGCCCTAGTCACCTTTTCCAAATCTCCATGCCAGCTATCCCTGCAAAAGAGACAGAAGCTCATCATAAGTCCAAAAAATCAAAAAGGAGCAAATCAGAGTTCATTTAAAAGTGTCAAAGTCTACAACATTACAAAAGTGGGTTTTCAAGAAGAAAAAATTAAAATCTTTGCCATAAAATATATTTTCATTGTTTCAAAGATTCATTTGCATGCTAAAGACAAGAGTGAAGCCAAGAAAAATCGTGGAGGAGCGAAGCAGTTGTTTGAGGGCGGACTGTGTGTTGAATCTGGTTGTGTGACGCACTGGGCAACTGGCGCGGCGCATAGGGCCGCTCACCTCTGTGCATTTTTGAACTGGCGCAGCGCATACAAAGGTCGTGACGCACTGGGCCACTATCACGGTGCACAGGGCAGACAACCAAATTTTAGTCATTGCTTCACAAAAATTCAAATCGACTCGGTCCTTCTCGCTCCAAGTAAGTTCAAGTGATCTTGTCATTGCCATTAATCAATGTTTGATGTTGTTTGAAAGGGATTATGAGAGTTTGAATGCAAAAACTCAAACCCTATTCTCTTGTTTGAGGATTGTCTCCTTTAGGGTTTTGAAACTTGCTTTGTGCCAAATATTCCCATCACCTTGTTTTTTCCCCTCCTCATTGTTTATATCCACACAACAGTACATTTCATTGTTCACCTTATATCCCTTGTCAATAATTCTTATTCCATTCCCTCCCCATCCCACTTGTAAATTTTTCCTAAATCCCAAGTTATCCCAAAAACTAAGTGGTTGTCCTTAAACCCTTAACACACAAATTTCAAGTGGCAATTTCAATCTTCACTTGGTAATAATCCATTATTCCCACTATCCTATTCCTCCATATCCCCTCCTATATTTGGCAATCAAATCAAAAACACCAAATTCTCATATAAGACAACATTGACCTTGCATAGACCTTGGACAGATACTGATACATCCTATGACCGAGACAGTGATTCCACCACTGAACTACATGCACCTAGAAGGCCAACAAGGAAAATAACATGCTAAGGCACATGAAGAACCATTATTGGGGGCGAAATCATGTTTGCAAAGCTAGGATCAAGATCCTGAAAGCAAAGCTAAGGAGGGCATTAAAGCATTGGAAAAGGCAAGATAGACTTCAAATTTTGGCTGAAGCTTCCTTGGCCCATCATAGTGCATGATGGAGGACACTCAGCCCAAATTTCAAGAAATTTGGGACACATTTTGTCAATTTTTATTTTTTTGGCCTTAACACAGATTTTCTTGCCTGACGCATAGCGCCACTTGGCGCACGCTTATAATTGGTAGCTCCTCTTGAAGAAAAATTTGTATTTCTGGATTTTTCATCACAATTTATGCATGCCTACCCATTACCTAAATATTTTGACAAGTTTTTGGTTGCCTAAAGGGTCAAAAACACCCTAAAAATGACCTTTCTGCCCTATTTTGGACACACAGGAAGCAGTGTTGGGAAAACTCATTTTTGGAAGGGCAAATGGCAACCAAATTCATAAATTTTACTTTGGTTGGAAAGTAGACAGGCAGATATTTCCAACGCACTATCTTGCACTCAATTTGAACTTCGGGAAGGCCCTCAAAATCAGCCTCAAAGTGGCGCTATGCATAGAGATTTCAGGCGCGGCGCATTGGGAAATTTGGCCTATTTTTCACTCAGCAATTCAGATTTTCGCCTAGTTTTGGCCAGTTTGACTTTTTTATCTCCAAATGTGAAACTCTTGATGTAACTTGATGTAATTTCATAACTTTGATGTAATTTTGGCACATTTTTACTCATCCAAGTAGATTTATTCACCAAAAAGTGAAATGTAACTGAATGAATCAGTTTCCTATCTTATAGAGGCAAGCTATTTCATTGCCTATTTTCCAGTTCTTAGTTTAGATCTTGTTGAAACAGCTCCTAGAATGGTGAGCTCGACCCCTAGAGGCTAGGGATGAGTTAGTGTGGTCTATATCTTGTAATTTTTTAAT
The DNA here is from genome assembly GCA_034641835.2 of Pinus albicaulis. Taxonomy (NCBI): domain Eukaryota; kingdom Viridiplantae; phylum Streptophyta; class Pinopsida; order Pinales; family Pinaceae; genus Pinus; species Pinus albicaulis. The sequence goes on along the minus strand of CM076583.1, from coordinate 942,174,746 downwards.
CATTAGCATAGGTTGGACACTTGGGATTGCTTGGAGCTTCATTGTACATTTCATCTCTGCATTTTGGCAAAGGAATAGACCAGAGTTTGCAGCTCTCTTTGGGATCCATGTGGCTCTATGTTTTGATGGTGTGTTTCTCTATTTGATTGTAATTTTACTGATGTTTCATGTGTATCATCTTCCTTCTCATTTCTTCTTAAGTTAAACAAACAAGTTATAAAGGTGGAATTCATTAGATTTGCAGTGCTCTACCTTGAATTTTTGTTTAATTTTCCATGTTTTGAACTGTCTGAAGAGGATTCTTGAAACCTCTTGCCCTCTTCAACTCCTCACCAGTCTGAGCTATCCACTTCATTCAAATTCGAAGCATCAAAACAATTTCCTTTCTTGCCCCATTCAGCTCTCTGCTAAACTGATCATTTCCCGGACCCAAAATCTACCCTTCCCTTTGATTCCAACGAAAACCCCCAAAATCAAATCAAACTCTTATACATATATACCTAGCCTAAAATTAGCCTTTATTTCAAGTCATCTCAAGCCTCACTAATTATTTTTGCTGAGATAGACCCGGAGAGAGCCCTCTCCTGATATAGTAGGGTTAGCTACCAGATTAAGCGTGGTTTGATGTTACCTTGAACTCTGCCTTCCTTCAGCCTGAGGTAGATTTAGGCAATAACATAGTGGCGACTTAACTGGGGATGAAAATTTTTTCGTTTTCTTTATAAACTACAGACGGAGCCTGAAGTTAGCTAGGTAGCCTTCGAAATGCTCTTTCTTTGCATTAGCGAAAGTAGATGAATGTTGCTTCAGTCAATATTCGGTTTAGTTTTTGAACTGAACATCTAGTTTCCTCAGTAAGATCTATTCAAATTCAGATCTGATTTTTTATGGTGGACAACAATCAAACACCGCAAGGCTGAAATCATTCACCTGGCGACTCTAAATTAATTTCGAGATCAGATCCAAGGACTCCACTAGAGGATGAACCTGACCAGCAGAAACATGAAAGGACAATATGGAAAGATCAGGTATTCAAGTTGGAATTTCATCCAAGACATTTTGTACTTTGTCGTAAATTATTTCTCCTCTTTTCCTGAGAATGTCAAGAAGGCTTTGCAAAGTATATTGTATTTGAGAAAATACCCTCGGCCTATAGTTGACTCTTTCCCTTTGAATATTGTAAATACCAAAGATTTCCATGCTTTTGAGCTTGATCAAGACCTTTCTTCCGAATCTTGTGATGACCATCTTCAAAATGATGAACCTCAAGAGACCAAGACTGATTCTGCAACATTTGTACATACCCCTATACCTCGTAAAATTCCAGATCGATACAAGCCTCTGATTTTACCTCCTATACTCCATACTTTCCCTGCAAATTATTATCTTTACTTGCTTAGGTTTGATGGTGAATGTGACAATATCACTGCTGAGAGACATGTTCTATATTTTGAGTCTTTTCTTGACCTTTTTGAAGTTGATGAAGAGGATGTCAGTATTAGGATTTTTGCTCTTTCTTTTGAAGGCCAAGTCAAGAGTTGGTTCAAAACCCTTCTTGATGTGAGCATCTCAGATTTCCAGTAGTTTGTCAAAGTTTTCCTCGACATGTGGGTGATCAGACAGAACCCTTTATTTATTATAGAAGAGTATAACCAGCTGAAAAGACTGCCAGGGGAGATAGTACAACAATTTTCTGCCAGATATAACCAAATTTATTATTCGATGCCAATTGATATAAGACCTCCTCCTGGATCTTCTCTCTTGCACTACCCGGGTTCCTTTGATCCGAAAATGGATTTTCAGCTGAGAGAAAGGAATCTTGCAACACTTGAAGAGATGCAGAACCGTGCAGTAGATGTAGAGGCTCATTTGTTGATCCGAAGGGCAAGGTTGATGGAAGAAGACATGAAAAACATAGATCCGGAGGAATCGACATCTCTAGAGGTAAAGCTTGACATGTTGGTAAGTGCAGTGGAAGAGATTATGCAAAATATCATCACAAGGAATGAGTATAATTTTCAAGCCCATGGCTCGCTGATTGAAGAAGAACAAGTTGTTGATCCAAAATATTTTGTTTCTTATCCCAGTTGTCATAGATCTGATAATGATTATTTTGTAGATCATCTTGGAGAAGAGAGATCTGTTGATTTGATATGTATGCTTGATGATGTGTTTTATACTGATGATTTGCCTCAGTTTGATCAGTATGATGATGATTATGTTCTCCAAACAGAAGCTAATCTTGCAGACAAATCAGCAGCTAGTTTGTGGAAGGAGGAATTTCACTTTCAGCAGCTTGAATACAATGATCAACCGATGCATATCAGCTATGACAATGACGAGGAAAGTGCAGCAAATTTTGAATTAAGTGAAGGATATTTCCCTTTTTGTTTTGATTCGTTTCAGTTCATCAAAGACAACTTCCATGCAATCAGAAATCAACTGTCAACAAGTCTTGATTTGGACCATCTTGAGGGAAATAAAAACCTTGTTCAAGACTTCTCATATCCATATTTGCAACCCCCGAATGCCATTGATTTTCAAGTTGCAGATGAAGACATGGAAGCTGGCACATATGATCAAATGATACAAGATGATTTCGAACCATTTTTTTTTTAATCATTTCAGTTTTTGAAGGGTAAATTGCATATCAAATCTTCAAATGAGCAGCCTGTAGGAAATCATGTAATCTCTTCGAAACCAATAGAAAATGGGTTGCAGCAGTCTTTTCAGTATTTTCAAGTTTTTCATGATCCAATAGCTGATGTGTTGGATGATTTCTGCAGTCAAATTCCTACTCCATTGACTATATGTAAGCTTGAAACGCGTGCTGATATAAACTTGATCCAGAAGCCGGTCTCTTTGTCATTTTAATCAGGAGTCTCGTCACAAAGCTCAAAACAAAATTTTCATTCATGGTATGAGGAGAAGAAAAGTAATCCATTGGATAAGCTAAGTCCCAGTGTGCATGAACTTCAAGATCCTTATGCAGTGTTTTTGGAAGCGAATAGAGAATCTGTAGTATTCAACGGATCTGTTCACAAGTTCTCATGGGAGTTGCCTTTCAATAGTTCTCTCTTGTTGTTCATAAGTGAGCACTTGTGGAGAATTCAAACAACAACCCGAATACTTACTTGGTTGCATTGGTTGTTTCATTTCACTTGATCAGGTGATGAATGAAACTGTTAGAGTAGGATGTATTGAATAAGCTTCATATTGAGCATATTTCCAGTTTGTCAGTTGTGTTTAAGTATCGAGTCAGTTTTTCGTTGAGCAAGAGTCAATTTGTGTCGTCAAGTCATCAGTTTTCAGTCATGCATTTCAGCTTGAGTTTTTTACTCCATTCCCCAATGAATGAAGGCATTTTCTGCTTTCCAAAGATATGTAGTTCTTGGCACCTCCAAGGAGCTACCATCCCCATTGGAGCCAATGTTAGAGTCGGTATATTCATCCCTCCATCAGAGATCAAATTTCTCTTGTTGCATTTCAGTTTAGGTGTCTCAGCTGCATTCCATTAGGAGCATGGATCATCTGAAGGAAAGGTCTTGTCACTCATATCCCTCATGTCTTGTACCTGCTGGCCTATTTATGTTCATTAAAATCATGTACAGTCATGTTTGGTCTCATAATTGGAAAAGAGTCATTTTAGGGTTTCTAGTCTCATTAGGTCTAGAGTTTTGTTAATCTGGTCTTCAGAATGCCTAGTAATGATCAGCAGGAACATGAGGAAGTCTAAAATAAGGTTTCAGTGCAAAAAATTTCATCATCATAATGCTTGATAATGATTTTTCTTTAAAACTCTGTTTTGAAGAAAAATCTTATATTTCATATTTTGTAATAAATGTAATGTAATTTTCAAAGTTTCTTCAGTTTTAAAGTACTCCATGCGCAACCCTGGTCACCTTTACCAAATCTCCATGCCAGCTATCCCTGCAAAAGAGACAGAAGCTCATCATCAGTCCAAAAAATCAAAAAGAATCAAATCAGAGTTCATTTAAAAGTGTCAAAGTCTACAACATTACAAAAGTGGGTTTTCAAGAAGCAAAAATTAAAATCTTTGCCATAAAAGATATTTTCATTGTTTCAAAGATTCATTTGCATGCTAAAGACAAGAGTGAAACCAAGAAAAATCGTGGAGGAGCGAAGCATTTGTTTGAGGGCGGACTGTGTGTTGAATCTGGTTATGCGACGCACTGGGCAACTGGCGCGGCGCACTGGCTGAGCGTGGCGCATAGGGCCGCTCACCTCTGTGCATTTTTGAACTGGCGCGGTGCATACAAAGGTCACGATGCACTGGGCCATTGTCGCAGCGCACAAGGAAGACAACCAAATTTTAGTCATTGCTTCACAAAAATTCAAATCGACTTGGTCCTTCTCGCTCCAAGTAAGTTCAAGTGATCTTGTCATTGCCATTAATCAATGTTTGGTGTTGTTTGAAAGGGATTATGAGAGTTTGAATGCAAAAACTCAAACCCTATTCTCTTGTTTGAGGATTGTCTCCTTTAGGGTTTTGAAACTTGTTTTGTGCCAAATATTCCCATCACCTTGTTTTTTCCCCTCCTCATTGTTTATATCCACACAACAGTCCATTTCATTGTTCACCTTATATCCCTAGTCAATCATTCCTATTCCATTCCCTCCCCATCCCACTTGTAAATTTTTCCCAAATCCCAAGTTATCCCAAAAACTAAGTGGCTGTCCCTAAACCCTTAACACACAAATTTCAAGTGGCAATTTCAATCTTCACTTGGTAATAATCCATTATTCCCACTATCCTATTCCTCCATATCCCCTCCTATATTTTGCAATCAAATCAAAAACACCAAATTCTCATACAAGACAACATTGACCTTGCATAGACCTTGGACAGATACTGATACATCCTATGACCGAGACAGTTATTCCACCACTGAACTACATGCACCTAGAAGGCCAACAAGGAAAAGAATATGTTAAGGCACATGAAGAACCATTATTGGGCGCAAAATCACGTTTGCAAAGCTAGGATCAAGATCCTAAAAGCAAAGCTAAGGAGGGCATTAAAGCATCGGAAAAAGGCAAGATAGACTTCAAATTTTGGTTGAAGCTTCCCTGGCCCAGCATAGTGCATGATGGAGGACACTCAGCCCAAATTTCAAGAAATTTGGGACACATTTTGTCAATTTTTATTTTTTTGGCCTTGACACAGATTTTCCTGCCCAACGCGTAGCGCCACTTGGCTCGCGCTTATAATTGGCAGCTCCTCTTGAAGAAAACTTTGTATTTCTGGATTTTTCATCAAAATTTATGCATGCCTACCCATTACCTCAATATTTTGACAAGTTTTGGGTTGCTTGAAGGGTCAAAAACACCCTAAAAATGACCTTTCTGCCCTCTTTTGGACACACAGGAAGCAGTGTTGGGAAAACTCATTTTTGGAGGGGCAAATGGCAACCAAATTCATAAATTCCACTTGGGTTGGAAATTAGACAAGCTGATATTTCCAACGAGCTATCCTACACTCATTTGGACTTTAGGAAGGCCCTAAAAATCAGCCTCAAAGTGGCGCTACGCATAGAGATTTCAGGCGCGGCGCATTGGGAAATTTGGCCTAGTTTTCACTCAACAGTTCATATTTTCGCCTAGTTTTGGCCAGTTTGATTTTTTTATCTCCAAATGTGAAACTCTTGATGTAACTTGATGTAATTTCATAACTTCGATGTAATTTTGGCACATTTTTACTCATCCAAGTAGATTCATTCACCAGAAAGTGAAATGTAACTGAATCAATCAGTTTCCTATCTTATAGAGGCAAGTTGTTTCATTACCTATTTTACAGTTCTTAGTTTATATCTTGTTGAAACAGCTCCTAGAATGGTGACCTCGACCCCTAAAGTCTGGGGATGAGTTAGTGTGGTTTATATCTTGTAATTTTTCAGTCATTAGCATAGGTTGGACACTTGGGATTGCTTGGAGCTTCATTGTACATTTCATCTCTGCATTTTGGCAAAGGAATAGACCAGAGTTTGTAGCTCTCTTTGGGATCCATGTGGCTCTATGTTTTGATGGTGTGTTTCTCTCTGTGATTTTAAGTTTACTGATGTTTCTTGTGTATCATCTTCCTTCTCATTTCTTCTTAAGTTAAACAAACAAGTTATAAAGGTGGAATTCATTAGATTTGCAGTGATCTACCTTGAAGTTTTGTTTAATTTTCCATGTTTTCAACTGTCTGAAGAGGATTCTTGAAACTTCTTGCCCTCTTCAACTCCTCACTGGTCTAAGCTATCCACTTCATTCAAATTCGAAGCATCAAAACAATTGCCTTTCTTGCCCCATTTAGCTCTCTGCTAAACTGATCATTTCCCCGACCCAAAATCTGCCCTTCCCTTTGATTCCAACGAAAACCCCCAAAATCAAATCAAAATCTTATACGTATATACCTAGCCTAAAATTAGCCTTTATTTCAAGTCATCTCAAGCCTCACTGATTATTTTTGCTGAGATAGACCCAGAGAGAGCCCTCTCCTGATCTGGTAGGGTTAGCTACCAGATTAAGCATGGTTTGATGTTACCCTGAACTCTGCCTTCCTTCAGCCTGAGGTAGATTTAGGCAAGAATAGATTCCAACATTTGTATGATGAAATTTCCCTTCATGCAGTTGAGTTGAGTCTAAAGGACTTTTTTTAGCTATAGAAGCTATTTGTTGCTACATATTTTTTGGCTTATGAGCTGAATAAGTCTTAGATCCTTTTGGAAATTTTGGATCTCACCATCCTCTTGACTTATTCATGGCTTTCAGAGGAGGAGAGAGAGCCCTTGAGAGTGGTGCATACATTTTTTAAATAACCAAGTTGTTGAAAAATCCTACAGGGGGAGGCTATATTTTCGTAGTCCACCAGCTATGAAAATATAAAGACGTTCTAAATGAGGAGGATTTTTTTCCGGCAACCCTTTGCTAATATCTATTTCAATACATATGCGAGAAAAGGTCACAATACCCTTCTCAATCCTTTTTGTGTCTACCTTAATGAAAAGATCGAGTGAATTTCCCACATAAGCTAAATCTCTAGATGCAGTAGATGAAGGGGCATAATTAACAGTCTTATCTAAACTAGAGTGTGTTAGGAAAAATACTAAGAGAGGGGGGGGGGTGAATCAATATTTTTAATTCACTTTAAATTTTCAATTTCTTATTCATAATTTTGTATGCTATTGTCCTTCATGCAACTAGCGTATGTATGCGACTCTAGTGAATGTAAACAACATATATACAGATAACTTAATTCATCATAACTTCCATCAGTGAGTTAAGTTAATCATTGCATTGTTAATTCATTAACCAACCAATATGCAGTAAACAATAGATAAATCATAACACATGAGCACCACACATAGAACACCAAGATTTTAGGTGGAAATCCAAAGTGGGAGAAAACCATTGTTGTCGTTGTCTCTAACTTCATCTTTTATTATAGAGAAAAATTCATTACATATTATACTAGCGTAGGCTCTTAACAACACGCGAGAACCCACCTACAAGAGGCTACAACCTCCACTCGTTCTCCAAGACACACTAGAAGGGAGCTATAACCCCCTGGTCTCGTTACCAACTCCTACTAGAAGGGAGCACCTACTATTGGGCTAGGGTCCCTAGATCGAGTCTTGAGTCAATTTTGTTGATTTTTTTAAAGTGCAGTGCGCACATAAAGGGGCTTTGGGGCGGGTCAAAGCCCCTTCATATTGTAACAGGTAAAAGGGTAAAACATGGGGTTGAAACCATGGTTTGAGCCCATGGATTTTGTGCATCTAATTCATATAAAAAGGCATGCATGAGTCAATTCAAGAAGCATCTTATCTTTCATTAATATCTCATTATTGTGTAATACGGTTTTGGGCAAGTTTTTGTGATTAGTCTGAGTAGAGACAGGCTCACGTGGATGTGTGCGTGGAGACATAAGTCTTGGGTTGTGTTTGAGGACTCTTTGGTTGTGTGCACAAGAGAAATAAGTTGTAATCTTGAATATTTTCTTAATAAAGAGAAGTTTTCGAAAAGTCTCTGGTTCACTTGCATGATTCATGTTCTTGTGTGTTGTTGCTTTATGAGTTAGTGATTTTCTTATATATTTTTTGTATGATTGTTGATAATTGATGCGCATTAGTCTGGGTTAATCATATAATAATAAATATTTGTGTTTGTGTGAGAGGTATATCAGTATTAAGGGTTTATGTTAAGTAAATCGGAATAAGAGTAGATCTCTGTGTTTGCGCGATAACTGCATCTATGTTAAAGGTTTTGTTGAATTTATATCTAAATCGGGTTAAGAACAATAGCACAACACAGTAGAGATTATATCATCCTAGAAATATTTATATCCACATCATATTCTCCCTCAGGGTGCAGAAACCTGGTTCCAACACCCCCCTGCCCCATTTCTACTTCGGGTGAGACTTTGATCTGGGCAAGCAGGTCACTGCCTAAAGGGCCAATAGTTGGATGGTTTTCTTGGTTTCACAAATACACTCTGAACCTGGGACTTGACCCCTCGAGCCAAAAAATGGTTCCATTTTCAAGACTGAGATCTGTTTGAGGGAAATTTGATGTGGACTCCAACTAAGAACAAATTGCAGGATTGGATGGATAGAAAGGTGCGCAAGTTCGTGATCCAAGAGAACCAGAACCCACAATTATCTGTTGAATATTGGGAACAAAGATACATTTATACAAAGAAACATGAAATCTTCTTTGCTTCCTTCGCAACATAAATATATAAGTGGTTGTCTTTGTTCACTGAGACATAGACCTGTTGGAAGGACAATGCGATTACCACATGGACTCCTAAGTTGGCTTCACAATTGGAGAAATCCAACAATAGGATTACTCACACAATAGATTATTGGATCTACAAAATTCTAGGCGGATTTTTCATTGCATTTTCCATTGATACCTTTGTGTCCTGCATTGAAGCTGAAAGAAGTTTTTTCAAGGGTCTACGAGGTAATTTTATGCGCTCTTTGAAGTTGTGGCTTAAAATTCTCTTATGTCAAAAAGGTACTTTGTGCAGCCACACTGAGTGAATGTTTAGAAGAGTTCAACCTAGCTCTACGCGTGTTAGGGTCCCATTATTTTGCAGATTGGTATCCCAAATGAGAGGGTAACATGGAACCAGTCTTTCGAGTCCTAGGACCTAGCCTTCCTGGACTCAGTGAGGGCTCTCTCTATTGGGTGCAAAGGATGTGTTCTTGTTTGTTTTAGGGTTTTGGTTTAAGGCTAGTTGTTAAGTGTAGGGTTTGTTGATTTTTTTGGTTGGGTAAAATGAACAATTAGAATAGGTGGAGTGAGAGGTCTTTAAATCATTGGGCTATGGAGTCAATAAAATTCATGGATGTCTCAATAATGGATCAGAGTGAAGTGCAAGGCCAATCTAGTAAGGTAAATGGATCCTTAAGGTTATGAGTGAAGTGGGATGAACATCAAGTTTGTGAAAAGGGTAGGGCAAAGGGAAATCAAGAATCCTTTGCATTTACCCATTAACAAGAAGGTCTTAAATATGATAAGAAAAAAATACTAAGAATGAGATAGGGCAAACCATTTACTCAATGATAATACTTAAACAAATAAATATCCAATATAAACATTCCAGTGAAACATAGAAAGCATAAGAGCTTATCTAACTTTAGTAAATTCACCTTTAGAATTAGAAAACATATAAGATGACACAATAACTTTCATCAATCAAAGAGGGAACTCTTAAACATTGTTGATTAAGCTACAAAAACTCTGAGGCAAACTGATAGGCTTGGGAAAAGGGCAAGACCAGAACAAGACCTCTTTGACTTAACCTAGCAAGCAGTACTTCAAAGAGAGGTTTCAAGACAAAGTTTAGATAGTTTCAAACAAGCAGGGCTTACCATGAATCATATTTTTAAAATAGAATTTTAATCCATAGATGAAACAAAACAAGCATAAGGAAGCTTGAAGAGCAGCTAAGAATTCTTCAAACACAGCTAGCAGAGGAAACATTAGGGCCATAGCAAACAAGAGGACTAAGGTGCTTCAAGGAGCATTTCTCAACCTATACTTTTCTGTTTTATAGCTACAAAGAAGGATGAAACATAATGACAACAAGAAAACATGAACAAATTAAGAGTACATCACCATTAATCAAGCTAAGGAACCCTGCAAACAAGCTTCTCCATCATCAATCCAAACAAGCCATTCATCAACTTCACAACACCAATTTCTTCTCCAAGCTCATAAAAAGATATATTTCTCTCAAAGCTCATCAAATGCATTTGTACTTCATGGAGGCTTTGCCTAGGTACCTAAATTCTATAGACATCCTGCATCCCTTTTCTTTCCTTGTTAGTGCCATAATTTTCCCAAGGTTTTCATGGTTTTTCTTGAAAGAAGACCCCTTAGGAACAATGTCTATGTCATGAGGCTTTAAGATTTTACTCCTATATACAAGAGCATCTTGAAACTTCTTGCATAACCTTATGTATTTCAGTTTTGTGTGTAATGACAAGGTTCTGGACAACTTAATCAGTTTGGGCCTTCTTAGGCTACCTACATTATATTCCGATATATCATTTTCAACAAACATCCCTTTAGGATTCATAGCAACATATGTGAGAGTCAAAATCTTTTCTGGAGGGACAAGACTTTCTGATAATGAGGTGTCTAGATAAGGAAAAAACATAAGACTCCTCAGATCCCCAAATTTTTCTATTATGTGAGAGTATTTCAGCTTTTTTAGTTTGATAAAAGGGAACAGTTCTATCCCAGAGGTTTGTCCTTTATTTGAGAAACCTAACTTAGATTATAAACTGATTTCTAGTTTTTAGATTTTATTTTCAGTTTGCAGCAAGTCAAGTTTAGTTTTATCATTATGTGTATGTTCAGGGCTGCTATAATTCTGACTGTTGATTTCCTCATGTAGAGACTGGTTTGGATGTTGTAGTGTGTCTATATTTATCTCAAATTCACTCACCTGCTTATTAATGTATTCTTAATTACATAAGATGAAAAAATCAAGATCTGAATGAATGGAATAAAGAGGAGTATTGTCTGGCCTTTCCTGACTGCTAACCATATATTTCATGTGTGACTCTCGGTATAGTCTCCTTGTCTGGTTGAAAACAGGGATGGTAGCATATGACATGTCAAGTTGGAGGTTCCCTTGAAGCTTGGCTCCCCAAGATCAGGATAAAATCATTCCATATTTAGGAGGAATGTCTGCCACTACTATGTCCATGACTAGATTATTAGCAGGCACTTGTGCCAAGTTGGCACAAAGATCCTTGATCAGGCCCAAACATTTGACCCTACTCGAATCGAAGGAGTACAATTATTTGTAAGGTTTAGTTATTTCTAGGCCTAATCTCTCCGTCACATTTTTGGGCATGAGATTGTGAGAGGCACCGGAATCTAGCATGGCATTATGTAAGATTTTGTCATGTATGTTTAGGATGATATAGAAAGGAGGGACAACTCCTTCTTGATACTTTCCCTCAACCTTAGGTATAAACAACAATTTAGGCCTGTCATCAGTTAAATTCAAAGTGTTAGTATCATTTCCTAAGTTCAATACCTTCAGCACTTGGGATTTATACACTTCTTGAGTTACCAGTTCAGTGAAAGGCATGGTTATCTTGGTTTTAGCAATCTCCCCTTCAAAGCTGAAAGGTACTTGTGTCTTAGACATATTTACATCATTTTTATCAGTCATAACCCTTTCCACAAGTTTGGTTTGCTGATTTTGATCAGGGGTTTTAGACAACATCATATTTTCAGGACCACTAGTAGAGGTACTAGGGCAGCTTGTGGTACCAGTTTGTTGGCTGATTTTTTCTTTGCTTGAATCAGTTTTCTTAGCCATAGTATTGACATTTTCTATTGTCCTCTTAGGACTGTTTTCTAGAGCTTTCCTAGCAGCAATATCAATTTGGTTTTTCTTGGAGGTTTCTTGGTTTCTTTTGCTTATAAGGTCATATTGCCTATGGACTTCCATGATGGCATTTTCAAGTCCTAACTGGTAATCTTCATAATCTTCACAATATGTTTGAGTATGATCAAAGGAAAAAATACCTTGCTCTTTTTCTATGTGAAAAACTTCATTTTCATTATCAGATCTTATTGGGTTTACATTGTTTTCTTCAAGTTCTTTAGCCTCTCTTCCCTCTCCATTTACATAATTATCTTGGAAAGGTGGTCTCATTTGTTGATGATTTTCCCTTGGTTTGTTTTGAGGGATGTCTCTTATGAAGTTTTGTGCTCTATTTCTGTTTTGGGGATTGGCTTGGTTTCCCTAAGAGGTGTCATTTCATTCAATTTTATCCTTTCTATCATTCTCTCCATGGTTCTCATTAGGTTTTCCATCTTAGAATCAGATGAGGAGGTTGAGGGCATAGTTTCATCTTTGTAGGTTACTCTCTTTTCTGATCTCAACCTGGCTCTCTTTTTAATTAGGTTTACCTCTGCACTGATAGCTACCTTTTGCATTTCTTCTAAAGTTTCAGGGTCTCTCTCTCTCAATTGGAATGTCATGTCTAGGTCAAAGCCTTCAAGAAATTTCACTAGAGCTGGCCTTGTGGGGGTTTCATATGAGGTGGGAGGGAATTGTAGACACTATTAAACCTGGTGCAATAATCTTGTACACTTTCCCCTACATTCCTCTTAAGATTTGTATATTCAGAAAGTATTTGAAGGGGATTTTTCTTGATTTCCCATTTGTTTATGAAAGTTTGGTAAAGGGAAGGGAGATCATGTATTGTGTTAGGATTTAATGCTTTGAACCATTTTTTGGCCTCTCCTCCTAATATTTGTGTAAATATCCTCATTTTAATGGTTTCTTCTTCTATTTCCATGTAATCAAAGGCATCATTTATCCTATCTAAATGTTGTTGGGAAATGATGGACTTAGCTCCTGTAAAATTAGGGATCTTGGATTGATAATCATTTGGCAAAGGCACTAGAGGTTGAGGTAAAACTAAGGGGGTATACCAAGCTACCATGATGGCAGCTAATGGAGGATTTACAAGAGGAGGGTTGGTGAAAGGAGGTGTAGGATGAAGTGGAGTGGTTTGCACAGTGGCGGTATGAATGGGTGTGGTGGAATTTCTTAGTCATCAGTAATTTTTGCATGTTATATATGACTAAATGATTTCCCTAGATTTATAGAAACAAATTTCATGAACATTGTGAGTTCTAAAAATCTCACTTCCTTCATTATCCTTAGAGCAATTTTTCACTATTCTACTATTTTTTCATTCCATGGTCAGCCTACCACTTCTAAAAAACCCCTCATAGGCTTATGCCACTCATCTACATCCTATTTTTCCCACCTATAACCTCATCACTTTTTTTTTGCCTTGCCCATAAATCCATTTGCCACCTAGGGTTTCCTACAAGCTTAACTCATGCCCATGATCCCCAAGTCCCTCAAGAATTGATGGCCCTAAACTATCTCTGTAGACTCTTTAGATAAATCAAGTACATTATATTTTGGATCTTAAATACACCATTTTTTCAATACTTTGTTTTTACACTTGAATATTCCAAACCAATTTTCAGTCAAAGAGAGGTCAAAGAATCCCCACTAAGTCAATTAGGGTTTCATGTTTTTCAAGGTCATCATCTCCAAAAAGACTACCATTCAGCATCAAAAGTATGCACATAAGGTAATGAGATATCTTGACACTTTTGCAGAAGTAATAAGAGGCCAACCATTAGAAGAAATTGGTAATGTAAGAGTTCTTCTACTCAATGATGGCATCTTGCAACAAGGGAGACAGGAAAACTAGGGTTTTTGAGGGAAAATTTTCTTGGTTTCACGACCTCCATGATTAAATCATCAACAAGTATTGTATATTTATGCTCTTAAACCTCCTCCTATCCTTAATATACTTTCATAAACACTTCCCATCACTCCTATCCCTCAAAATCATCATTTTTCTACAAAACCTAGTCTATTGCCACAATTTGACACTTTTTTAGACTAAACCTGTGTTTTGACCTTTTGGACCCCTTCCCCTCACTCAATTCTTGAAATTCCACTTTCCCCTACTCCCTAACATCTATCCCTATCCCCCAAAATTTCCCCAAGAATTTAGACAACCCTTAACCCATTCATTCCCCTCCCTCTGCAAGGTGGTCCTAAATCCCCTACACCAAACCCTAATTTCTTCTTCCAACTAAGCTAGGGTTTGATATGAAAAGAATTAACAAGAGAAAAGGATTAATTTTATATATAATGTCAGAAATAATAATTCTATACTAGCTCATAAACATCATGCCTCCATCATTTTCTAAGAATTCATTCCAATAGACAAGCCATGTGTCACACCTAGGGCTAGTTTTTCTTGAAACTGTGTTTCCGACCAAAAAGTGATGAATTTGAAAAAGGTGAGAGATTTTTTTGTCCATCATAGGGCCAATAAGAAAAACCTCCTTCATTTTTTACACAGGTATCATGTTTTGGGATCAATGTCAAAAATACAGGTGTCACGGGAGAAATTCTGCACTTCTGGAGTGACCTTGGGAAACTCAGTTTTTCTCATAGCTGGAGTGTCCAAATGACTTTATTAATGAGTCAAATGACAACTATACTTGAATATATTTCCAATGAGATATCATTATCTAAATTTGGAAATGAGGAAGTCATCCAAAAGTGGTCTACACCAGCACTCTGCATTTTTGCGCCATCATTCAGGACTTTTTGACCAGTCTTGGAAAAATCAACTTTTGACTAGGAAAATCAATTCCAAACAGGAAAAAAATTGTATATTTAAAAATTATACAATTCAATCTTTCCAACGCGCTATCAAGGGCCCAATTCTGACACTGGGAAGGCCTCCCAATACTCTCTGCAAATTGGCGCTGCGCAAATGAGAGATGGCGCTACACAAATAAAAAACCTAAAAGAGGAAAATGAGCATAAAAACCTTGGAATTTTGGCTGAGGCTTCTCAAAAATTGTCTAAAATAATTTAACGAAGGTCTCCACCAATTTAGAATGGATTTGGAGAAAATTTTGTTTTTTTGAGAATTTTTGGCCTAGTTTGCGCAGAGCCACTAGTGCTCTGCAAAAATCTGGGGAATCTTCAGGAGGAAAACTTGACATTTTTGAATTTTTCATGACCTTTACATCATCCACACAAAATTTCAGAATATTGGGAGCTATTTTGACCCCTAAAAAGGTCAAAAAACACCTCAAAAATCACCTTTCTGCCCCTGTTTTAGGCCTAGTGTTGTGCAAATGATAGACTGGAGATTTTGGTATTTTTTATAGGGTTACAGGGACTGGATTATGAATTCACAAGAATTTTTGGAAATTATACTCTTCAATATTTCCAACGAGCTATCACGAAGCCAAATCTGACATCGGGAAGTGGTCCAAAACTTGGTTGCAAAACAGCCTATTTTCTGCAAAAGTGGCGCTCCGCAAACAGATTGTCTTTGCCCAAAAGTCAACAAAAGACACTGATTAATGGAAAAATGGTTTTTTAATATTTTCTTGGACAAATCACTCCAGATTTGATTGAGGAGTTATATTTTGATATTTTTCATTTATTAGCTTATCTACTATGTGTCTTGGGCCTTGCATGGTCATTAAGCACATTTATGACATTTATGACAGAATTAGGGTTTCTGGAAGCCTCTTATGGTTTCCACCTCCTCATTTTCTCCATAAATAGAGCATGAGGATCCTTTTTATTTGGTTGGATTTTGATGACTTATTCTGAATTAATACATAGTCTCTTGGAGTTTTGAAAAGAATTTGATGTCTTGGAGCTCATCCTATTCTGAAGTAATGCATAGTCTCTTGGAGTTTTGAAAATAATTTGATGTCCTGGAGCTCATGCATGCCCTGATTTGTTTGTTGATGGAGGAGGACTACTTGCAGGATCCATAAGCCTGGTTGATGGTGATGTGTTTCTCTTTTGTTCATTTTTTCTAGTTTTTCATTATGTTTCCATCTTTCTATGTTGCAGTAGGACAAAGAATTTAGACTAAGACATGTTTTCTAATGGTACCTTAGCTCTATTTGTTCTTCACTACCTTAATGTTTTCTTCTGCTAGGATGTGTTAGAGAATCCATCTTTTTGCTCTCTAAGGATTTCCTGATCTTTTCTATTTCTTGAACGGTTTAGATCAGTTGGTATCAAGCATGATTTATGGCTAGCCCTGCATATTTGTTGCCACTAAAAACTCAGTTCTTGGATTCATCTCTTTAAAGCACCATTACCTAGGTTTGTCAAAGAAGTTTGTTTCAATCATGCTCTTTGCATTTTCTTAGCTAATTGTTCCAAAGAACCTTCATAGCTATAATATTATATATTCAGAGTTTCTCTCCTTCTATGATTGTAGTTATTTGTGCATCTTTAATGTTTTATGTTCTTGATAATGAAATCCATGAAATTTGAATAAGTTTCTTGCATTTCTATATTTCATTTGAATGTTTGTCTTGGATAATTATCTGCTTTAATTCTTAATCAAAGAGTTTAGGGTTTCCTCTACCTTTGATTTCTTCTCTATGCTTATGATTCTTCTAACTCCCTTAGTTTAAGTATATGATAGAGAATTCTTTTCTGCTCTTTGTTAAACTTTGTTTCTCAAAACTAATGTTCATCTCATGATCCTTCAAACCTTAAAGATCCACCAACCAAGCTAGATTTTCCCTACAATACTCCCTGCTCCATTTATGAACCTATCATGACCTTGTTAGACTCCATTGCCCAATGACTTGAAGTTTTCCTTGTTTCTATCTAGTCTATATAAGCATCATACCCAACCAAAAACAATAACAATAAACAAACCCAATATTTCATAACTAGCCTAAAATCAACCCTAATCAGCAAACAAGTTCACATCTTTACACCTAATAGAGAGATCCCTCTCTGAATCCAGGAAGGCTAGGTCCTTGGATTCCAAAGCTTGGTTTGATGTTACCCCTGTCCATTTTTATCTCAATCAATATAGCAAATTACGGGGAGCTAGCATAATGGTGATCACGGTGGGATCTTCTGAGTTAGTGACAAACTAAGTATTCCTTAGATCTCAGAAAACCTACAAACATCCTTAGATTGGTATTCAGTTGTTGATGGTGGACAACAAGTACATCCTTAAAACATTAAGCATCCTCCACCTGGCGACTCCACTAGTCTTCGGTAGCCCTATTGACCCCACTAGTTCTCATAGATTCCCCTGGGAACGCGTTGAACAATCCCAACCATGCTAATGGTGGAAAGCAAAGTTGAAACCTTCCACCTGGCGACTCCACAACCCTCAATAGACCTTAAGACTCCACTAGTAGAGAACTCTAGACTGGTTGAAAATATGCAGTGACCTCTTTTAGATTTAAAAACATGAATCCAAGTGTGCAAAGGAGATATGCTCCAATGAATAGAGACCACATCCCGGGATTCCCACACAAAATGCCTCCGATAAATTGGGACAAAAACCTGCCTACATTTCAAGATGAAAAGACTGATGACCCCTTGTTACATCTCATCAAATTTCATATACATATATGGAAGTTAAAGTTTGAGTGGCATGAGGACTACCTTATGAAAATGTTCATGTTAACATTAGAAGGAAAAGCAAGGGAATGGTATGACTGGCTCAGATCTAGTAGTTTTTTCTCCCTAAAAGATCTCCATAAGGCATTTTATGAGCACTATAAAGAAAATTCTTCATCCTTATCATTGGCTGAAAATTGTTGTGACCAATCTCAGGATATCATACAATACCTTATAGATACCGATGTAGATTTATATAATTTGTATTCTGAAGATATATTAGTAGCAATTCATGATTTTCATTCTCAAGACATCTATCATGACAGCCAAGAAGAGTTGGTTGAGGAAGAAATCAAACAAGGAATAGAAGGAAACCCACAAGATCTCTCTGAAAGCGCAAGTGATGATTTATCATCCCTTCTAAATAAGGCTCAAGAAGACATTCAGCCTCAAAATCAGCCTTCACAAGAGGAAGAGAACTATTTTACTTCTATCAAAAGAAAGAGAAAAATGCCTCCTCTTTTAACTGAAGAGGAAATAAATCAAATGCTAAACATGCAGCCAACTTCTAAGCCTTTATGTGAACAAGAAATTTATGTTCATTCTCCTACCAATCCCATCTACCATAAATCAGAAAGCGAACTTGTAGATCAATTCAAAGAAGAACAAACTAATAATCCAATCTTTTTTATTGGTGATGTTATTTATGTTGATGATTCTCAAAAGTTTGATCAGCCTGATGATGATTTTCTCCAAACAGAAACTAACCTTGCAGAGCAATCAGTGGTTGATTTGTGGGATGAAGTTCACTATCATCAGCTTGAAAAAAGTAAGCAGCCAATACAGGTCACCTATGACACTGATGAGGAAAGCCTTGAAATTTTAGAAGTAAGTGAGGAGTCTCTGACTCTTTGCTCTACTTCACTTCAGTCCTTTAGAAATAATTTTCATATGATTGGAAATCAGCAGTCTTTCAGTTTTGATGATGAGGTTGGGAAAGATAATGAGTTTCTTGAACCAGTTGTTAATGAAAATATTTTTCCTGAAAGGGATGAGGAAATCATTTGGGACACAGAATCCTCCTCAGCTTCAGAACTACAGCCACCAAGTCCCATTGAATTTCAAATTGCACATGAAGACTTGGAAAATGATAATCACATAAGAGTTTTTGAACTACATTCACAAGAAGACTTACTACCAAGGAGTGCTCCTACTCATCAACATGATGGCCTCCTCGCTGAATTCAGCCCATTCATTCATAATACCTTAGGTTTTCAAGAGTATAACATTGCAATATATGATGAGTCTACCAATTCATATGATCATGAGGAAGAGGTGGACTTTCTTTCCCAAAAGAGTCCCAAGCATAGCCAAGTGGAAGAAGGAATAGTCCTGAATGAAGCTTATGTCTCAAATCCTCTAGATCAGGTATTATTCCAAGATCCATTTGTTTTTTTCCTTGAGAAATATAAAGAAGGAGTGTGTTCTGCCAAGAAAAGTCTGTTGCAAAGTGTGAGAAAAATTTTAGGCACTAATGTTCGAAAACAAGTGAGGTGGAAGTGGCCTTTTGATTTCTTCATCACTCTCAAAGAGCTGAAACAAGATCAATCATGGAATCATCTACTTGATTGGCTATATTGGAAAAGGGAGTTCACCAAATGAATGTATATCATGTAAAGGTTAGATTAGGATAGATAGGAATGCAAAATAAGCTCAGCCTTGTGAGCATATTTTTAGTTCTAGATTGTTTGGATAGAATGAAAAAACACAAAAACAAAGAAAGGTAGAAAGAGAGGGCATATTTGAAAAGAGGTAAAGCCCCATACCCAAAAAATAGAACTACTGAAAGTGTGCAAGCTTAAATGCCACTATTGGTTCATAAAGAAGTCTTGTTCAGTCATCTAGCCTAATCATGGTTGAACATGTTTTCAATTTATTGTTGATAAGTTAGTAAAAGATAGTTGGTCAAATCATTCAAACTTGACTTCTCAAAAGATAGATTAGGAAGAAAGATATTGGTTCCACATGCTTAAAACTGAACCAAAGAGAAAATATAGGGATGCCTAACAAATTCTGAATCATATCCCGCATGTTTTCTAGTTTTTCATTGTATAAAAATAACATTTGTGCGCAGCTTGTTCTTATGCCACAAACCCATGGCAAATCAGATTGCCTAATCCTGGTTTGATCATGTTTTGAATTTCATGTCAGTAGAATAGAGAATAAAATTTGTTAAACAGCTTAATCTTGACAAATGATTAGACTAGGTAGAGAATAATATAGCTCATTAACCTAATATGAACTCTTGAAAGTAATAAGGGTAGAAGTAGATAGCTTGTTTTGCTATCAGAAGAACAAATTGTCAAGGGTTTGCTAAGTCAAATGCACCCAAAGCAGAAAAAATGTTAGGCAATTATGATGGGTAGGTAGATATGAGTTTTAAGCAAACATGTCTTTTCAGATTATGAGATCATAGCTTCAAAACAACATCAACAAATGAAGAAAGAAAATATTCAAAGTGCAATTAAGGCACTGGTCTTCAAAAGCCAGAGATTTGAATGTTTTGGACACCTCCTGAAAAGAGTTGCCCTCTCCAAGTGGAGCCACTGTTAGTCGCCAGTAATTTTTGTATTTTGTAGATGACTAAATGATTTCCCTGTATTTCTAGAAACAAAGTTCATGAACATTGTGATTTCTAGAAATCTCACTGCCTTCATTATCCTTAGAGAAATTTTTCACTATTCTACTATTTTTTCATTCCATGGTCAACCTCCCACTTCTAAAAAACCCCTTATAGGCTTATGCCACTCATCTACATCCTCTTTTTCCTACCTATAACCTCATCACTCTGTTTTTTCCTTGCCCATAGATCCATTTTCCACCTAGGGTTTCCTACAAGCTTAACTCATGCCCATGATCCCCAAGTCCCTCAAGCAATGATGGTCCCTAAACTATCTTTGTAGACTCTTTAGATAAATCAAGTACATTGTATTTTGGATCTTCAATACACCACTTTTACAATACTCTATTTTTACACTTGAAGATTCCAAACCAATTTTCAGTCAAAGAGAGGTCAAAGAATCCCCACTAGGTCGATTAGGGTTTCATATTTTTCAAGTTCATCATCTCCAAAAATACTACCATTCAGCTTCAAAAGTATGCACATAAGGTAATGGTATATCTTGACACTTTTGCAGAATTAATAAGAGGCCAACCAGCAGAATAAATTGGTAAGGTAAGATGTCTGCTACTCAATGATGGCATCTGCAACAAGGGAGACAGGAAAACTAGGGTTTTTTAGGGAAAATTTTCTTGGTTTCACAACCTCCAAGATTAAATAATCAACAAGGCTTATATCTTGATGCTCTTATACCTCCTCCTATCCTTAATATACCTTCATAAACACTTCCCATCACTCATATACCTCAAAATCATCATTTTTCTACAAAACCTAGTCTATTGCCAAAATTTGACACTTTTTGAGACTAGGCCTGTGTTTTGACCTTTTGGACCCCTTCCCCTCACTCAATTCTTTAAATTCCAATTTCCCCTACTCCCTAACATTTATCCAAATCCCCCAAAATTTCCCCAATAATTTAGACAACCCTTAACCCCTTCATTCCCCTCCCTCTACAAGGCGGTCCTAAATCCCCTACACCAAACCCTAATTTCCTCTTCCAACTAAGCTAGGGTTTGATATTAAAAGGAGGCACAAGAGCAAAGGATTAATTCTATAGATAATTTCAGCAAGAATAAGTCTATACCAGCTCATAAACATCATGCCTCCATCATTTTCCAAAAATTCATTCCAAGAGACAAGCCATGTGTCACACCTAGGGCTAGTTTTGCTTCAAACTATGTTTCTGACCAAAAAGAGATGAATTTTGGAAATTTGAGAGAGGTTTTTTTCCATCATAGGGCTAAGAAGAAAAACCTACTCCATTTTAACATATGTATCATGGTTTGGGATCAATGTCAAAAATATAGGTGTCACGGGAGAAATTCTGCACTTCTGGAGTGACCTTGGGAAAATCCATTTTTCTCATAGCTAGAGTGTCCAAATGACTTGCTTAATTATTCAAATTATAACTATACTTGAATAGCTTTAAAATGAGCTACATGAGCTCAATTTGTAATTGAGGAAGTCATCCAAAAGTGGTTTGCACCAGAACTCTGCATTTCTGCTCATTCAGGACTTTTTAACCAGTCTTGGGAAAATCAACTTTTTACTAGGAAAATCAACTCCAAACAGGAACACAATTGTATATTTTAAAATTATACAAGTAAAAATTTCCAATGAGCTATCACGGGCCCAATTCTGACACCGGGAAAGCCTCCAAATACTCTCTACAAATTGGCGCTGCGCAAATGAGAGATGGCGCTACGCAAATAAAAAACCTAAAAGAGGAAAATGAGCATAACAGCCTTGGAATTTTGGCTGAGGCTTCTCATAAATTTTCTAAAGGCATGTAAGGAAGGTATCCACCAATTTTTAAGGGATTTGGAGAAAAAAAAAAATGAGAAATTTTGGCCTAGTTTGTGCAGCGCCACTGGCACTCCGCAAAACTCTGGGGCATATTCATGAGGAAAAATTGAATTTTTTGGATTTTTCATGACCTTCACATCATCCACACAAAATTTCAGAATATTTGGAGCTGTTTTGACCCCTCAAAAGGTCAAAAAACACCTCAAAAATCACCTTTCTACCCCTGTTTTAGGCCTGGCACTGCGCAAATGGTAGACTGGAGATTTTGGTATTTTTGACAGGGTTAAAGGGACTTGATCAGGAAACCAAAAGTATTTTTGGAAATTAGACACTTCAATATTTCTAAAAAGATATCACGAAGCCAAATCCGACATCAGAAAGTGGTCCAAAACTTTGTTGCAAAATAGCCTATTTTCTGCAAAAGTGGCGCTCCGCAAACAGACTGTCTGTGCCCAAAAGTCAACAAAAGACACTGATTAATGGAAAAATGGTTTTTTAATATTTTCTTGGACAAATCACTCCAGATTTGATTGAGGAGTTATATTTTTATATTTTTCATTTATTAGCTTATCTACTATGTATCTTGGGCCTTGCATGGTCATTGTTGAGTCTCAAATCTGCATCTTTTCCATACACTTTTCTATACCTTTTTCACTCACCTAAACCTTCCAAGTTGTCAATATCATGTGAAAAAGAGCATCTAACATGGTTTTTAATTATATTTTTGTGTTTGCTATTTGATTTAGATTTTGTTCATTCAGCTGCGGAATCTTGCCATTTTCCGCAGCTGCTGCAACTTTCCGCAGCTATTTTGTGAAACTCTATGCTACAGGTGTCTACAAGGAAAACGAGCCACATGGGCAAGTCAGGAATGATGTGGACATGGTTCGTGTCCTATTGGCTCAAGAAAACTCATCTAAAGAAGCCGCGGTCAAAGGCGTCCACATGGAAGTCAACCATAGAGTCTCATGTTGACAGGGCTCTGTTTCGTGTCACATGAAGGTTCATACGGCCGTTTCTAAGTTGCGGAGGTTAAATCGACATCTGTACATGGCTCTTTAGTCGAATTCACGCATCCACTCCTCGTAGATTTACTTTCCAACACGGCCATGATCCTAGATCCGTGGACGTAATGATCTACGTGTTCTCCACCAGCATGAACTTTAGGAGACAGTTATATTTCTTTTGTTATATATAACGCGTTTGCATACGCATATAGAGTTAGTCGATGTTAGTCTCTGTTATCTTTTATTAGTCTGCTCTGTAATGTGATTACGCTACACTTGTTCCGTAACATCACCTTTCTGTAATGACTGTTTTTTTAATATAAGAAGACTTTGTTTTCAACCGAAATTCGTATTTGAAGACCGTTGCCAAGGCTGGTGTAGAGGGCCCCTGCTCAGCTAAGGTTTTGTGCATTAGTGTATAGTTCTTATTTCATTTATTTAAAACTCATTGTGCCATAATCCATTCACATGTTTATACATTGCATTTGCTTCATTTCTGTTTGTAAACTTTCATAATTTCCATTTCATTTCTGTCTTTCATGTTTTATGTTTTTAATCACTGATCAGTGTTCTTGTTTCAGGTTATAGATAGGCAGCCCGGGCATTTTCATAGCTTTTTGACTAATGACATGGAACTAACATTTTTCTGCTGCTAATTTGTTTTTCTGAGTTTCTGTTCAATTTCAGTATTGCTTTGTTCATTTCAGTTTTGCTTATTTGCTTCAGTAGTTAAATTTAGATATATTAAACTGCTCATTGCATCTTCAGTTGCCTCCAAAAGCCACAGCTGGACTGATGGTGAGGGATTGTATTATGAAATGTGTAGTTTAGTATTAGTTTACTTTTTGCAAATTTAGATATATTAAGCTGCTCATAACATCTTCAGTTGCCTCCGAAAGCCACAGCTGGACTGATGGTGAGGGATTGTATTATGAAATGTGTAGTTTAGTATTAGTTTCCTTTCTGCAAATTTAGATATATTAAATTGTGCATGACATTTTCAGTTGCCTCCGAAAGCCACAGCTGGACTGATGGTGAGGGATTGAATTATGAATGTATGGTTTGATATTAGTTTACTTTCTGCAAGTCAGATATCAGTTACTCAAGTTGTTTATGGTTACTTCCTAAAATCATAGTTGGACTAATGATGAAGGATCAGAAGATAAATTGATGTAATCTGATTTAGATTTACTTTTTTGCAATTTTGAATTTTCTTAAGCATAGTTCTTTTGTGTTTAGACAGCAGCAAGAATAGTTTGGTTTTCATGCTCACTAGTTCACTGTTTTGATTTATTAGCACCTTTTCATTTCAGCAGCACATTTTCATTTCCTTTCAAGTTTTGTCATTGTAAATTTCAAATTCCTTTTTAAGTTTCAAGTTGGTAAATCATTATAGGGGATATCATTTCCTTGAACAAACATAACCATACTTGTTTTCATTTTAGAATTTCCATTTCACCTTAGAAAACCAAAAACGACAAAAAGTTAAGAAATAGGTTATCTTGCACATATAGTGCGTCGCACTTCATCAGCTTACGATTCCCGGATTGACAAATTAAATGCAGCAATTTAGGACACACTAAATTGACCAAACAGTCATTAAGCACATTTATGACATTTATGACAGAATTAGGGTTTCTGGAAGCTTCTTATGGTTTCCACCTCCTCATTTGCTCCATAAAAAGAGCATGAGGATCTTATGTATTTGGTTGGATTTTGATGACTTATTCTGAAGTAATACATAGTCTCTTGGAGTTTTGAAAAGAATTTGATGTCTTGGAGCTCATGCATGCCCTAATTTGTTTGTTGATGGAGGAGGACTGTTTGCAGGATCCATAAGCCTGGTTGATGGTGATGTGTTTCTCTTTTGTTCATGTTTTCTAGTTTTTCATTATGTTTCCATATTTCTATGTTGCAGTGGGACAAATAATTTAGACTAAGACATGTTTTCTAATGGCACCTTATGTCTATTTGTTCTTCAGTGCCTTAATGTTTTCTTCTGCTAGGATGTGTTAGAGAATCCATATTTTTGCTCTCTAAGGATTTCCTGAGCTTGTCTATTTCTTGAATGGTTTAGATCAGTTGGCATCAAGCATGATTTATGGCTAGCCCTGCATATTTTTTGCCACTAAGAACTTAGTTCTTGGAGTCATCTCTTTAAACCACCATTACCTAGGTTTGTCAAAGAAGTTTGTTTCAATCATGCTCTTTGCATTTTCTTAGCTAATTGTTTCAAAGAACCTTCATAGCTATAATCTTAGATGTTCAAAGCTTCTGTCCTTCTGTGATTGTAGTTATTTATGCATCTTTAATGTTTTCTGTTCTTGATAATGAAATCCATGAAAGTTGAATAAGTTTCT
Source organism: Pinus albicaulis (assembly GCA_034641835.2). Taxonomy (NCBI): domain Eukaryota; kingdom Viridiplantae; phylum Streptophyta; class Pinopsida; order Pinales; family Pinaceae; genus Pinus; species Pinus albicaulis. The sequence continues at coordinate 942,149,396 of CM076583.1, read as the reverse complement.
TTCCTTTTTGTATTTCATTTGAATGTTTGTCTTGGATAATTATCTGATTTAAGTCTGAATAAAAGAATTTAGGGTTTCCTCTGCCTTTGATTTCTTCTCTATGCTTATGATTCTTCTAACTCCCTTAGTTTAAGTATGTGATAGAGAATTTTGTACTGCTATTTGTCAAACTTTGTTTCTCAAAGCTAATGTCCATCTCATGATCCTTCAAACCTCAAAGATCTACCAACCAAGCTAGATTTTCCCTACAATACTCCCTGCTCCATTCATGAACCTATCATGATCTTGTTAGACTCCACTTCCCAATGACTTGAAGTTTTCCTTGTTTCTATCTAGTCTATCTAAGCTTCATACCCAACCAAAAACAATCAACAAACCCAAAATTTCATAACTAGCCTAAAATCAACCCTAATCAGCGAACAAGTTCACATATTTGCACCTAATAGAGATATCCCTCTCTGAATCCAGGAAGGCTAGGTCCTTGGATTCCAAATCTTGGTTTGATGTTACCCTTGTCCATTTTTATCTCAATCAATCTAGAAAATTATGGGGAGCTAACAGAAGTACTTGGACCAACAAACTGATTTTGAGTAGATTTGGTATGGAAAGAGTTGAAGTGGTGGAGAAACTAAAAGTCAAGTGGTGTGGAAGGAGAGGCTTCTCTACTAGAACTCTGGTGCAAATCTATGGGTTCAAGGTCAGTCTGGTCAATATCAATTTGAGACCTGGTTTTGAATAGGTTCTTTTTATAGTGCAAGTCAAACTGGGGATCTTGAAAAGTTGTAAGATGCTCAAGTACAGAGCTTGCTCTAGGGATAATCCTAACAGTGGTTAAGTTTCAAAATCTGGAAGTTTGCCACAAAATATTTTCTGGGTCATCAACTATGTTGGGAGGGTTTAGGTCCGAATGAGATCTGGTACTGATCCTATGTGAAGCCAGATTTCAAACTTCAAAATTCAAAGAGGCTGAAAGTTTTTAGGACTGTTTTCTGAAGGTTGACCTCTCTTAGTGCTTGGTAAAATCACGCAGTATATAACTGGGTTCATAAACTTCTCAGGGTTGTTAGGCACAATCCCAGGAAGTCAAATGAGTGATAGTGAAGTAATAGGCCTGCTGGAGGCTAGTGGAGTCCCCAGGTGGATATTTTTGTTGTTTTTAAGGATGTATGTTTATGGTCCACCACCAATAACTAACAAAAAATAAATCTAGGGATGTTTTTGGGTTTTATAAGTTTCTTTTATGTAGCCCTAAGGTTTGTAAGAGTGTCCTATAACTGAATAATCATTTTTCTAGGATGTTGAAACAAATAGAGTCTACTCTTGGCTATCAGTTGAGTTCTCTATGATTTGAAAAAGGTTTCTGAAGTCCTAAGGGATACTTAGTTTGTCACTAACTCAGAAGGTCCCATCATGATCGCCAGAATGTTAGTGATAGTGATGAGGTGGTTAAAAATCACAGGATTTAGTTTGACAAGGGCATTAGAAGTTCTAAGGAAGTATAAGCTTCTTATTTACTCAGAAGGTCCCACCGTGATCGCTAGAATGTTAGGGTCCTGTGATTTGGCAGATTGGTATACCAAATGACAGGGTAACATGGAACCAATCTTTGGAGTCCTAGGACCTAGCCTTCCTGGACTTAAAGAGGGCTCTCTCTATTGGGTGCAAAGGATGTGTTCTTGTTTACTTTATGGTTTTGGTTTTAGGCTAGTTGTTAAGTGTAGGGTTTGTTGATTCTTTTGGTTGGGTAAGATGAACAAGTAGAATAGGTGGAGTGGGTCTTTAAATCATTGGGATATGGAGTCAATAAAATTCATGGATGTCTCAATAATGGATAAGAGTGTAGTGCAAGGCCAATCTAGCAAGATAAATGGATCCTTAAGGTTATGAGTGAAGTGGGATGAACATCAAGTTTGTGAATAGGGTAGGGAAAAGGGCAATCAAGAATCCTTTTTCATTTACCCATTAACAAGAAGGCCTTAGATATGATAAGAAAAAGATACTAAGCATGAGATAGGGCAAACCATTTACTCAATGATAATTCTTAAACAAATAAATATCCAAGATAAACATTCCAGTGAAACATAGAAAGCATAAGAGCTTATCTAACTTTAGTAAATTCACCTTCAAAATTAGAAAACATATAAGATGACACAATAAATTTCATCAATAAAAGAGGGAACTCCTAAACATTGTTGATTAAGCTACAAATAACTCTGAGGCAAACTGATAGGCTTGAGCAAAGGGCAAGATTAGAACAAGACCTCTTTGACTTAAACTAGCAAGCAGTACTGCAAAGAGAGGTTTCAAGACAAAGTTTAGATAGTTTCAAACAAGCAGGGCTTACCATGAACCATATTTGTAAACTAGAATTTTAATCCATAGATGAAACAAAACAAGCATAAGGAAGCTTGAAGAGCAGCTAATAATTATTCAAACACACCCAGCAGAGGAAAACATTAAGGTCATAGCAAACAAGAGGACTAAGGTGCTTCAAGGAGCATTTCTCAATTAACAAATTAATTGTACATCACCATTAATCAAGCTAAGGAATCCTGCAAACAAGCTTCTCCATCATCAATCCAAACAAGTCATTCATCAACTTCACAACACCAATTTCTTCTCCAGGCTCATAAAACCCATATATTGCTCTCAAAGCTCATCAAATGCAAACATTTACAATGAAGCCCTCATGCTCTATTTATCTTAGCAAGAGAGGGAAAAAACCCTAAATAAGGTAGGAAAATGTCAAATTCACCCATAAATGTCATTTATGGCCAAGAGACCATGCAAGGCCCAAGGCACAAAATATCTCATGGAATAAATGCCAAAATAACTTATAGAACCTAATTCTATAGTGATTTGCCTCAAAAAACACTAAAATAAGATTTTACAATAAATGAGTGTGTTTTGTTGACTTTTGGCCAAAACACACTTAGACAGTGCATTTGCGTAGCACCACTTCAACAGAAAATAAGGTGTTTTGTAACCAAGTTTTGGACCACTTCCCGATGTCAGATTTGGCTGCATGATGGCTCGTTGGAAAGCCTGATGAGTCTAATTTCCATAAATTATTTTATTTTCCTAATCCAGCTCCTGTACCCTAGCCAAAAATTCAAAAATCTCCAAACTATCATTTGCGCAACGCCAAGCCCAAAACAGTGGCAAAAAGGTGAAAAAGAAATTTTTTTGACCTTTTGAGGGGTCAAACTTGCTCCAAATCATCTGAAATTTGGTGAGCATGATGTGCAGGCTGAGAGAAATTCAAAAATTTCAATTTCTTCTCTTGGGGATGTTCCATGTGTTAGCGTAGCGCCAGTGGCACTGCGCTAATGAGCCTTAAATTCTCAAAAAATAAAAATTTCTCCAAATTTGCTCAAAATTGGTGGAGACCTTCCTTAAGGGGTCTTGGTCAACTGTTGAGAAGCCTCAGCCAAAACTCTAAGGCTATCATTCTCTTTTTCCTCCTTAGGTTTTGGACTTCAAGGAGGGCTTTCTTCAATTTGGCACGAACAAGCTTGTGTTTCTTTGCATAATGCTTGGTCATCCTTTTCTGGAGAGAAAGGCCCCTTTTCATCTTCTTGAAGTGCTTGTGCTCATTCTTTTAATACTGAATGAAACATTGTGCCATCTCAAAATCTCTCTCCCATTCCTTAATTTGTGCATCTTTGGTTGGGAGTATCAATTTGGTGGCCATCTCCTTGTCCTCATTATCACTATCTAGGTCAATAAATTGAGGCTCTTGAGTAGTTTTCTTGCCTCTCTTACTTCTCCTAACCTTTTCCACCTTTTCTTTTCCCTTTTCAAGCCTTGGAATTGATGCAGATGACAAGGTCCCTTGCCTTTTGGAGGCATTAAACACTTGCCTTGGCCCTCTGTGGTATGTGCATGTGATAGGAGTGATGGTGGTTTTGGAAGTGTTTTCATCAGGGCTATGACCCTTGGTGTTGTCACCAACTCCTTCATCTTTATCAATCATCCCATGCTTAGTTTTATCATTGTCTTTTTTACCCTCAACACCATCATAATCCTCACCTTCCTTACTACCTTCTATATTGTCACTTCGGTCTTTGTTTGAACCATCATTCTCTGCACTTGCTTCACTCTGATTTTGTTCATCATTAAGACTCATTTCCTCTTCATCATTCCCTGCACTGTTACTTTCATTGTCACTAGGAGGCTGATTGATGTCATGACTGTCATGACTATCTCTTTTTTTGTCTTGTTCTTTCATATTGCCACTGTCATATTCATGAATTTTCTCATTGTTTTCATGACCAAGTAGATTGTCTTTTTAAGTGTCAATTTCCTCACCTTTACCACTGCCCTGTGCATTGTCCTCTTCTTCATCTTTATTCTCTTTATTTGTTTCTATGGACTTTGCCTCTTGTTCACTATTTGCTAGCTCATCCTTATGTTGATCATCTATTTCCATGGACTCTACCCCATCATTATCTTCTTAATCATTATCATCAAACTCATTTTCACTGTGATTTTCCTCTTATTCATATTTTGTTTCACTGATGGTTTCTCCTCCTTCAAAACTCATGTCATTTTCAGTTTCAAACTCTTCATTTCCTCCAGCATCCTCTTCCATTGTGGCAGAGTTTTGTTTACTCTCTTTTTTACTGTCAGCCTCATCATTTTCATGATTATCCCCTTGGTCATCACTTGGTTCATCATCAGGGTCCTTTTTTTCATCTTGGGATGACTCATTTGTATTTTTACCATCACTACCTCCCTCTGATCTGTCATTGTCTTTGTCTTCACCACTGTTGTGCTCACTTCCCTCTTCTTCACCATCATTTCCCTCTTTCTCTCCCTCATTAATATATGTATCTACCTCACTATTTTCATCATCTCCACTGTCATCTTCTTGTTCATTATTTCCACTATCATCCTCTTCATTTGATGCATCAATAGAAGGGGAAAGAGGGGGATTTTCTTGGGGTGAGTGTACTTGTGAAGATGAGGAGGAAAAATTTGGTTGAGGAGGAGTCTGGGGGTTTGTGAAGACTTCATGTGCTATGAATACCTCCCAAGGGACACCTTGCTACTCCAACTGATGTAAAACCACCATCTTGATCAAGGAATGGTGGAATAAGCTATGCATTTGTTGTGATTGATTTCTCCTCCAGACAACAGAAGACATTTTCTCAATGCTCCTATAGAGATATTAGGGTAATTTTAGCACCTTAGCCCCTGTGAAATGCATGAGGAGTCTGACATAATAGGTATAGAGCCTGGAGTACCTCTCCTCACAGGTGAAGTACTTCATGATAACCAACATCAAAGAGGCAAATCTGTGCTTGAGGTGTGAGAAAGGCAAAATTGTTTTGTTGCCTCCTCTATACCTTGTTTTTATAAATGGCTCTAAATATTCTTTGTCTAATTTTCCCTTTTTAAACCATTTCTCACCCACTGAAGGGATACCTATGGCTTCAGATATGGCACCTGCTGAAATCTCAAAATCCACTCTTGCAAGGTTTATGTCATATGTGTTGAGAATGAGAGCTCAGGAGTCAGCAGGTCTCTTCACCTTCTTGACCTTCTTACAAAACTGAAAACATCTTGTATTCTGAAAGCATGACAGGATTCTAGGAGAGGAGGTGATGGCTAATGTGCTTTGAGGCTCCAATCTATTGACTTTTACTCCCTTATGTTTTTGCCTCAAATGCCTTTGACCTTCATCACCATCACTGTTGTTTTCATATCCTGACATGGTGATGGGAGACATTGGTTTTAAAATTGGGGCTTGATGAAACAAGGTGAATATGATGATAGAGTCAACTTTGGAGAATGAGTGGTGTGGAGGCTAGGGTTATTAGGGTTTAGTTGCCTTGCAGATTAAGGAGACCCTCTCAAGGTGTATTGCAGCCACTTCAATTCACTTACCCACTCATGCCATCAAACAGGTCCTAAGGAGGTTTGTAAGAACAGAGGCTCCATTGCATGTAGGATTTAGGGTTTACACACTTAGGGTTTGCATGTCAAAGCCACAAAATACATAAAAATTATTGAAAATTTCTTTGGGGACAATGCAAAGAGGCAAATTACCAAATTTTGGTCCTTTTGTAGACTTTCGAGGTGAATGGAGGACGAAATTTTGGATTTTGGAAAGATATTTTGCCTCTTGAAAGCTCTCTGCGTTTGTGCAGCGCCCTGCCCGAGCTATCGAGTCGAGTTGTTTGCACAGTGTCGGCAAGGTCTGGATGACGGTTAGCGCAGCGCAGGGTGGGAGGCAACGTCTGCCCATCTCCTGGGTGAGTCGGGTGATGTTATTTGCGTAGTGCCCAAACGCATGCAGAGTTGTGTCGGGTGACCCGTTTAGGGGTGTCAAGCAGCTTGTTAACGCAACGCCCACGCAGTGTAGAGTTGACAGGTGGTTGTGCCGTGTTCCGTCAATCCTGGGCAAGCTGGGCCTGCGTTTGTGCAGCACCCAGGGTTTCTGTAGCACCCGATGAAATTTGTGCAGCGCTGTTCAAAGTTGAATGGGCGGAGGGCCAGTTTGCGTAGCACCGCCCTATATTTACGCAGTGCTAGAACACTCTGCCCATAAACAGCCCAAAAACCCTAACTTTTCTCCTTGAAACTTTTTTCCTCTTTGCAAGTGTTGAATGAGCTTAAAATGACATTTAAAACACCTTTATACCTTTTGGGAGAGATAAATCAAACTTAAGAATCTACTTTTCTTATGTTTTAATATTCTCCTTTGACTGATGCCCTTTTATCTTTTGCAGGGTTTTGAAGACTTTCTTCAAGGCATCTTTTCTTCTTCTCTTGTGTTGGTGGCTGGCTGATGTATATGTAGATGTCCTTTTCATCCCCTTTACTTTTTAAAGCCTAGGCACTTATTCAAACTGTCCTTTGGCATATATTCATCAAACTGAAAACCCTGTTTTTACCTCCTCGGGCATTTTTTATTGCAGGTGACCTGAAACATGTCTTTTTTCCTTTGCAGATTTTGACAATGATATGTTTTTTTGACAGAGGTGTGTGCATCAATTTTACCATTTTTTTCCCTTGGCCACTTCTTATTTCTGTAGGTGCCACAACATAGGGTTTTTGGTCTGATTGTCATTGTTTGGACTTTGACACCTCATTTTCTCAATAGCGACTCATGTTTCAACTTGATTTCTCATTTTGACACTTAACCTTATGCTTGCCTTTATTTTGACTTTTTCGAGGCCTTTAAATAAAATTGGAAAGCTTAGGCCCCCTCCCTCACACTGATACTCTTTTCAATCTCTCTTTGGTGTAGGTGAAACAATGTTGTTTGTACAAACCCTAGAGAACACCTTGGATATCCTTTGAATTCCATCTGCTTGTTTATGAAGGAGGACTTATCATCTTCACTTGACCTATTCTTTCCTTCTTTCCAAACTCTTAGGTTTTAGGGTTGTTTAGAGAAAAATAAGTAGTGTTGTCTTCTAAGTTCTCTATAGCCCTTTCAAGTTCATCCATTTATGTTCAGTTCACCTCACCTTTTTCCCTTATTCATTCATGATTTCTGAAAATCTTCAATGTATAATTGGTGGTGTTTTTGTGCCTTCTAACTTTGTGGTCCTTGTACTGGCTTCTTGCTTTGGCAACACAGTTTTTCAATCAATCATAAAACCCTGATTTTTCTTGCACAAAGGATTTGTTGCCTTTCCTTGCTGTGGAGGCCTTCTTTTGATGATTTCACCCTATTACCTTACCTCTCTTCAAGTTGATGGCCATCTTGATCATTTTGTAGAAATGTGAACAAGGGCAGTTGTCCCTTGCATAATTAGTGCTTTAGGCCAAGGAGGCCTTTCTTGAATGGCTTTTTGATCAGTTTTGGACAAAGTTGCTTGTCCTTCATCTTCTTTGAATGCAGTTTCTTTACACAGGAAAAATAGAGATTTTAGGACACCCATACTATGACCTATGAAACCCTAGGTGATCTAGTGGAAGGTTCCTTGGACTTGGCTTTTGACTGAAAACTTAGAATTTGGGATCTTTAGGTGTAAAACAAAGTTTTTGATAGACTGATGTCTTGAAGATCGAAAATCCAATGTACTTGATTTATCTAAAGAGCCTACAGAGATAGTTTTGAGACCATAAATGCTTGAGGCATGTTTGGAGAAGAGATATGGCTGATTGGTGGCCCTAGGTAGTAGTGGAGGGGTTTAGGCTAAAACAAAAACTGAGGAATTAAGCCAAAGGTGACACAACAAAGACAAAATGAGTGACATGAGCCCATGATGGGTCTTCTAGGGTTGGTAAGCAGAGCTTGATATGAGGGATGATGAAATAGTGAAAAATTTATCCTAAGGATAATGAAGGCAGTGAGGTTTCTAGAACTCACAATGTTCATGAACTTTGTTTCTAGAAATCTAGGATAAGCATTTAGTCATATACAAAAGAAAAAATTATTGATGACTAACAACGCACAGTGGAAAAAATTACAGAGAAGACTCGGAAGGATATTTTGTATATAGCCCCCTCAAAGGTAGGTCTAACAGCGATGGCGAATCTAAGGGGAGCATTTCAGGTGATTTGATGCACGCAAAAGATAGTAACACAGTTGCGCTTCAGATCCCGTCCACCCCACTCCCAAGTCCACCTCACACTCCACTCCACTTCACCTCCACCACCAGTATTCGATATGGCTAACTTTATTAAGATGTAGAATTTTAAGAGTGTTGGGAATGAAGACATCGTGCAATTCTGGTTCATCATAGAGGCTATGAGGAAGGCACAACAGATTATTGATGATGATTTCAAGAAAGCACTACTTGCTGCGGCATTCCAAGAACATGCACTAGAATGGTACATGATGTATGTAGTGACTAATCCAAATACGATGATAGATGATCTCAAGATAGAATTGAATGAGCAGTTTCGAAATCCAAATTCATGTGTGCAATGTGTTACCAAATTGAAGGATATCCACCAATAAATAAAGGAAACTATATGGGAGGCAGATCAACGATTAAAACGCATTATCAGAAATGGAGGCTTCACCATTAGAAATGATCAACATAAGGAATGGTTCATTGCAATGATTTTTATGCATATGTGCTTGCCTTTATCTCAGAAAAAGATCGTGACCTAGGCCAAATCTTTGGAAATAACGATGAAATTGGAAGCCTTTCCAGTTAATGAAACACAGATCAGGTTTTATCATATTCAGAGCCAGTTGGCTACCATGCACTTAGTACTGCAAAATTTGTGGAAGGAAAATTGGAATGATGTGTGCATAGAGGTATGGTGTGTGCACTGTAAATTTGAAGGACACTATAAGGAACAATGCCTAGTATATGGCGAATATCTGGAAGTTGGAGAACTGAATGAAATCAAGCCTAATCTAGGGACCAGGCCAAGTGCGAGCCCTACAATATGGTTTGTGCTACATCAAGTAACCGAACAACACCCTACAGAATATTGTCCCAGGTTGGAGAAATACATTCAGTCTCCCAAGCAATTATATTGCACATTTTGTCGGTCTATAGGCCATGATGATAATAATTGTCGCATTTTTGAAGTAATGATTGAACAAGATGCTCCTTATAGAATATAGTCGGAAGGTAGAGGTTTGGATTCACTTGTGTCTCCCTCCGGGCGAGGGGAATTTTAGGGCAAAGGTTGTGGAAGAGGCCAGATTATCTGTTATAATTGTGGAGAATTTGACCACTTTGCGCGCAACTGCCAAAACCTGACGCACTCATATTGAAGGTATTGTCGATATTTCAACCACGTAATTGAATATTTCCATGTGTTTTTTTTGCAAAAATGAAAGAAAAGAAGACTCAAATGCCTACACATAACGTTCAGATGATGAGGGCAGAGTTGCGCAATAAAGAGCCTAGTGTTAATATTGTGACCAAAAGTGGTGCAACAACTGGTGCAGACAAAGCTGAAGGAAAACAACCTGTTGCAGATGTTTGGGTTTGGAAAGCCCCTAAGAAGAAGGAAGGATTTAACTTTTAGTGGGAGAAAGATACTTTTTCTAAAGAAAAGAAAGATTTTGTGGACTCTGGGGCATCAACATCAAAAGCACCAACTAGGCATGTTGTGAATGTCACAGATGAGAGTGATCCAACTGAGTTGAAAGTGTTCCTGCAGGCTTTTATCAAGATTTTACACAATAAGAAGGCAGTTGACAACCTTCCAACATTAATTTATAACTAAATCGAGAAAGATCAACCTCAATGGAACAAAGGGTTGTCAACAAAATCCACAAGAATAAATAAGAACTGGATGAGAGATGCGCCTAACCACTCATATAGGATATTTTGAGATGGATCAAGTTATTTTGGATATGGGATCCAATGAAAATGTCTTACCTAAATAAACATGGCCAAAAATGGGCAAACCTAAGCTGTAATGGTCTTCAATTCAACTGCGCATGGCTATCAGCAGAAGATTATCCCAATGGGAAGGCTCTCTAAAGTAGTAGTTGACATTGAAGGAGTCAAGGTGTTTTCTGACTTTGAATTCATTTAAATTGTTGATGATTCAAATTTGTATCCTACATTGCTAGGTCTAGATTGGGATTTTGATGTGGATGCTATTATCAACCTCAAGCACAGGAGCATGGTGTTTGAAAACAATGGGACAAGGGTTGTGGCCCCCCTGGACCCTGTAGAAGGAGGTATACAAAACCGTTGTGAAAATGAGAATGAAAATGAAGATAATGACCATGTCTACAAGTTAACCATGAAGGATGAGGATTGGATCAATCCCATGAAAAATGGCTGACTTTGTTGGGAAAAATATAGTTCGTGCTTATCAGACTCAGATGAAGGATTGGAACATTAGCATAACTTCTTACATGAAGTATCCACACTACTATAATTGGGTAAATAGATCTCTACATTGTATATCCTCTTAGGTATGTAAATTTCCCCACTATGATGGTATAGGAGATGTCAATATGTTTTTAGATACATTTGAAAGGGTTGTTCCAGAGGAACAACAGTTCTGCACGCTTGATCTAGCTTTGTGCTCAACCCCAGTGCCCTAGTGGGTTATCCACAAAGAAAATATTGTTGATTGGAGGGAATGTCATCGAATGCTACAACTGCGATTCAAAATCACAAACACCCGAATGAAAGAGAAATATTTAAGAACATATGATATACGCCATCATTTAGCCAATTGGACTGCAGTTTGGGCAGAGGATTCGCAGCCGGATGGGTTCACATATTCATTCATACATTGGATAGGGTACCCATGAAATGGTATCTGGAGACCGAACTGTGACATGGTACTGTTGAATGGGTTGCGCTGAAAGAAATATTTATTTTTACTTTTAGCTTTGAAAGTGGATTCCATTGCATTGATGAGGCATTGTAGGAGATTTGAGACGTTATTTTTGACATGCCAAAGGAGCCAGAAGTACAGGCCCTACTAGAATGGAATGCGCAGATGAAGGATGTAGTTGACTGTCGAAATGTGATTGTTGAAGAAAATGATGAGGATCCTAGAAACATTAGCATCCCTGAGTTCGAGGGGTAGCGCACAGTCACTAGACCTGAGATTCAATTGCCATGTGTTACTGAACCTGTTAAGACTAGAAAATTCAATATTTTCACATAAGAGCAGCCTAAGTTTTCCAATATAGGATATTATTGGGATGAAGATATCGTGGGAGTGATTGCAGAACTACTCATTGAATATCAGGATTTGTTCCCCAATAATTTTTCTGAGCTAAAGGGGATTATAGGAGATCTTGGTGTGATGAGGATCACTTTAAAACTGGATTTTAAGCCCATTAAGCAGCGCCCCTACAGTTTGAATCCAAAGTATAAGTAAAAGTTCAAGGAAGAGTTGGAAAAGATAGTTGTCGCGGGAATTATTGAGCCAGTGGAATAATCAGATTGAGTGAGTCCCATGGTAGTCCAAGAAAAGAAGACAAAAGGTGAAATTAGGATCTACGTTTACCAGCACAAATTGAATTACGCATATGTACATGACCCTTTTCCGACCCCATTCTCAGATGAAGTGTTAGACAATGTCGGAGGGCAGGAAGCCTTTTCATTTATTGGTGGTTTTTCAGGATATCACCAGATAAGGATCACACCTGAAGACCAGAGCGAGAATACCTTTGCAATGAAATGGGGCTCATTCCAATATATTGCAATGCCATTCAGTTTGAAGAAATTGCTAGCCATATTTTTGTGCATAGTAGTTAATGCTTTCAAAGATTATATCCATAAGTTATTAGAATTGTATTTCAATGACTGGATTGTTTTTGGATTATTGAAGAAACATGTCTCCAGCCTACACTTAATGTTCGATACTTGTCAGAAGTATCAAATTTCTCTGAATTTGAAGAAGTGTATATTCTGCGTCCCTTTTGGTATCTTTCTGGGACATATTGTCTATAAACAGGGACTGATGGTCAATCTAGCCAAAATTTTTGTCATTATTTATTTGGATCCTCCTAAGAGTGTGAAGCAATTAAACTCAATATTGGGACATACTGGATATTATCGAAAAAAAATTCAAGCTTATGCACAGATCACTGCACCGATGGAGAAGTTTTTGAAGAAGGATGCCACTTTTTGTTGGGATGAGGATTGTCAAAAGAGTCTGGGCATACTTAAGGAAAAGATGGTGACTGCACCCATCTTGGTATTCCCATATTGGTCGAAGGAATTCCATGTACATGTTGATGCTTCATGTATCGCATTAGGAGTTGTATTAGTGCAGTCAGGCCTTGGAGATATTGATAATTTGATTACATTTTCAAGTCGGAAGCTGTCAAATGTTGGGCGCAATTATTCAAAAGTTCTATCATTATATTCTTGGAGGTTGCTTCAAGATGTTCATAGATCATTCTGATTTGAAATACCTAGTGAACAAGCTTGTGTTGGGGGGAAGATATGTAGGTGGCTCTTTTTTTTCCAAGAATACGTTTTTGAGGTCATTTTGAAGCCTGGAAGGTTGAACGCAAGACCATACCACTTGTCACACACTAAAAATTGTGAAAAAACAACTAATTTGGATGATGGGTTACCAGATGCACAATTGTTTTCTATTAAGGTATTTGATGATAATTTTACCGATATCATCCATTTTCTAACCACTGGGAATATACTTGTAGAATATACGGTCAAGTAGATGAAAGAAATGGTACTGCGCGCAACATATTTTACTTTGATTGCAATTCAATTATATAATATGGGAGGTGATGAAGTTTTGAGGTGATATGTTCTTGAGTTCGAGAGACCGAGCATATTGGCAGAAGTACATTGAGGTGTTACAGACAGTCATTACTCTGGTAAACCAATAGTGCAGAAGATCTTAAGGGATGGTTTATGGTGGCCTACTTTGCACAGTGGTTCTAAGGAACATTGTCGCACTTGTGATGTATTTCAGAGGACTGGAAGACCCTCGCACAGAGACAAGATTCCACTACAACCATAGGTAACTTTGCAGGCCTTCAAAAAATGGGAAATTGATTTTGTAGGGAAAATTAACCCCCTAGGGAAGAAAACCGGAGTGTGATATATCATCACCACCACATATTACTTGACTAGGTAGCCAGAGGCTCAACCTGTGAAGGATTATAGTGCAGATACGGCTCCACACTTTATTTTTTAGAATATTTTGACGAGGTTTGGATGCCCCAAAATTCTGATGAGCGACCAGGGTATGCATTTCTTAAATGAGACCAATTGGGTGTTGATAGAAGAATTCAAAATACATCATTAAAAAAGTATGCCCTATCATCCCCAAGCGAATGGAACCGTAGAATATTTCAACAAGATTATGGAGAATGTGCTCATGAAGATATGCAATGCTAATCACAATGACCAGGATGTGTGCATGTCTATTTTTCTATGGGAATACATGACTACGTGCAATAAGCTAATGGAACAAACACATTTCAAGATGGTCTACGGACAACAGATCATTATGCATATGGAATACATTGTCCCTAGTCTGTGTATCACAACCATAACCAACATGGCTGACCAGGACATTATGGTTGAGCGTCTTTCGTAGCTTGTTGTGCTGGAGGAAGATAAATTCATTGTTGGTTTTCACTAGCAGGTGCAGAAGGCGCGTGAGAAGGCTTGGCATGATCGACATATCAGACAAAAGGCTTTCATGAATGATGATTTAGTGTTGCTTTATGACAGTAAGTTTGTGCGCTTTTCGGGGAAGTTCAATATGCACTGGCTCAGACCCTATATTATCAAGGCAATTACAGAGGGAGGTATGGTGTGATTGGCTAAGTTAAATGGTGAGTTACTTCCTGGATATGTTAATGGTAGTCACCTAAAACCTTACAGGGATGACCCCATCCCTACACGTGCTAAATGAAAATATGGCCGGAAGAATGTCTTAGCACTCCAGATAGTTGCGAGAGGGCACAGGAATTTAAATAATTCTATTAGAGGTTATAAAAAAAATTTCCAAGCTTTGGTGTGACGAATCTTGAGGGAGCGTAGGCATCTACGAAGCCAACACAGAAGCTGCAATAGGAGGATGCTGCAGTCGTAGAAAGTCCAGAAACTAGCTGTTGGAATTGTAAATATGGAAAGGAAAGATTTATTACCATTTGGAGGAGTGGGTAACTTGCATTTAAGGATGCGATTACGCCAGATTTTGAGTTGTTTGAACATTAATGAGGCTACATCAACAAATATAAGGCCATTTAGGTCGCGACATTGCTATAAATATGGCATGGAGTTCTGCACAAGTTCCCTTTGCTTTCTGAGTTATCTGATCGAATTGTTCCCTCTTCTCTCGCTCCCTTTTCCAACTCTTATGTTTGCATCATGGGAACCACTTGAAGAGACGTTGTACCAACAAGTCTTAAGCCATTTAATTCTAGTTACCATGACCGCAACTAATCCTACCCCTACTGTGCCACAAGCACCTCGTGCTAGTGGCACACAGAAGCAAAATAAAGGTCAAACATCAGGTACCAAGAAGTCTCCACGCAAGCCAACCCCTAAGTCAAAGCCAGCTCCTTGCATTGATAAGAAGAAGCACGCGATGGAAGAAAAATTGGAGGTAACTGCACCGGAGGAAGGATTTGTATATGAAGTGGAGCCAATATCTTAGCTGCCTCCGTACATGGCCCAATGGAAGCCAACAGTAGACATTTCCAATGGCCTTGATAAGGTCAATGCTACAATCCATACCCCTCTATTCCCTGAAGATGTTCCTTTTTAGGGTGACCTATTAGAGAAGGTCCCTTCTCTCAAGATGGAGGGTTGGGATTTGGTGAACCGTGCAAAGCTCCCTACGCTTGTGTTGTCACAATACTTGGAAAAATTTCCTTATGAATAAGCTGACATAATCAAGGTGGAACCGATGTAATGGGCCCTAGGACTGCAGAAGTCTGGAATACTAAATCTTTTAATTGTCCCACATTTTGGTCGCAGCAACATCAATGTTATCTTCCTGTGCCAACTACTGGCTCTAGTGCACGAAAATTTCCTATGGTTGGGAACGTGGATCCCTAATGACGACATGCTCATCCACCGCATTACCGGCCTACCATACCAAGGAGAAGCCCTGTAGAAGACTTCGCAGGGAAGGGCCAAGAGAAGAAGGCCGCAGATGACATGAAGAAAGCATATGGAGTGGTTAGGAATACATGGGGATTTTTTGTCAGCACCATCAATGACGCCTATGTTCACTTTTACATGCAGATCTTCGCTTGCAAGATGATGCAAAAATGTCACGCTAAATAATTTCTAGCACCTGTCACTGTGTTAGTAGCGCAATGCGTCAAAGGTGTTTAATATGACTAGGCCAAGTACCTGTGCTAAGAATTCTTGGAGAATGTCCGGGAGGCGTAGGAGGAAGGGAAATTTTTCCACTACGCGTGTATTTTGTTTCTCATCGCTCTAGTGGTTTGGAAGTCATCATCGTAGTCACAACTTCCCGAGATTGAACCTAGTCTATGCAAAGCGACGCATTATGCATCGCTATGAGCGAAAAAGAATCCAGCATGAGTGACTGAAAATAAATTTGTTGGGTTTTATTCCAAATGGAGCTTCACCAAGTTGTTCAGCTAAAGTCGTACTTCTCACCCACATTGTATGACCAATATAAACATATTGCAAAATTCAAATCATCATTTCACAATGTGCACATTCATGCAAAGGCAAATATGTCCAAGGTGTGGTATGACCTGCCTTACCTTGTCACATAGGATGAACTCGTCCAAGTTACCTCCAACTGGCATCCTTCCAAGTTGACTGCAGCAACAGATACCGATGCCACCTCTTCTGTCCAGCCCAAGTTGTCTGTGTCAAATCCGCACAACAAGAAAGACACAAAGAAAGACACATAGGAGCCTACAACAACAATGGAGATGGAGGAACAACCAAAGGACAATGTGGATGTTCCTAGTGACAAGGATTTGGAGTACATTGATGGAGACAGTGCAGACGCCCCTTCAACATAGACAGACACCTATCGAGGTACCAAGAAAGGACCCCAGTCCCTAATAGGATTGTGCAGGAATAGGAAAGCCTCCAAGAAGACTAGGATTGAAACCATTGTGTTGACCAAAGGTGACTATGATGAAATTGGGAACACTATCAAGACAATCACTAAAGAATCTTGGAGTACCATTGAACAATAATACAAGATTGTCCTCAACGACGTTCAACAAGGCCTCCAAGAACTGCGAGTTCAGGGGAGCGTGAATCAAGTGAGCATAGTTCAAGAGAGAGTGCTTTTAGTCAGCACTCTGGTCACAAAATACACCACATAAAGCATATTAATACAAATTCCTGGTGGAGAGTGTGAAAATTCTATACTGTAGAATTCTATTGTAGCTACTGATTATATTTCTTTTATTGCATTCTCAACACAATTATTTAACATTTTTCTCTGTTAAATATCAAAATAAAATACGTTGCATACTTCATGATAAATGAACAACATGAAATAAATAACACAAGTATTCACACATAGACACCATTATTTTTTGGACAATTGTCCCCAGAAAAACCCAACTCGGGAAAACTAGTGCATCAAATCTGAGGGTTTCTTTATTATGCAGAAATTCTGAGTACAAATGTGTGATTGTAATTATCAATCAATCACCTAAATAAATCTGATGAGAATAGGCTAGTGATACAATTCTCACTTCACCACAAAGTTATGGAACTTACCTTCACCCACACTGAGTAGCTCTATGTAATTTCTGTGCAGTGACTACATCCCTCATGTTGTCACTACATCATTGTTGCTAATGCTTGTTGTGACTGCCTCGTTTCTCACTATTGGGTGAGGCTAGAGTTTTCTCCCCTTCCAGAAATTCATTTCGGATACTGGATGAACCCTCATCTGCCTCTCCAATTGAAATTGAAACATCCTCTAATACTCTGCATTGGCCCAATGTAGCCCAGCGTAACTGTTGCTTGGCTATCTCTGCACAAATGTTGTGGCTCCCTTCTCTCTTCTCTCCCTGAACTCTCTATCCTTCAGAAACTCCCCCTCTTAAATATTTCACCTTCCCCTCTCTGCAATCGAGAATCACTTTGATTCTTCCTTCGGCTGAAGAAATCCATCTCTAGATTCTTTCTCTGTCTGATGTGTTTTCCAAATGCCCATTAAGCTCTCCTTTAAAATATTTCATTGACTCGTCAACGGCCAATATTAGATCATAATCAAGGGCTAATATTAACTGAGAGTTGATCCATGGATTTATCTAGAATATTCACACTTAGTTTAATTAATACCCTTTAATTAATTAGTTTCGTTAAGTTTAGACTTAGGAAAACATTTAAAAAATTATTAATTAATTTAATTAAACCATATCTAAGTGGAATTTTCCAAAATCCTTTCTAGGTATTATGGAATATGTCATCACTCCTAGAGACGGCCTTGAGTTGCCAAAGACCAGTAGCTAGGACATCTTAGGACAGGAGATTGTTTAGGTTTTATTTCATGCTTATAAAGGGAACCTCCTGATAACAAATGGATTGAAATATTTTGAAAGGTGGTCCTAGATCTCAAAGAGAGAAAAGTAGTAGCTCGGAGCTTTGATTGTAAGGAGAAAGGCCTGCTCAGAATGGGCTTGAAGCAGTCATGAAATAAGATTTGTTACAAACAGGGCCAAATGTGAAACTCACGAACAATTATTAAATTTAATCAAGATGAATACCATGAAGAATGAGTATGGAAATTCATAATGAGGTGGGCTTAAAAAAGTATAAGAATCCACCTTTCAAAAGACTTTAGAGGAAAACGATATAGAAAGAGAACTCGGAACGAAAATCATGCCTCGAGCTTAATTAAGGTATTACTGTAAATCATGATATGAGTACCATTGGGAGATAAATTCATACATAACTTATAGACCACCTGCATTCTGAAGGCAACGATAACAAGAAATAAAATAGGAGTGAAATGAACATTAAACTAAACAAACACATCAAAGACATACATATTGTTCATCCATTTGAGTATGAATCCATTCTCGCAACAAACAAAATGGCTCTTCAGATATACATTGAGAGAAAACCCAAAACTACAAAAAATGTTACGCAGACTACACACTTCTACTGCCAGAAAAATTCAGAACCTTTTCTTAGTCTGCGGTTTGGTCTTTTATAGTGTTTTACATGGACAGCAAGACCAGATATTTTTTAGACAAAATATTCCCTGCTGATATTGCAGTTTCAAATCTTAATCAAAAATGATGAGGCATAACGACATCTCATCTGAAGCAGCATGGTCCAACATAGACTGTAACAAGAACCTAATAGAAAATATGAAATATAGAGAGTGCATAGGGTGAAATCTAGTCTTCACCCATTTTTACATTACACAAAAGATGAGAAAAACAAAAGTTAAAAAACAGGCCACGTGGGCCAAGTCATGATATCCATCATTTGGTACGTCAGTGGGTGCTTGAGCCTTTTGAATGGCGAGAACAAACTGAAGATGAAGAGGACCCATGTGGATGAGGAGGAGGGGGTGGCAGCTGTTGTGAAGTAGAAGAAACTGGAGAATTTAAATACTCGCAACACTTTTGCCACAAATTTTCCCCAGTTGATGATGTTGTGTTGTAGGTCTCGAACATAGACTGCATCTGATTTAGCTTCGTTTTATCCATGCAGATGGAAAATAATTTCTTAACCTGACAGAGAAGGAAAAATTCCTTGCGTAGTGAACCTATTATGGCTTCTGCGTTTAGCCGAGATGTTTTCTCTAACAATATGTCCGCACTACACATGATTTCTGACATTTTCTGATCATAGGTCGTTAAAGTAGATAGTGTGCCTGAATGTGGATCCCAGCATGGCGGGAGGCCATCTTCTACTAGCTTGTGCCACTCTTGGTCAAAATTCTCCACTCCCTTTGATACCAGCACTAAACACCCCAACATATTTGCGCGTGCATTTTCTCTTTCAATCATTCTACCGACCTCCATAACTGTCCTGAAATGGTCAAGCACTCCCTGTGTCTGAAATTCTTCAAGGGAGAGCTCATTGAGATGCCTAATATAATTTTTTGTTGTTTTTTTTTATCTGAATGGAATGTATTATTTTTGTTGTGCTAAGTATCCAAACGGTAATTAAAATGTGTGCATAAGGTTCTCTGAAGTTTGCAGGTGAAACAAATGATTTTAACTTAGTTAAATAGATTTCTGTGTGAGTTTAAATCATGTAAATTTTTATAAAACATTGTATAGCAGGAAATAACAGAGAATTAAACATCACATGTAACAGTACTCAGCAAATTTGATGAAGCAGTTCACCCCTCCTGGGCTACATCTGCTGGTCCAGCTCCCAATGGCATGTCCCTCATGTCCTATTGCTCAAAAATGGTAAGCACATGTGAATAAAATCCTCAAATGGTTGTTCTCTTTGTAAAAAAAGCTTTAGAATTCTTGAATTATTCAGGAATGACTATTCATTTGCAGAAAACAGATAATGGATGTGCAATAGATTGAAAACACCCTAGTGGCCCTGGTGGCTCTTTGACCTTTCCCGAAGCTAAACCTACACAAGATGACCTCTTATGGCTCTGAAACATGTGCAAATGTGTTCAAAATGTCGAGAATACCCAAAATTGACTATCCATGCCTCAAAATTGGTTGAAAATCCAAGGAATTATGGCCAAAACAACAAACTTCCCAATGTCCTTTAAAAAACTCCACTAAATGTGGAGAACTAAAGATAACTAGAATTAATTTAGGTAAATTCCCAAAATTTGGGGCGCGCTCCTCCAAATCCGCCAGCGGTTAGTGGATAACATTTAATTATAGGGTGGTTTGGTCACATGACCCCTTGTCAGAACTGTCAGAACAAACCGCGAATTTAACGGTTTTCAAACCCGTCACATTTAATTTGCAATCCACGTTGGCCACATGGCCCTGAACCTGCCGTCATCACCATAACCGTAACCGCTGGAAGTTCTTAAGCCCTGGTCATAGGCAGAAAGGTCAAGTGGAATGTTTGATGTGGGGGCTAGCCCTAAGGGGCTGGGCCCCTTTGCCATCGACGCAAAATTTTACAAAGTTTAAATAAATTCGGCTCTTCATATAGGTTAAGAATCACCTGTAGCCCAGTTGGTCGGGCGCTCTTGCATGTGAAGGTAGGTCGGAGTCCGAAACCCATGGACACCATAAAATTTTGTCACATGCCTTTAACTCTGGCCTGGGGCCACGTGGCAGCCTCCGGACCTGCCACGTGGCAGATTTCTATTGTCAACTCATTAACAAATCTAGTGCTGCCACATATCAAACAGTCATTCGCCCATTCGGAATATTCTTGGGAATATTTTGAGGAATATTCCCTGGAATATTCTTTTTTTAATTTTTCAATTTTGTAAAGTCAAATTTGGTCAAACTCATTTTGTTTGGAGTTTACTAGCTTTTCAAACCTTCATAAATTCTACATACGACCTCTGTTTTGAAACCCGTTCGTGGTGCCAAAATCACAATGACGAGACATTTTCAGTCGCTCAAGTTGTAACCACTTTTGAGCACTTTCATTTTCGAGCATTTTTTAATTATGGACATAATCTCCTAATCACACCTCCCCACTAGGAAGCTTTCAGACACCAAAATCTCTTTGGACTACTGAACATGAAGATGAGGAGACTGTGTCCCCACTCTTCCAATCTTAATCCACTGAAATTTCCCTGATTTCATTAATTGGAGCTTTTCTTGAAACGACAAATTTTTCCTTGATTCCATTGACCAATTGTTGCTAACTTTGACCTTGTCATGTTGCACATTTTTGAAACTTGCAAAACGGAAACTTAACTTTGCAGTAAACATATTGTTTCTACATTGGTCTATAATCAAAAGAGATTGAAAATTATTTTCCTCTTGCATCCTCTCCTTTTGGAGATTTTTTGCTGAATTAGCCTTGTACTTGTTTCTATTCCTGACCAATTTTCCTCGCCATTGTACCATGCCTTTCTGAAACCAGCAATGATCATTGCTAAACGTTTTTCCTTCTTTGCTAAGTTGCTTTTCCCTCTCTTGGACCTTTGCAACTTCTTGCACTGACACTTTTTTTTCATCATTGTTTGACACCAAAGACAATTGACGCAACTACTTGTCATCTTCTTTCAAAGACAACCTACTTTCAGACTGAAGCAATTTATTATTTACATCAGCATTTACATAAAAAGGATTATATACAGCTTCCATTTGTTTAATCATCATCAAAGTCAAGTTTTGACTTGCATTGACGAGCCTCTCCATCTGCCCTGCATTCAATAAAGAAGAGTCTAGTTTTTTTTTATGAGCTCTCGCAATGTACTCCTTGCCATCCTTGAATAAATGGTACTTGTTCTCATGGCAATGGAAGATATCTTTCATGTCATACAAGTAAGGACTACCCAACAACACACTTGTAATATCAAGCAGAACAACATCTAATTCAATTGTGTCAATGAAATGTGTTGTTATTGCAAAGTGCAACATGCACTTCTTTGAAACCTGCAAATTTTCATCCTTACAAATTCAACCAACAGGATATGGTTTTGGATGTGGAATGGTCTCAATATTTAGTTTCTTGATTGAGTCTTTAGAAATAAGGTTCACTTGCGACCCACTATCAAATAGTGTGTCAACCTTGGCATGTTTGGAAATGACCCTCACATGAAACAATTCAATTCTCTTCTCTTCACTTGGAGCTTCTATGTGACAGTTAGAAATACTAGAACTAGGTTCATTTACATTCTCTTTCCCCTTCAAGTTCTTTAGTTCCAGAGATATGATTTTTGTTTCATCTCCTGATTCTGACCCTAGGTCTTGTTCAGCTATTGCAATTGTTTTGCCTTTCTCCTTGGCTTTATCTTTGGCTTTAAAACTTTCTGGTTTCAACTATGGATGAAGTTTCCAACAATGGTCCTCATCATGGCTTGTTTTAGAACAGTGTTTGCATAAAAAAAATTCTCTTCTCTTTTCTAGAATTTGCTTTTCTCTTTTTCTTCCATTTTCCTTTAAACTCACTTTCCTCATTCCCATATAAGCTTTGTTTTTCCCTTGCCCATAAATGTGTGGCTTGAACACAAACCTCATATAAACTTATAGGGTTAAACATGAGAATGGTTTGTCTTAGGTGAGTATGAAAACCTCCTATATACTTGAGTAAAGTGTCTTGGCTATGCAAATCTACTCCTAGTAAAAGAGCTCTTCTTCTAAATTCTTGGGTATAAACTTGAACATTCTGTCCTTTCAATTGTTTAAAATTTTGCCAGTCCATTATAGCTTTTTGCATGTGAGCTAATGGATAAAACTATTGTTTTATTGCAGAAATGAAATCAAACCATGAAAATATAATCTTACCATATTTCTTGATCTCCTCCTTTGTCTTGGCTTCCCACCAAACAAGAGCTGCACCTTCCATTCTCAATGAAGCTAATTCGATTTTGGTTTCGTCATCATGAAAAATTTTAATTCTCAAATAGACCTCTAATTGCCTAATCCAATTATCTATTTTTTTGCATTAACTTCAACACCAAACATTCACAATTGAAACTTAACATCAAGTTTAAGAAAAGCACTTTTACCCGTGTTCTTGACTTTGTGAGAATGATGTACTAAAGATGATGTAGATGTTGATGAAGATGAAGATGAGGGTGATGATGGTGACTTTCCACTGTCTCCATTTCCTTCATTACCTTCTTGGATTTCTCTTCATCATTATGGCCTCCTGACGATCCCTCTCCTTCCTTATGAAGTTTGGACCCTTCTCCTTCAAGTTTCTCATTTCTTTCTTGGTAAAGAACTCTCACCATTTCTGTCAAGTCAAGGAATGATTTTATGGACACTCTTTCTTCCTCCTTGGGATCAACTTCTTCAGGAATTTATCCTTCTCCTGAAGTCATGCTTATGGCTTCTTCTGCTTCTCTTTGAGGTAAAATTGAAGGTGGAGATAATGGCACTCTTGCCCTCCTTGGCTGAGGATTACTTGAAGTCTTCACCAATTGACCTTCTCCTCTCTTAAGCTTCAGCCTAGTAAGCATGAAAAACCTTGAAAACAGTGAAACAAACTTTGCACAATGATAATACAGAGAGTAAAAATTGGCTCTGATACCAACAATTGATCTGAATGGAATTTATTATTTTTGATGTGCTAGGTATCCAAACAGTAATTAAAATGTGTGCATAAGGTTCTCTAAAGTTTGCAGGTGAAACAAATGATTTTAACTTAGTTAAATAGATTTCTATGTGAGGTTAAAGGATGTAAATTTCTTATAAAACCTTGTACAACAGTAAATAACAGATAATTAAACATCACATGTAATAGTACTCAGCAAATTTGATGAAGCAGTTCACCCCTCCTGGGCTACATATGTTGGTCCAGCTCCCAATGGCATGTCCCTCATATCTTATTGCTCAAAAATGGTAATTACATGTGAATAAAAGCCTAAAATGGCTGTTTTCTTTGTAAAAATGGCTTCAAAATGCTTGATTTAGTCAGGAATGACTATTCATTTGTAGAAAACAGATAATGGATGCTCAATACACTGAAAACACCCTAGTGGCCCTAGTGGCTCCTTGACCTTTATCGAAGCTAAACCTGCACAAGATGACCTCTAATGGCTCTGAAACCTATGCCAATGTGTTCAAAATGTTGAGAATACCCAAAATTTACTATCCATGCCTCAAAATTGGTCGAAAATCTGAGTTATGGCCAAAACAAGAAATTGCCCAATGTCCCTTAAAAAACTCCACTAAATGTGGAGAATTGAAGATAACTGGAGTTAATTTAGGTAAATTCCCCAAATTTATGGCACGCTCCTCCAAATATACCAATGGTTAGTGGATAACATTTAATTTCAGGGTGAGGTGGTCACATGAACCCCCGCTAGAACTATCGGAAAAACCGTGAATTTAATGGTTTTCAAACCCGTCACATTTAATTTGCAGTCTGCGCTAGCCACATGGCCCCGAACCCACCATCGTCACCATAACCATAACCGCCAAAATTTCTTGAGCCCTGTTCATGGGCGGAAAGGTCATGTGGAATTTTTTATGTGGGGGTTGGCCTAAGGCGCTGGCCCCCTTTGCCGCCGACACAAACTTTTACAAAATTTAAATAAATCTGGCTCTCCATACAGGTTAAGAATCACCTGTAGCCCGGTTGTTCGGGCGCTCTTTCACACAGAGGGAGGTCCGAGGTTTGAAATCCATGGATGCCATAAAATTTTGTCACATGCCTTTAACTCTAGCCTGGGGCCACATGGCAACCTCTGGGCCTGCCACGTGGTCGATTTCTATTGTCAACCCATTAACAAATCCAGCGGTGCCACATGTCAAACTGTCATTCAACCATTCGAAATATTCTAGGGAATATTCCAAGAATATTCCTTTTTATTTTTTCAATTTTGTAAAGTTAAACTTGGTCAAACTCATTTTTTTTGGAGTTTACTGGGCTTTTCAAATCTTCATAACTTCTGCATAGGACCTCTGTTTTGCGAACCGTTCACGGTGCCAGAATCGTAGTGATGAG
Source organism: Pinus albicaulis (assembly GCA_034641835.2). NCBI lineage: Eukaryota > Viridiplantae > Streptophyta > Pinopsida > Pinales > Pinaceae > Pinus > Pinus albicaulis. Next base: position 942,124,467 of record CM076583.1, on the reverse strand, counting down.
ACCTTTCTGGTTGCTGAGGTTGCAACCACTTTTGAGCACTTTCATTTTTTAGAATTTTTGAACTATGGACATGATCTCCTGATCAGTTTCCTTTTCCTCCCCTTCCCTATGTCCAACCTCCAACTAAGCCTTAAACTCGTGAATCGAAATCTTCTTGTCATTTACCAGTACAAGAAGGTCCCAATGTTGCTTAACCTCTGCGATGATTTCTTCCCAGACCAGTCACCTTGCTTCCATGATTGACATGTTACCTTTGATCTGCCCTTTTAAGTCTTTGATGGACTTATCTTTCTCCTGAGCTTCCTTGCGAAGGTTTTCAACCTCTTTTGTAGGGATTCAATCATCTTCTAGTTTGTTGCTTGGGTGGCCTCTAACTCTTCCAAGAGCCGAAGAATTGAGCGGGTCTCGTCTTCTGACACCCTTAAATAGGATAGGGCCTTGGTGAGCTACTCAGGTACAGTCTCGGGATCACCTAATATAGGAACCACGCATGTTTTCCCATCCCACTTGACTTGCCATTCTGACAGCCTCTCTTTAAGCCCAGCAAACTCTTTCTCCTTCTGGACATTCTCTTCCCATTGTTTAGTAAGGGAGTCAGCGAGAACCATCTTCTCCTTCTCTACCTGGACGAGTTCCTCTTTCTGTACATGTTCAATACGAGGCATGTTTAGCTTTCTTCTCAACTCCTGGATTTCCAATTTTGACTTAGCAAGAAGACCTTGCAGTGCTGCATTGTTATCAACCCCCTTTCCTCTTATCATTTTCTTGATGTTCTCCAACTGGGTAGTAGTGGCCTTAGCGCTAATATTCTCTCTTAATTGGTTCTCTTTTATTAGCTTTACCTTCTTTTCAAACTTCTAAAAGGAAATTGTATGCTTCACTACCTCGATCCATAGCATATCCCCGATACATTGGTGCAAATCCAACTTGTCTATCAGGTGAATGTTACCTAGGTTAAAAATTATTTCCAAAGCCATATATTGGGATCCAGAAGCTTAGGGTTGTACCTCTGAGTGCTGAATGGCCAATATGAGATTCTCCTTATCCATATCTAGCATGGAGGAAAGCCTAGAATGGTGTTTTTCCATGAACTCCGCCAATTCGGCCCTCAGTCTTTCCCTGACGAACCTGTTTCTGGTATTGATCTCTTCCCTTGCCTCCTGCTTGTCCAGTGTGACTACCTGTGAAATGTCTGAGGGGGCTGAAGATGAGGTAGCGTCGAAGGAAACTAGAAAACCTGGCTTATACTTATTAGGACCCTTGAGCACCGAAGTCTCATCATCAGATAGCCCGACCTCTATGTCATAATGCCCTTGAGTTCTCTATTTTTTATTAGGGTGAGCTTCTTCGTCAACATCCATAACATCCTGTCTTCCCGAGGGGTCCTCCTATTCTTGCCCTTCTATCTCAACCAACACATTATCTCCTTTCCCTTCGACAGATGAGGACTCAGCCTCCATCTGTGCATCGAAAGGCCACACATCAAGGTTAGCTTTCCATTCAATGAAGGGCCTAGGCTCATGCGTATAAGCTAATGATTTTATTTTCTTCTTCCTACTGGTGAGGAATCCCTTAGGATCATAGTGCCATACGTCTCCCTAAGGGAGGTTCATCTCCCGCAACATTTTTTCTGCGGTTGATAGGGCATGTCTTGAACTAATGGTGAAAGGGCCAATTGAAGCTGGGAGTTTGAGGATGTACCCCTTCTTCGCAGGCATGAAGTGGATCTAGTCGGCCTTCAAGACCTGTCGAATGAATTTGAGGGCAAAAACTCACATAGATGGGAACACCAACAGGTGGTAGGGAGGCACCTCTACACCATAGACTCTAATCTTGATATGGTCATCAAACAGTTACCAATCACCTATGCAGTCCACCTTGTTGAACTGTAACCAGTCCTTCTGCTCAGGAAAGATTCTAGGCGGAGAGTTTTCATGTATAATGGCATAGGCTATAGAAATTAACTCATTAAAAAAAATTTCATACCATTTCGCCTCTGGTCGCTAGAAAACTACCATAGTCCACTCAAAAACGGATCTGGGTTGGGAATTTCTCCTTGAGAATCTGTTCAGGCCCAGACTTTCAAATCTATCTGCGTGCTCGAATAGGAACAGGTAAAAAATAAGGGAACATTATTTAAAATAACCTAAAGAGGAAATTTCTTGAAACTGAGCCCTAGTAGCCGAATCTAAAAAGGAGGGAATATCCAAAAGGATCTTTGAATGCATCATGAGCCATAGGAAAGCTAAGCCCTCTTTAGTCACCTTCTTGACCTCCTCAGACCCTAACATCCCCAAGATGACCGCTAGGATGGGTTGTACATTGGTTCGGAAAGTTGACAGGGGAATAGAATCTGTCAACGTTAAAGATGCCAAGCATGAATCGGAGAGGAGACTGAGGAAACCACTTTTTTTCTCCTAGGCTTGATCTAAAAAATGACAAGAGAGGGGGACCTCGAAGAACTCAACATATTCCTGGTCGGGAGGGAAACAAAGGGCTTTCCTCATGAGTTGGGGGGTAATATGAAGGATATTTTTTCCTTGGGTAGAAAGTAAAATGTGTCTGTGCTCGTCATAGGCCTCCCCAAGCCATCTAATGAATTTGGGAAAAGGGTGTGTTGTTGAGGCGATTTGATAATACATGCCCGACTCGACGACCCTAAATATGTCCTCTCCTTTTCGCTGGTAGTCGAAGAGCTCGATTCTGGTGCATGATACACTAAATGGGTAGATTGGGTCACAGATTTGTGCATGAGCGTTAGTCAAATGCTCGGGTTCAGGAGCAGTCCTGACCTTGCAGGTTTGGGGTTTTGAGCCTGAGACCATTTCGTTTTCTCCATGAAAATTTGAAAATAAAAACAGAAGGGAAATAGTGAAATGGAAAAATAACGAAATACCTGAAAGTGGTGAGGTAGCCAAAGGGAAAACTACGCGGGAGTGAAAGTGACCTGTACTCAATTTTTAACCTATCTACAATAAAAACTAGTTAATACCCAGTAAATTTACACATTCAAGGGTAAAACATGCTATATCAAACTGGATTTTACTGAGTAAGAGGGAGGGTGACACTTGTAGGGCTAACATCGTAAGGACGTCGACAATAAGACACATGGCAATGGATGATTAGCTAGCAGTAGCCGGGTAGGTGGGGGCCATGTGCCAAACAAGGCAGGTATTGGCCTTTGTACCGCCTCCTAGACTTACCTTACCTTTGCATTTATGGGTGCCAATTGTCATTCGCGATGGGCCCTTCTTATGTTTCAACAGAGTGCGTAGGAGTCTGCTTGCCTATTTATTTACCCCACGGAACTCTTGTGATTGGCCCGGAGGAAGGTGATGTCACCTCCTCCGAGGGCTCGACTTCGGCCGCCGTAAGGCTTGTTTGATGCTAAAGGAAAGGTATTAGTCGCGAGCTCTTTGGTGCATTGTTCCGCTACGGAACCATGAGCGCTGTCATCTTACCGTGTAATAGACCTGATATTTGAGGTCACCGTGCCTGTTATTTAGAGACCCTCTTTCTACAATATTCACTATTTTTACCGTCCACCGTCCTTCTTAGCTTCTCCTTTCATTTACTCGACCGCTCCTTATTTTTGATAAGTGAGGTTACTAAACAAAATTGGCTCCACTTGGGTACGGCACGCTTGGTCCCGAGGGTGTCGAGTAATTTGCAGCCCATTTGCTTGTGTGTTAGTGAATATATCTACAGGCATCTTCAAAAATTCTAGTGTTTCTTGGAAGAGTTCAAACAAAAGTGAATGCAGAAACTTAAAACTGAATATATATACAGTATAGAGGATATATACAACGTGTCGTCGAGGCTAATGTCAGTATTGGAAGTAAGGCTTGCGAAATTTCCCATTCAGGGGCACCTCAATCAGATTGCCCTCCAGGTTCTCTAATATGAAAGTGTTGTTGCCTTTGATTTTAGCCACTTTGAATGGTCCAAACCAGAGTGGATCGAGCTTTCCATGTTTGCCCTTGTCCGCCCATCTAACATCCCGCCTCAGCACTAGGTCTCCTGCTTGTATTTCCTTATCTTTTGCTCATTGATTGAATAAGCATTTCATTTTATCCTGATAGTCGAACAGCCTTGTGTTCACCTGGGCTCGTATTTCCTCCAGTTCGGCAAGCTGATTCATCCTCCTGATAATCTCATTTGGCTCCTCTTTATTTTCTTATAGGAACCTGGCGACGGGTAAGGAAAGTTGGATGGTAAATACCATTGCTCGGCCATATACCAATTCATAGTGAGACTTGCCTGTGGACCTTTTTCTGGTAATACGGTTCACCCAGAGTGAAAATTTAAGTTGGGAGTCCTAGTTCTTCTGATCCTCGCTTATGGTCTTCTTCAGAGCCCTCACCAAAGTTTTATTTGATGAGTCGGCCAACCCGTTCCCCTAGGGATAATAGTTCGCAGAGTGTCCTAGAGTGATATTATATTCCTGACAAAAATTGATGAACTTGGCGGATTTTAAGGCCTAAGCGTTGTCAGTGACGATCTTGACCAAGCACCTGAACCTTGCTATTATATTTTCTTCCACAAATTTGATCACCACCCCATATGTGGCGTTTCTAGTAGGTATTGCCTCAACCCATTTGGTGAAGTAGTAAGTGGAAGTGAGTATCCATCTATGTTGATTGCTGGATGGCGGATGGATTTCCTCAATAAAATCAATGCCCCATTGTCTAAGCAGCGCTTCGACATGTACTGGTATCAGTGAAAGTGGAGCAAACTTTTGATTTTCTGCAAACATATGGCATTTTTCACATGCTTATACGCGAGCATGAACATCTCCAAATAGTCGGGGCTAGAAAAAACCAGCTTTCAGGATTTTGTGAGTCGTGGACCGCCAGCTATAATGTCCAAAACAAACACCAACATGGAATTCAGTCATCACCTCTTCTACCTCTTGCTCTATAAGACATAGTAACACAATTCCTAAAGGGTCCCCCCAATACAATTGTCCGTTTGCCATGGCATACTTCTGTGATTTTAATCTCAGAGTTTGTTGCTTTGCTTTGTCAAAATTTAGGGGACATCTTAGAGTAAGGAGGTACTCCACCACATCTTTGTACCAGGCACTGAGGAGGTATTTTATATGTGTCTTATGCACTGTGGTTTCTACTCTGGCCTGTACTTTTGTACCCTCTATTACTTCTCCCCCTTCCATGGATAAATTTATGCCCAAGGCCTGGAAATTGGACTCTGATAATATTTTTGCCAACCCTTGTCTTTAATGAGCTTACTAGGTTTGATATCTAGCTCATATTCCTGAATTTTGGCAATCCACTTGCCCCTATTTCCTTCACTGCCCCCCTGTATCAAAATATCCTTTACGACTGCTGTGGGGACAAACGTAATTATAGCAGACTGAGGCACATGTATCCGGAAAGCCTTTAAGGATTTGACCAAGGCGTAGGCCTGCTTTTCCAAAATGTTGTATTTTAATTCTGCATCCAGCAGAACCTGGCTAAAGAAGGAAATCAGTTGTTTGTGCCCATATACATTCTTCTAAAGTAGCACTGCAGCTACTGTATGGGGCGAGGCAAAAGAGAATATCATGAAAGGATTACTGTAGTTAGGGCCTGCCAATACTGGAGCCTTAGCGAAAGCTTGTTTAATTCTGTTGAAAGCAGTCCTCGACTGAGGGGTCCATTTTACTTCATTATTTTTCTTGAGAATTTTCGTGATATGTCTAACTATCTTAGCATAATTTGGGATAAAACTTCTCAGGAAGTTTATTCTCCCCATAAATACCTGTATATCTTTCTTATTCCACTGCAGTGAAATTCCATTGATCACTTCTACCCTTTTTGTGTCAATTTTTACTCCCTCTTTAGTTACTATATGTCCAAGCAACTTCCCTTCCTCCAAAGCGAACAGGGGATTTTGAGGGTTCAATGACAAACCATACCTGCGACACTTTTCAAAGGTCCGGTGAAGGTGTTCGATGTGCTTAGAATCACTTTTTGAGAACATTGTGATATCTTCCAAGTAAATTGCCACAAATTTATCATGTTCCCCCATAAAGGCGATATCAATCGCTCGTTGAAAGGTAGTGCCTACATTAATCAAGCCGAAGGGCATCCGGGCATACATGAAAGTCCCCCATGGCATGGTGAACATTGTTTTCTTCTGATCCTCAATGAGGAACACCACTTGATTTTATCCTGAGAAGCCATACATCATGGACATCTGGGAGGATCCCACCACTTTCTATAAGATGTGGTCCATATTTTGAAGGGGGTAATTATCTTTGAGGGAAGCCCTATTTATATTTCGGAAATCCACACACAATATTATTTCTCCGTTCTTCTTCCTGACTGGAACCAAGTTATCCACCCACTCCAAGTATCTTAGAGGGACTATGCTTTTAGCCCGCAACATCTTTTTGATCTCCTTCTCGATTGCCGGAAGTAGCAATGGATTGATTTTCCTCAGTTTCTACTTATGGGGCTTGGCGTCTCCTTTGAGACGGATCTTGTGTTGTATGACCTCCACGTCGAAAGTCTTCATATATTGATACAACCAGGAAAAATCATCTTTATAAACCTAGAATAACCGAATATATTTGTCTCTATATTCCTCAGGAACTCCCCTAGACAACTTCACTACTTTCGGGTCTCCCTCCGTCCTGATGTTTATATCATTTACCTGATCATATTATGCCAACTTGTTGGGACTAAGTGGGATATCATTTTTATTGAACAACCTTTCCAAGGGTCTGAGGCCTCTGGGGATAATATTCTCTTTTATTTGCAACACGCAATGTCCTGCCAATGTTTCCTCCCACTTGGTCTGGGGTTGTTCATCAGGCTCTTCATCCACAGCGTCTATCACCATATTAGATAATTCACCAACTGTCTCTATGAAACAATTAAATTGTTCTTCATTCTCAAAAACATGCCAGTGCTTCACATCATCTGGGATGGAAGGGCGATACCGTACCTCTACTTCATACCTGAGCAGCGGGTTCTCCGGCGGGTGGAAATTGCTAGCTGCAACAGAAAGTGAATCGGTCATCTGGCTTTTATCTCTCAGCATGAATTGAATATTGAAAGCCAAGAATAAATTCTCCACCAGGTCCCATATCTCGTTCCTATAAGCTCTGAGTCGTGGATGCTTAGCCTGACACTGATTTTTGACTTATCTTACTACTAGCTCAGAGTCCCTGAAGACTGTCAGGCTCTGGATATTCATATTTTTTGTTGTCTGCAATCCCAAGAGTAGTGCTTCATATTCGGCCACGTTGTTGGTGGCTTCGTATTCCAGCTTGAATGAGAAAGGGACTAATTGTCTTATGGGTGAGATTAAGAGCACCCCGGCTCCATTCCCTTCTCTCGAATTGGCCCCATCAAAGTGTAAAGTCCATATATCATTATCTTCTTTGCTTATGGTTTGATTTTGTTTTAGAGGGCGGACTATTTCCTCCTATAGGAAATCCTCATCCTCTTCGAACATAAGGCAAGTGAATTCACCTTCTCTGCCATACACCGGGGAGTTCACTAAACCGTCAACTTTAGTAACCATTTTTATGAATCTAGACTCCTAGTATAACCTTCTTTCCTCTCCTCTGAATACTGGGATAGTAGCATAAGTGAGATCTAGTTTAATCGACCCACTGATCTTTGAACCCCATGATCTAGACAACAGCATCCAAAAACGAGCTGGAATATTGGCAACCACGATATACATCACCACACTCTTGGTTGGGATTTAATCCAAATTCACCACTAAATACTTTATCATTCTCAGGCACTTAACCCTCTTGGAGTCGAACGAATACAAATATTTATATGGACGGGTGATTTGCAGCCCTAATTTCTCCATAACAGATAATGGCAGTAGGTTATGTGAAGCTCTGGAATCTAGCATGCAGTTATGTAGCAGAAAATCGTGGATGACTAGAGATACATAGAATGGGGGGGTTGTTGAGTCCAACTCTTCTACGTGAGGGCCGAAGACTACCATGGGCCTCTCTTCTTGGAGATTGAGGCTGTTACGGAGAGGAACCACTCCATGAGGGAGCATGAATTGGGATACCTGGGCTTTATAACAAGGTTGTTTTAAAAGTTCAACTAGGGGAACAGAAATCTTAACCTTTTCTAACTCTTTTGGAGGTTAAAAATGGCAGGATTATTTTGTGTAATGTCCTCCTTTGGTTTTTCTTTAGGATGGACCGGTGGGTTTGTGACCACAGTAGTAACCTTAGGATTTACAGGGGAATCAAGGACTGATCTTATAGAGGAAGAGGTAGTGGCTTGTTGGTGCAAGGGCTCTTCTATAGGATTTTTCCCTTTACTAATAGAATCTGACGGAGTAGGCTCTTTTGGTGTGGATTCTCCCTCCTGTTCTTGCACACGGGTACTCTTTCTAGAGGATCTAAGCTCATACTTGTTATGCAAATGGGCTTGCATCAAGTCTAAAAATTATCTACAATAGTCATCAATATCTGGATCTTCTCGGGACACTTCTTTCTTCTCTTACTCCTCTTGCAAGGTAAGTTTTCCATCTTCATCTTCTGAATAAGCAAGAAACTTATCCTCCTGAGAGTCAAAAACTCCCTCAGCTCAATTGTTCCATTTTTTCTTCCAAATATAAAGGATTCTGGATATGATCATGCTGCTCCTTTCTATCTCGCTGCAATATTTGCAATGGAGGTTTCCGTTATTGTGGATTGAAACCTCGGTTAGGGGCCATCGGATTGGGTCGAGCAGCGAAATTTTTAGTTTCTAACTCCAGCTTCACCAGCTTGTTAGAAAGGTTTTTTATCATCTTGTTCATCTCTTCGATCCTGCTTTTTGATGCTTCTCTTTCTTGATTAGAGGAAGAGGCTTCTTGCTTACCTCTTCTCTTAGACTCATGATCTATCCTTCCTTTGGATTTTCTGGTAGAGGCAAAATTAGCTTCTACCATCTAGAGCATCTATCTAGATCTGATCCAAGGACGCGGAATTTATTTCTCTCAAAGTGAATCCAAACTTGGACTCAAATTATCCAGCAAAAACTACTTTGGCTATTGCTTGAGGGGGTTTTATTTCAGCGGGTAGATTTTTGTACAGTTTGTTGAATATTTTTATGAACTCGATTACATCTTCAATATGTTTTTTCTTCAAGGCATTGAACTCTGTGAGGATGTAACCATGATCCATCCTTTATCCCTATTTTTTATTAAAAGTGGTATCCATTTCCTCCCAAGAAGTAACTGAATAATCATCCAAAGACTTAAACCACTTTCGGTCTTCTCCATCCAAAGACTGGATGAAAAGCCTCAATACTACGTCCAAATGTTCCACATTGAAATTCTCAGTGAATGCACAAAAGTCCTCAATATGCTTCTAGGCAGAGGCACTATCTTCCCCTGTGAACTGAGGCAAGAGCTTTAGGTAATCCTGGGGCATATGATTTAAAACTTGAGGCAGGGCCAATGGGGCATATTTTTTAAGTAGGAAACCTGGCACAGCCATGGGAGGTGGTGTATTCTGAGGAGGGTTCGTTATCACTCAGGTTTTCCTAGAAGTTGTGTAAGAGGAAAGTATACCCGAGGTAACCACAACCCAATCTTTTAGATGCAGAATCTAGCCAATCTGCATCCAGAGAGGGCTCTCTCTTTATGATTTATCTTTGTTCTTGGAAGGTTTTAGGCTAGTTATAGTTTCAAGAGTTTGTTTGGGAAAATGGTGGAATCCACAAACTAAGGGCAAGGTTGAGGGCTTTCAGTCCATTGGGCTATGGAGTCAAAGGATGGCTTTACTGGATTTCTATTCTAAGCACAAGATGGTATTATAGGGCAAGATAGCTAGACAGAGAACAATCCTTAAAATTTAAAGTGGATGGGATGATCTTGAAGGGATGAAAGGCAACTAAGAATCTTTCACCATGTTCAAAAGAAAGAAGTGAAATGACTACAAACAAAGAGCAATGAAGGATTCTTTATTATAGTAATCAACAATGTTTAAATTAGCAAAGCAGGAGCATTTAAGAATTCATGCCTATAGCTAATTTAGAAGAAAACATTAAGAACAATCACATTTGAAAACAGAGTACAATTAAGCAAATTCTGTTTCAATCCTTTATGTAAATTATTCAGAAATGGATATGATGGTATTATAAACTAATATAAAATTTCAAACAAAGGGTAGAAACACTTATTGAACTGTAGTCCAACACATGAATCCCGCAACAAGTCCAGTGCTTCAAATCGTCATCCAGTAAGCCACAAGTAAATTTCTCCAAAAGCTTTTATTCCGAAAATCTCAGTGTTACAGCAGAGTAATAGAATCCACCCTCAACACTCTCTTTGAGGGTTTATTTATACAAATTCTAAACTAAAATATCTTGAAACAAATATCAAAATTGGTTCACAAATCTCTCCAACTATTTACATAAATAGAACTTAATTAAAGAAAACTCAAACTAATGCATCTATTTGGCACTATTTTCTATGGATAGGTGATGACAAAGAGGAGAATTAGAATTTGATCCAACTCTTAGTTGATGATGAGGCATCCAAGTCACTAACTGCTTCCTTTCGTTGTGCAATCTGCTCCAACAATTCTGCAAACTTTGGGTCCAATGATATCTTTTTATTTCTAAATCCGTAATAGATATGTAAAAAGTGAAAGATTTTATTGTAGATAAATATGTTTTTGAGATAAACCTCTTTCACTTTCCTAAAATTCCTCTCCAGCTATGCGCAATAGGCTCTGCAAAAAGATGTGTAAAACAGAGTTTTACAGAGTCTGAAAAATAGCCTCTAAAGATGTGCATGTATCTCTTAGTCTGAAATCAATGTCCAAAACCTGAGATAGGTTTTTGTAGATGGGTCTCTTAGGAACAAAAAATTTCTTCAGTTTTGTAAGATGTATTTCGGATTGGCCACAATATTCTCTGCAAAATAATGACTTAACTGGTATTTTCTGCAAAAAGTGCTTTCCATCATTGTTTAATATTTCCAAAACCATAATAGCTGTTAGAAAAGTGAGAGAGGTTTTTGTAGATAATCCTCTTAAGAACATAAACCTCCTTCAGTTTTTCAAAATTCATATTGGATTGATCACAATAGTTTCTGCAAAAATATGACTAAAATATGCAATTTCTGCAAAAATGTTCCTTCTTGTTGTATTTTTCATCTTTTCACTTTTTTGTTCCTTTGACTGTTTTACTTTCACTTTAGATAAACTTCAATGTTGGTGAAATTATTTTCATCTCTTTTTACCATTTTACTGCCTCTGTAATTACTTTTACTGTTTTACCTTTGACTGCTCTGTAACTTCATTTTAACTTTCACTCTGACTTTTACCTGATACACTTTAACCACTGATACTCTTTAGCTGTTATGCTTTCTAACCTCTGTTTGAATAGATTTGATAAAAATCTTGGAGTAAACAAATCTTATGACTAGTATTAAGATTTTTTATCCAAGGATGTGATCTTCTGATCACCTCTTCAGGGGACAACCGAATAGATTTTTCAAGCAATTCCCCAATGGACAAGGGAGTGAGGTTTTGACCAGGTTCAAAATGGAGCATCATTCAAGGCAACAGGAACTCCCATTTTGGTTCTTGTGTGTTCAAAATGGCAGTTTCTGGGTTTTCTTCACAGACCGGGCACGATTTCAGTGTTAAATGAAGGAGATTAGCACAATTGCAGTTTCAGGGGAACAATTCACAGTTTTAAACCTCAAAGAGTGATCTCAATGATAAGATTTAATCAGGAAAACACGGAAAACGGACTTTCTTTTGAAGTTCGACGCGTTCTAGGATAAATACCTGTTCTTGAAGGAAAATTGACTTTTGACAGGTATCAGGTGATGGCAGGAGGGTACTCGAACACAGGCACATCGGAATCTTGAAGTGAATCAGTCAATTACAGTGGAAATTCGAAAATCACAGCAGGGAGCACTGTCGTTTTCAAATAACGAAAATAACAGAAAAACACGGAAAAATGGCTTTATTTACAAGTTAAAATGGTTTTTTATTTTTCCGAGGAGTGACGTCATCGACGTACGGGCTGACGTATGCAAGGTCGGGCGGTAAGCGGTAAGCGGTAAGTCCCCGCACCGCTTTTGGTCGAGGGTGGTATTAGTCGGGAGGGCAGCGATTCCACAAAGTGATCGCCACGTGGAAGGTGAACTGTTCAAATACCACCCGTTCCCCGCTCGTTAAAGTTCTCACAAAGGATGGGTAGCGGGGTTCACGTGGATCGTTGATCTGCGAAGGGTTGATCCGACAGTTGAAGGGATGGGGGAATAAGCGGAGGATTCAGGTGTGGGCCCGTCGGGCTTTAAAACAATTTAAGGTTTAATCTAATCACCCCGGGAGATATCTAATAGGTGGAAAAAGGTTATTAATTAGTCCTGATGACTAATTAATCCCGTATGCGTAAAGAAAGGGGTTGCGGCGGGGTTTGGTTAAGTGGAATGCCAGGTGGACAATCCACGGTGGCACGAGACTTTTCCGAAGTTTTATTTGGAATTAAAACTTTAGTTTTATTCATATTTTTGTGTTTAAACATACATATCGCATGTTTAAAGTTTTTGTATATATGTTTTTTATTATATGGTAACAAATAAACATTATTTAATTACCATAAGGGCGGGATTATAATATAAAGATATATCTAACCAAAGGGCTTGTGAAGAGGGGTTTTTAATGAATATTTGGGAAAATAATTACTTTGGTTAAACTATATAATAGAGGGGTTTTTGGGATATTATTTATAAAAAGGGAGTTATATACTTAGGATAGGGTATTTTACTAGGGATTTAGTAAAATAAAGTTAAATGTAAATATGGCAAAGGACAAGGAAACTCAAAATATTTTTGCACATCTAAGAAAAGTGATAACTTCTGAAGTAAATTGCAATATCTTATCTTCAACACTTAAACTTAGAATAGCAAGTTATCTTGAGGGATTTTTATGGAATTTTGCATGAGTTTCCTAAGTAAAATAGGATTTTACTTAGGACAAAGTTAAAGATGGAAGATTATAATGATGGATTATCACAAGTACTTAGGTCTTTTTGATCATTAGGCCGAGGGTCCGGTCCCTCCAGAAGTCAAGGAAATGCCTTGAGCCCCTTTGATCTCCAAATACCTTAGTGCTTTGGGGGAAATTAGTAAAAATTTTGAGGGGACAGTGATGAGGGAAGTTAATGATTTTGACTTTGCTTGCTGTGATTTTCCAGTGTATTTCCTGCTTCAGTATTTGTGATGAAAGTAAAGGATCAAAAGCATTTAGCAGCATCATTCATCAGATAAAACTTTGCAACACCATCTACCTACCCTATCTACTACTACCATTTTCTCTTCTTTATTAGGGTGCATTTATACTTGCAAACCCTTTTCAATCTTTTCTTTTTACAAGGCAAATCTATCTAATTCTACCCTTATTACATCCAAGGGCTCAAATTAAACTGTTGAGCACCTCTTATTAACTCTACCTATCTACTTATCTGCCAAGATTAAACTGTTTGGTCAGATATTTATTCTCTAATCTACAACATGAAATTGAAATATGAGTAAGCCAAGTTTAAACAGTTTGACTTATTCATGAATTGTGGCAAAGGTTTGACAAGCTGCACACAATTTCTTTATTACAAAAATGAAATAGTAGTGGCATTTGGATTTGTACACTTTCCTTGGTCTATTTTTTGCTTGGGGTTCATTTCTTTCACTTTTTTGACCACTTTATTTTTCTTACCCTTTGATTTTTCTTTTAGGGTATACCCTCTTTACATTTTTTAAATTTTTTGACTTTTTTTTGGTTTTTCAAGAATATGGAACACCTTTGCTAAAGAAAGAAGGTTTGAACATATTCCATTCAACTGCTACAATCATAAAATGACACCTCCAATGTGGTAGAGTCTAATGGTGTGGTAAGAGATTGACAATAGATATATGGCCGGGAGTAATTTTCTAGTTAATCCGAGATGAGTTCTGGAGTATGGTGACTTGTTTAACTTCCCCGCATTTTGGAGTAGGATGAAAAGGAAGCACAGAGGTATTCGGACTCGATTCAAACCTTCGTCTTTATCTCAAAGATGGCTCCGTAACAAAGTTATATGGGGATATCGGGTTACTTCCTGCCGTGGAACCAAGGTCGTGGACTTGAGCCTTCTGAGATGAGGACGGGAAAGAATCTAACGAGAAAGTGGGAATTTGAGTCTGAACTTTCCAAATTCTCTTGAATATAATTTTTCCAGGGTCAAATACTGACAGGGTTCTCAATTGAGAGGTGTCTGACCTAAGATCTGGCTTTGTATAAGCCAGGATTGTGGTTGATTTAGATTTAGATAACAGTGGAGTTGCCAAGGTGAGGGTTGTGTAACTCTCAACCCTTCGTGATCACCTGATTGAAGGGTGGAAACAATGTCATATTCCGGGGAAATGATTTTCAACTACGTTCCTCAGCAACGGCGCCAAAAATATGTTGTCACTCCTAGAGACAGCCTTGAGTTTCCAAAGACCAATGCCTAGGATATCTTAGGACAGGAGATTGTTCAAGTTTTCTTTCATGCTTGTAAAGGGAACCTCCTGATAACAAATGGATTGAAATATTTTGAAAGGTGGTCTTGGATCTCAAAGAGAGCAAAGTAGTAGCTCGGAGCTTTGATTTTAAGGATAAAGGGCTGCTCAGAATGGGCCTGAAGGAGTCATGAAATAAGAGTTGTTACAAACAGGGCCAAATGTGAAACTAACAAACAGTTATTAAAGTTAATCAAGATGAATACCATGAAGAATGAGTATGGAAAGTCAGAGTGAGGTGGGCTTAAACAAGTATAAGAATCCACCCTTTAAAAGACTTTACAGGAAAATGATATAGAAAGAGAACTTGGAACAGAAATCATGCCTCGAGCTTGATTAAGGTATTACTGTAAATCATGATATGAGTACCATTGGAAGATAAATTCTTACATAACTTATAGACAACCCGCATTCCGAAAGCAATGATAACAATAAAGAAAATAGGAGTGAAATGAACATTAAATTGAACAAACACATCGAAGACATGCATATTGTTCATCCATTTCAGTAGGAATCCATTATCACAACAAACAAATGTTATATTATTCTTCAAAATGGATCTTCAGATATACATTGAGAGAAAACCAAAAACTACAAAATATGTTACACAGACTACACACTTCTACTGCCAGAAAAATTCAGAACCTTTTCTTAGTCTGCGGTTTGGTCTTTTATAGCGTTTTACATGGACAGCAAGACCAGATATTTTCGAGACAAAATATGCCCTGCTGATATTGTAGTTTCCAATCCTAATAAAAAATGATGAGGCATAATGACATCTCATCTGAATCAGCATGGTCCGACACAGATTGTAACCAGAACCTAACAGAAAATATGAAATATAGAGAGTGCATTTTTACATTACACGGAATATGAGAAAAACAAAAGTTAAAAAACAAGTCGTGTGGGCCAAGTCACGATATTCATAATTTGGAATGTCGATGGGTGCCCGAGCCTTCTGGACGATGAGAATGAACTGAAGATGAAGAGGACCCATGTGGACGAGGCAGAGGGTGTGGCAGCTGCTGTGAAGTAGAAGAAACTAGAGGATTTACATACTCGCAACACATTTGCCACAAAGTTTCCCCAGTTTATGGTGTTGTGTTGTAGGTCTCGAACATGGACTGCATCTGAGTCAGGTCCGTATAATCCACGCGGACGGAAAAGAATTTATTAACCTGGCAGAGAAGGAAAAATTCATTGTGTAGTGCCGCTATTATGGTTTCTGCCTTTAGCCAGGATGTTTTCTCTAACGATATGTCCACACTAAACATGATTTCTGACATTTTTTATCATAGGCTGTTAAAGTAGATAGTGCACCTGACTATGGATCCTAGCATGGCGGGAGGCCAGCTTGTGCCACTCTTCGTCGAATTTCTCCACTCCCTTTTATACCAGCGCTAAACACCCCAATGTATTCGCGCATGCATTTTCTCTTTCAATCATTCTGTCGACCTCCATAACTGTCCTGAAACGGTCAAGCACTCCCTGTGTCTGCAATTCTTCAGGGGAGAGCTCATTGAGATACCTGATATAATTTTTTGCTATTGTTGCCTTTTCCTCCCCTTCCCTATGTCCAACCTCCAATTTAGCCTTAAAATCGTGAATCGTGATCTTCTTGTCATTTACCAGTACAAGAAGGTCCCAATGCTGCTTAACCTTTGCGATGATTTCTGCCCGGACCAGTCGCCTTGCTTCCACAATTGACATGTTACCTTTGATCTACCATTTTAAGTCTTTAATGGACTTATCCTGCTCCTGAGCTTCCTTATGGAGGTTTTCAACCTCCTTTCGTAGGGATGAAATCATCTTCTAGTTTGCTACTAGGGCAACCTCAGACTCTTCAAAGAGCCGACGAATTGAGAAGGTCTCATATTTTAACACCCTTAAATCGGATAGGGCCTTGGTGAGCTGCTCAAGACAGTCTCAAGATCACCTGATATAAGAACCACGCATGTATGCCCATCCCACTTGACTTGCCATTCTGACACCCTCTCTTTAAGTTCGGCAATCTCTTTGTCCTTCTAGACATTCTCTTCCTGTTGTTGAGCAAGGGAGTCAGCGAGAACAGCCTTCTCCTTCTCTACCTGAACGAGTTCCTCTGTCTGATGTACATGTTTAGAATGAGGCATGTTCAACTTTCTTCTCAACTCCTGGATTTCCAATTCTGACTTGGCAAGAATACCTTACAGTGCTGCGTTGTTATCAACCCCCTTTCCTCTTATCATTTTCTTGGTGTTCTCCAGCTGGGTAGCGATGGCCTTATCGCTAATATTCTCTCTTTTTTTGTTCTATTTTATTAGCTTTACCTTCTTTTCAAGCTTCTGTAAGGCAACTGTATGCTTCACCACCTCGGTCTGTAGCATATCCCCAATACATTGGTGCAAATCCATCTTGTCTATCAGGGGAATGTTGCCTAGGTTAAAAATTATTTCCAAAGCCCTATATTCGGATACAGAAGCTTAGGGTTGTAATGTTGAGTGTTGAATGGCCAATATGAGCTGCTTATCCATATCTAACACGGAGGAAAGCCTAGAATGGTTTTTTTCTACGAACTCCGCCAGTTTGGCCCTCAATCTTTCCCTGGCGAACCTATTTCTGGTATTGATCTCATCCCTTGCCTCCTGCTTTTCCAGTGTGACTACCTATGAAATTTCTGAGGGAGCTAAAGACGAGGCAGCGTCGAAGGAAACTATAAAACCTAGCTTATCCTTTCGAGGACCCTTGAGCACCGGAGTCTCATCATCAAATAGCTCGACCTCTATGTCGTCTGACCCTTGAGTTTTTTTTTTTTTTTTTGGGTGAGCTTCTTCGTCAACATCCATAACCTCCTGGCTTCCTGAGGGGTCCTCCTGTTCCTTCCCTTCTATCTCAATCGACGCATTATCTCCTTTCGCTTCGGCAGTTGAGGATTCGGCCTCCATCTGCACATCAAAAGGCCATGCATCAAGGTTATCTTTCCATTCAATGAAGGGCCTAGGCTCATGTGTATAAGATGTTGATTTTATTTTCTTCTTCCTACTGGTGAGGAATCCCTTAAGATCATAGTGCCAGACGTCTCCCTGACGGAGGTTCGTTTCCCGTAATATTTTTTCCACGGTTGAGAGGGCATGCCTTGAACTAATGGTGAAAGGGCCAATTGAAGTTTGGAGTTTGAAGATGTATCCCTTCTTCGCAGGCACGAAGTGGATCTGGTTGGCCTTCAAGACCTGTCGGATGAATTCGAGGGAAAAAACTCGCATAGATGGGAACACCGACAGGTGGTAGGGATAAACCTCTGCATCGTAGACTCCGATCTCAGTATGGTCACCAAACAGGTACCAATCACCTGTGCAGTCTGCCTTGTTGAACTGTAGCCGGTCCTTCAGCTCAGGAAATATTCTAGGCGGAGGGTTGTCATGTATAATGGCATAGACTATAGACATGAACTCATTAACAAACTTTGCATACCCTTTCCCCTCTGGCTGCTGGCGAATTGTCGTAGTCCACTTGAAAACGGATCTAGGTTGGGAATTTCTCCTCAAGAATATTTTCAGGCCCAGACTTTCAAATCTATCCACGTGCTCTAATAGGAAAAGGTAAAAAACAAGGGAACAATATTTAAAAGAACCTAAAGAGGAAATTTCTTGAAACTAAGCCTTGATAGCCGAAACTAAAAAGGAGGGGATATCCAAAAGGATCTATGTCTGCATCATGAGCCATAGGAAAGCTAAGCCTGCTTTAGTCACCTGCAGAACCTCCTTATACCCTAACATCCCCAAGATGACCGCTAGGATGGGCTGTAAATTGGTTCAGAAAATTGATAGGGGAATAGAATCTATGAACGAGATAGATTTCAAGCGCGAATAGGAGAGGAGATTGAGGAAACCACTTTGTTTCTCCCATGATTTCTTTGAAAAATGACAGCAGAGGGAGACCTCGGAGAACTCAAAATAATCCTAGTCGGGAGGAAAACAAAGCGCTTTCCTTATGATTTAGAGGGTAATATGAAGGATCTTGTTGCCTTTGGTAGGAAAAAAAATGCCTCTGTGCTCGTGTAGAAATTAGTATACATTAAGCATGCATACATCCAGATTACCCTAATCTCACAATATTTAACTTCTTTCAAAATACAGAATCATTCCACTGTTAATCTTTTGCAGAAAATTAATTGCAAACACATGTGAAGCATAAATAAAAACAATCACACATAACAAACTTGTTTAATGGGAAATATTGAAGTTGAAAACCCAAACTATCATATATTATGTATCATCGAGATCATGTAACAATCTCATACAAAGCTTAGTACATCAAGCTCTCAGTACAAGCAATCTTCACACACTAACATAGAAGAAATCAGCAAATCCATGCACCGATAGCTGCCCTCCTACTAGCTTTCCTCCACTGCATAATCCTTGCTGAAGAATAGCTCTGAATGAATTCGAATTACCCTTGCCTTGACTGCACAATCCTCACTGGCAACTCCAATGTGTGTGTGGTGCAATCAAGGCATCACTATAGTCACAATAGATAGTCCATCTTGCCCTTTCACCTATCTCTCCACTAGAACTGACATGCACTGTAGTTAACTATTGTATTGTTCAGTAGATTAATGAGTTATTATTTGTGAATTAATCAACTAATTAATTCACTCCACTCTCATTAGTGCATCATTCAACTAGACTAGATACAACTAGCTCAATTGAGTCTAACTGAGTTAAACTGAATACAACTCCATGAACTACTCTTCCAACTCTGTCATAACTTTTCCACTTCAGTTCTAACTGAGTCCTCCATGCATGAACCACCAATAAACCCTAGGAATTGCGTAATTCCTTCAGCCCACTGATTTTCAAATCTGTGCACTGAAACTAAGTGCTCCAAGAGAATAAGTCATTGTTTATTGTCGGATTATTATTAAGAGCTAATAATAATCAACACTTCTATTTTTAAATTGACGATCTATAAATAGACTTCGCCCAATATTATAAAAATAGAATTTCATCTATTTTTCCAACTTGATCAACCATCCACAAATAGCATCCTGCAACTTCTGAAATATGATCTTCATGTCTAAAAATAGACATAGTTTAAAAATAAACTTGCGCCAAAAATAGCATGCGGGCCCACTTAGTGAAGGCGACTCTTTTCACTAAGCTCATCATCTTGTTGAATCTCAACACTCCCTCTCAATAAGATAGGGATTATCTTTCACCCCGATCCTGCCTCTATGGTATTCGAATTTTCTCCTGGTGAGCGCCTTCATCAAAATATCTGCATCCTGATCTTCCGTAGGAATGTACTGAAGCAACATGATCTTCCGCTGCACACAATCTTTGATATGATGATACCGGATATCAATATGTTTAGATCTATCATGAAAGATAGGATTAACTAAGAGATTAATGCAACTTTGCTTATCACAATGTATCATTGTAGGATCTAAATGTGAACCGAACAAACCAACTAGGATCTTCCTCATCCAGATAGCCTCACATGCAGCTTGACTTGCTGCCATGTATTCTTCTTCTGCTGAACTGAGTGCCATGGATCTTTGTTTCCTACTATACCAAGAAATTGTCGTAGATTCGATATTGAAAATCCCTCTTGATGTGCTCTTTCTGTATGTTTGGCTACCGGCCCAATCTACATCCGTGAAGCCATGCAACTTCACCTCATCCGTCTGTCTATACCACAAACCATACTCAGATTTTCCCCTGAGATATCTCAGGACATGCTTGCCTACCTTCCAAAAGAGCTTGGTAGGCTTAACCATCGCTTGTGAAAGCTAGTTCACTACATAGCATATGTCCGGTCTTATATTAACTAAATACATGAACGAACCCACCAACTGTCGATAAACAGTGGCATCCACTACCTTTGTTGATGTAGCATCCTCTTTCCTCCAATTTCTTGGAAGAGTAGTGTCGATAGGCTTACAGCCTTGCATGTGAAACTTCTCTAGTATCTCCTGGGCATACTTGCCTTGAGACACAAACATTTCACCTTCCCGCTGCCATATTTCCAATCCAAGGAAATAATGAAGGAGGCCCAAATCCTTCATCTCAAACTCCTTTGCAAGATCTACCTTGCATGAGTGTATCAATTTCTCATCACCCGTTAGTATTAAATCATCAACATAAAGAATAATGATTAAAAGCTTACCCTCCACCACAATTTGGTAAAGGTTTGCATCCGCCTCACTCTAGGTGAAGCCAAGTCTAGTGAAATACCTGTCGATCTATGTGTACCAAGCACGAGGTGCTTGTTTCAGCCCATACAGCGCTCTTTTGAGCCTGCACACATGCGACTCGTTGCTGAAGATCTCAAATCCTTCAGGCTGCTCAATGTACACCTCTTCCTTAATGATCCCATTAAGGAACGTAGCCTTCACATCCATCTGATGAATGTGCCAACCCATCTCCGCTGAGAGAGCAAGGATGGTCCTTATGGAAGAATACCATGCGACAGGTGCAAAGGTTTCTTCATAATCAATCCCCTCAATCTGTGAGAAGCCCCGGGCAAAAAATATTTCCTTATACTTCTCGATGCCCCCATCAGCAGCTTTCTTTACCTTGTAGATCCATCTTGATCCTACAACTAATTTTCCCACTGACCTTGGAACAATCTTCCAAGCACTGTTTCTGAAAATGGAGTCATACTCCTCCACCATGGCATCTACCCATGTGGGCTCCTACACTGATTCTTCAAAATAAGATGGCTCTGTCATGATACACTTGCTCATAAGAGCCATGTATCTATTAAATCAGTCAGGTGACAGTCTCTGTCTGCGTTGTGATGTAGGGACTCCTACATTTTGTGCTGCATCGTTTCCGCTCCTCAACTTCGTGGTCCGCTCGCCTTTGTCCGATGTTTTGTTCGCATGAGCAGACCTCCACTCCATGAACCTCCTCTTGTGGCTAATCCACATCCTGAGGCTCATCTTTAGGAACTAGTAGCTCCTCATCTGCATGCAAGTGTATCTCCCTCTCAAGCGACAACTTCATGGCTTTCTCCTCATGAAATTTGATATCCCGTCGCACAACAGTCTTCCGACTGTCTGGAAAATACACACAATAGTTGTGGGGTGTTTATGTGTACCCCACAAATATCCCAACCTCTGTGGTTGGCTCCAGCTTCTTCCTGGCATCCTTCGTCACATGAATGTAAACAGGTGAGCCAAAAATCTTCAAATGAGAAATATCAGGCTTCTTACCAGAAAATGCCTCTTCGGGTGTACTCATGCCAAGTACTCTATGAGGACAACGATTTTTCACATAAACCGCAGTGTTGCTGCTTCCACCCACAAGTGCATCGGTAGGCCCTAGTCATGTAGCATCGCTCGTGCAGCACCCACGATCGTTCTGTTCTTCCTCTCAGCAACCCCATTCTGCTGTGGGTTATGAGGCACTATTATTTCTCTTCAAATTCCTTCTTTTCTACAAAAATCTTTGAATTCGCCTGAGATGTATTCACCACCATTATCTCTCCGTAGAGCTTTCACTTGCTTCCCCGACTCCTTCTCCACCAATGCTTTGAACTCACAGAACTTTGAGAGCGTTTCGCTCTTCTTCTGCATGAAGAAGATCTAGCATCTACAAGAACATTCATCAACAAATATAACATAATACCTGTGTTTTTATGTTGAAGCAACCGAGAAAGGTCCACACACGTCTGTGTGAATTCTCTCCAGGATCACCAAAGCACGGTTCTCCTTCTCATGAAAGGTGGTCTTCACAAACTTACCCATAGTACATCCCTTGCACTGATTTGACTATGAAAGAGTACCCTTGGGAATTCCAGTAGAAATCTACAGCAAACTCTTCAAAGCGCCGTGGTGAAGATGGCCCAATCTCTTGTGCCATAATTCGCCCTCATCCCGGATCACCACTTATTTTTCTTTGCCCACCATTGCAGCGCAGCCATCTACCTCCAAATTGTAGAGATTCTTAATTCAAACCCCTGTCTTCTTGGTTTGACCCATTTTTTTATGTCGAAGGAATGCTTTTCCCTCATTGAAAACAACATCATAACCTTTTTCTTCCAAAATTGTGACCAAGATCAAGTTCTTCTTCAGACCTAGAACATGCATAAAATCCTTCAACAAGAATGGATTACCCGAATCCCTCTCAAAGGTAATGTTCCCAATGTTGGTTGCACTATATCGACCATCTTCACCCATCTCTATATGCATCTGGAGGTCCTTCTCCTCCAAGTCACTAAACAACTCCTTGTCTCCCATCATATGGAAAGACGCACCACTATCAAGATACCACATCGATCCTATATAGCTTGAAACCAAGCATGTGATCAAGGAGAAATCAAGTTCAAATTGTGAGGCTAAGGCCTCTCCAGCTGTAGCTCCAGCAACCTTCTTGTTCTTCTTCTTCTGTGGGCAGTTATTGGCGAAATGCCCATGTTCGTGACAGTGAATACACTTCACCTTGGACAAATCTTGCTTCTTGCCTTTAGCTTCGGATTTTGAAGGAAATTTCTTCCCCTTCCCTTCCCTTTCTTTAGCAGCCAAAGAGAAATTCTCTTCATATTCATTCTTCGATGAAGAGCCATCCCTGGTACCCTGCCTTATCTCCTCCTGCACAAGATCCAACCAAAGTTGCTCCCATCCCGGCAGTTTCTCCCGTCCATTGACAGAGTCTTCGTAGCTATGCCAACTCTTCAGAATCCCAAGGAGAGCCAAGCTCACCAAGTCTTCATCATCAAAAGTAACCCCCACACTTCCCAGTTCATCCTTGCAGTGGAAAAACTTCGTGAGGTATTTTGGAATACTGTCACCCTTCTCCATTTTTATTTTTCTTAGCTTGTCTTTAAGCGCCAACTTCCTCTGGTCGCTTCTTCTTTAGAAAAAATATGTCAAAGCCTTCCACATTAATAATGGAGGGGATTTCTTGTGAAGGTTGGACACAATATGGTCCTTCACACCTTCCAACAGAATTCTTCTTATCTTTGTTGTCTTCTTTTTCCATGCGTCAAGTAATGCAGCATTGCTAGATCCCGGCTTAGGAACATCGCTATCGATGAACTCCTTCAGTCCATTATCCTCTAGCACCGCCTCCATCCTATCCTTCCAGGTTATATAATTTGAGCTCCCATCAAGGGCATACTCCAATCGCAACCCATTGAAAGACATTTCAATGTATACTCAACTTCTGCACCAAGAATCTTTTGTAGCAAATTTGAATTGTCCACCAGCACAAACTCAGCAATTCTTCACAATTGCAATCTTCAAGAATTAACATTGCTCTGATACCATGTAGAATTAGTATACATTAAGCATGCATACATCCAAATTCCCCTGATCTCAAAATATTTAACTTCTTGCAAAATATAGAATCATTCCACTGTTAATATTTTGCTGAAAATTAATTGCAAACACATGTGAAGCATAAATAAAAACAATCGCACATAACACAGTTGTTTAACAGGAAAGCCTGAAGCTAAAAACCCCAACTATCATATATTATGTATCATGGAGATCATGTAACAATCTCATACAAAGCTTAGTACATCAAGCTCTCAGTACAATCAATCTTCACACACTAACATAGAAGAAATCTACAAATCCATGCACCGATCTCTGCCCTCCTGCTAGCCTACCTCCACTGCGCAATACCTGTTGAAGAATAGCTCTGAATGAATTTGAATTACCCTTGCCTTGACTGCGCAATCCTCATTGGAAACTCCAATGTGTGTGTGGTGCAATCAATGCATCACTATAGTCACAACAGATAGTCCATATTTCCCTTTCACCTATCTCTCCACTGGGTCTCCACTGGAACTGACATGCACTGTAGTTAACTGCTGTATTGTTCAGTTGATTAATGAGTTATTATTTGTGAATTAATTAACTAATTAATTCACTCCACTCTCACTAGTGTATCATTCAATTAGACTAGATACAACTAGCTCAACTGAGTCTAACTGAGTTAAACTGAATACAACTCCATGAACTACTCTTCCAACTCTGTCATAACTTTGCCACTTCAGTTCTAACTGAGTCCTCCATGCATGAACCACCAGTAAACCCTAGGAATTGCGTAATTCCTTCAGCCCACTGATCTTCCAAATCTGTGTACTGAAACTAAGTGCTCCAAGAGAATAAGTTGTTGTTTATCGTTATATTATTATTAAGAGCTAATAATAATTGACACTTCTATTTTTAGATCGACGATCTATAAATAGACTTCGCCCAATACTCTAAAAATAGAATTTCATCTATTTTTCCAACTTGATCAACCATCCATAAATAGCATCCTGCAACTTCTGAAATATTATCACCATGTCTAAAAATAGACATAGTCTAAAAATAGACTTGCACCAAAATAGACTGTGGGCCCACTTAGTGAAGGTGACTCTTTTCACCAAGCTCATCATCTTGTTGAATCTCAACAGCTCATCATAGGCCTCCCCAATCCAACTAATGAATTCGGGAAAAGGGTGTGTCGTACAGGCCTGACTCGAGGACCCTAAATATGTGCTCGCCTCTTCACTAGTAGTCGAAGAGCTCGGTTCTAGTGTGGGCTACACTAAAGGGGTAGATTGGGTCACAGAGTTGTGCGTGAGCGTCAGTCAAAGGCTCGGGTCCAGGAGCAGTCCTAACCTCGCAGGTTTGGGGGGTTTTAGGCACAAACTGTTTCTTTTTCTCCATGACAATTTGAATATAAAAACAAAAGGGAAATAGTGAAATGGAAAAATGATGAAATACCTTAAAGTGGTGAGGTAGAAAAAGGGAAAACCATGCAGGAGTGAAAGCGACCTATACTCGAGTTTTAACCTGTCTACGCGAAAAACCGGTTAATAACCAATAACTTTGCACAGTCAAGGATAAAACATGTTATATAAAACCAGATTTTACTCAATATGAGGCAGGGTGACACTTGTAGGGCTGACGTCGTAAGGATGTTGACAATGTGACACGTGGCAATGGATGATTGGTTGGCAGTAGCCGGGTTGGTGGGGGCCACATGCCAAACAAGGCAGGTACTGGTCTTCGTACCGCCTCCTAGACTTACCTTACCTTTGCATTTATCGGTGCCAACTGTCATTCGTGATGGGCCCTTCTTGAGTTTTGGTAGAGTGTGTAGGAGTCTCCTTGCCCATTTTTTTGCCCCATGGAACTCTTGTGATTGGCCCGAAGGAAGGTAACGTCACCTCCTCCGGGGGCTCGACTTCGGCCATCATAAGGCTTGTTTGATGCCGACAAAAAGGTATTAGCCGCGAGCTCTTTGGCACATTGTTCTGTTGTGGAACCATGAGCGTTGTTGTCTTACCGTGTAATAGACCTGATATCTGACGTCACCACGCCTATTCTTTAGAGAC
The DNA here is from genome assembly GCA_034641835.2 of Pinus albicaulis. Taxonomy (NCBI): domain Eukaryota; kingdom Viridiplantae; phylum Streptophyta; class Pinopsida; order Pinales; family Pinaceae; genus Pinus; species Pinus albicaulis. The sequence continues at coordinate 942,098,619 of CM076583.1, read as the reverse complement.
CCTATTTCCACAATCTTCACTATTTTTACCATCCACCATCCTTCTTAGCTTCTCCTTTCATTTACTTGACTACTCATTATTTTTGATAGGTGAGGTTACTAAACAATAGAATACATGTGTCTTAGCCTATATACAAGATCACAAGGCTTGAGCACATCTGATGCTACCATAAATCATCACTCCCTCTTAGCGAGGAAAGTACTCTAGCAATAAAACTCTATGTGTTGCTCTGACTCCTATAACATCTCCTACAGTGTTTTTTATGCTGCTCACCAACACTACACAAATGTTGCCATTGTACTGTTGCTGACTCTGCATGTTGTTGTGAACTGCTACTGTACTGCAACTCCCTCCTTCAACTGCGCTGAAGATCAATTGAATACCGAAATGGATTTTCAGTCATAACCAATTGTTCTCTCAACTGAATGAACTTAATCCTCCCTAGAGCCTTTGTGAGTATATATGTTGTATTTTCTCCTATGGGAATCTACTAGAGTTGTACTGCCCCACGTTGAACAGAGTCTCTGATAAAATGACACATGATGTCAATATGTTTGGACCGATCATGAAATACTAGATTTCCAGAGAGTTTGATACAACTCTGATTGTCACAGTAAGTGTTATTTGGCACCATCCTACTCCTAAATAGACTCACAAGAAGTTTCTGAAGCCAGATGGCTTTGCATGTAGTTGTACTATATTCCATGTACTCTACTTCAGTTGTGCTCAATGCTATTGACTTTTCTTTCCTGCTAGACCGAGACACCATTCTTGATCCAACGATGAAACAGTACCCAGAGGTACTTTTCATATCCATTGATCTTCCTGCACAATCTGCGTCTATGAATCCAATGAGTCTGACATCCTCTCCTCGACCATACCTTATACCAAATCTGATATTTCCTCTTACATATAGCATTTTCCTTGCTACTTCCCAGTGCACTTTTTTGGCTTCCACCATGAACTGGCTAAGAGTGTTGACAGCAAAGCAAATGTCTTGTCTGGCATTAACCAGATACATCAATGACATGATGAGTTGTCTGTATAAGGTGGGTTCTACTTCTACATCTTCTTGTGCATATATATTTTTCCAATTGGTGATCATGGGTGTGGCCATGGGCCTGCAATCCTGCATTCTGAACCTATTTATAATTTCCAAGGCGTACCTCTCCTAACCCATGAAGATATCTCCATTCTTCTGACAGACTTCCAATCCTAAGAATTAATGCATCAACCCCAAATCCTTGATGAGCCTAGATGATCCAGTGAGAAACAGATCATCTACATATAGAACTAATACCAATGGCTCATCCTCTACTAGCAAATAGTAAATATTTGGATCTGCGTCACTCTTAACAAACCCATTTTTTTGCAAATAGCTATATATTCGACCATACCATGCTCTCGGAGCCTACTTGAGCTCATACAGGGCTTTCTTCAATTTGCATACATAATTCTTCCTTTCATGAACCTCAAAACCATCTGGTTGTTCGATATATACCTCTTCCTCAATTTATCCTTTCAAGAATGTTGTCTTGACATCCATTTGATGAATCTCCCATCCCATCTGCGCTGTTAAGGATACGACAGTTTGGATAGAGGTATATTTGGCAACTGGTGTGAATGTCTCTTCATAGTCAATGCCTTCCTTCTGAGCATACCCTTTTGCCATGAACCTTGCCTTATATCTATCTACGCTAGCATATGTAGCATATTTGATCTTGTAGTTCCATCGTGATCCAACAACTGATCTGCTCTGAGGTTTGGGCACAAATTCCCAAACATCATTTGTCATGATAGAAACATACTCCTCTATCATGGCATCTACCCATACCTGGTGTTGAACAACTTCATGGAAGCTGGAAGGTTCCTCTACCTCGGCAACCAAAGCCTGGTACCTATCAGGAGGTCTATGTTCTCTCTTCCCATTCCTGGGAGTCCCAATAAATTTTTCTCCGTCCCTCAGTATCTGTTGAGATTCCCTACTAATACAACCACTGGTGGCAGGTTGTTCTCTCAACTCTTCCTCTTGATCTGGTTGTTCCTCAAATTGAGTCTCCTCCTGATCTTCTTCTGTAAAAACATTAGTACCTATACTAGATACCAAAGTATTTTTTTCTATATGTTCTTCTTAGTGTCCCTACTGCTCTTGAACCAAGGGAGCTTATGTATTTTGATCCTCTACTGGCATATCACGCGATTTCTGAAAATCTCTATCCTCCATGAACTTAAAATCACATCTTATCACAACCTTCTTGCTATTAGGAATATAGATCATATATGCCTTGGAGGTTTCTCTGAATCCTACAAGATACCTCCTTTCTACAGTTTGATCAAGCTTTCTTCTCTTCTCGCTTGGTACATGACAGTATGCCATGTTACCAAATATCTGAAGGTTCCCTACCTCCAATTTCCTCCCTGTGAAAACCTCTTTAGGAGTCTTCTTCCTCAATGCTCTATAAGGAGTCTTGTTCTGGATGTACAATGTCGTGTGCAGACTTCAACCCATAAATATCTGGGCAGATCAAGGTCTAATAACATGGCCTTGGCTGCACCTACAATTGTCCTATTTTTCAGTTCTACACACCATTCTGTTCAGGATTGTATGGCGCAGTCCACTCCCTCCTGATGCCCTCCTTTGCGTAGAAATATGTGAAGTCTCCATCTATGTATTCTCCAACATTATCTGAATGCAACGTCTTGATTTTCTTCCCCATCATATTTTCAGCAAGAGCTTTGAATTATTTGAACTTTTCAAAGACTTCATATTTTGTCTTTAGGAAGTAGATCCAATTATTCCTGGAGTGATCATCAATGAATGTGACAAAATATTTTCCACCCTTGAGAGCGTTAGTGGACATTGGTCCATATATATCTGAGTGTATCAGTCCTAATATGCTTGTTGCTCAGTTTTTACTTCTGGGAAAGGTTCCATTAGGGTACTTCCAAAGTACACATCCTCGACATACATCATCATGCTCCGTAATGAGAACAAGTGCCCCATCAACTCTTTCTCTGAGCATCTTCAATGCACCATGGTGCAAGTGCCCATTCTTCTATGCCAAATTTCGTTCAACCCTTTCTTGTCTTCAATATTACTACTGATTAGTGCCATCAGAGATTCAAGCTGCAACCTATATATTTTGTTTCTTCTAACTCCAGTCTGCCTTGTTTGCTTCCAACTTGAGTGCTTGACATATACCTTCTTCCCGATAAAGTGTATGTCATACCCTTTGTCCTGCAACTGGGATACTAAGATTAAATTCATCCCAAGCCCTGGCACATGTAGTACATTTGTGACCTTAACACTGGTTTCGGCTTCCATCTGAAACACTACGGCTCCTTTCCCAACTAGATTGCATTTTGTGCTATTCCTCATAGTGGTTTGGAAGTTCATCTGCTCCTCCCTATAGCTCGATAAATATTCTCTTACTCCAGTCATATGAGCTAAAGCCCCACTATCAATATACCACATTCCTCCAGATGCTGAACTTGACAAACATGCACAATCCTCTTCTAACCTAGAGGATAAAACATCTAAGTCTACCATACTTATCTGTGCTTTCTTTCCTCTGTGCTATGTCCCTTCTGAAGCTTCTAGTTTGCGCAGTCTCCTCTCTGACCCTGCTTCCTTTGGATCTGACAACTCTGATACCATGTGAAAATTCTATAATGTAGAATTCTACTGCACCTACTGATTATATTTCTTCTATTGCATTATCAACACAATTATTTAACATTTTTTTGTGTTAAATTTCAAAATAAAATATGTTGTAGACTTCACGATAAATGAACAACATGAAAGAAATAACATAAGTATTCACACATAGACACTGTTATTTTTTGGACAATTGTCCCTAGAAAAACCCAACTCGAGAAAACCGGTGCAATAGATCTGAGGGTTTCTTTATTATGTAGAAATTCTAAGTACAAATGTGTGATTGTAATTATAAATCAATCACCTGAAGAAATATGATGAGAATAGGCTAGTGATAAAATTATCACTTCACCACGAAGTTCCAACACTGACCTGCACCCACACTGAGTAGCTCTACGTAATTTTTGCGCAGTGACTGCGTCCCCCACGTTGTCACTTCATCACTGTTGTTGCTGCTCATTGTGACTTCCTCGTTGCTCACTGCTGGGTGAGACTATAGTTTTCTCCCCTTACATAAATTCCCTCCAGATACTGGATGAACCCTCAGCTGCCTCTCCAACTGAAATTGAAACTCCCTCTACTGCTCTACGTTGGCCCAGTGTAACTGCTGCTTAGCTATCTCTGTGCTACTGTTGTGGCTCCCTTCTCTCTTCTCTCCCTGTACTCTCTATCCTTTAGAAACTATCCCTCCTGGAGATTTCACCTTCCCCTCTCAGCAATTGAGAATAACTTCGATTCTTCCTTTGGCTGAAGAAATCGATCTCTAGATTCTTTCTCCATCCGATGTGTTTTCCAAATGCCCATCAAGCTCTCCTTTATAGTCTTTCACTGACTCGTCAACAACCAAGATTATATCATAAGTAAGGGTTAAGATTAACTAAGAGTTGATCCATGACTTTATCTAGAATATTCACACTTAGTTTAATTAATACCCTTTAATATATCAGTTTTCCTAGTTTAGACTTAGGAAAACATTAAAAAATGATTAATTAATTTAATTAAACCATCTCTAAGTGGAATTTTCCAAAATCCTTTATGGGTATTATGGAATACATGCGTCTTAGCCTATATGCAAGATAACAAAGCTAGAGCTCATCTGATTCTACCATAAATCAACACATCATTCATCACATCCAATGCAATGCACAATTTCCCGATCTTGGTCAGACATTGGAGTCAACTTGGTCATGCTCCCCAATGCCCACTGACACATGATGCATACCACAATTACAGATGAGTTCCAATATCGAAAGTACTAGGCTTTGAGTGCTAGAACAAAAGTAGAAAAACTCACCAAGTAGTTACATCTGGACTGACAACGGGCTAAACATGCGTAGCATGCCGCAAAGAGTCAGCGCGAGCAACTTGAAGAACTTATCACCTTACTCTACGACAATATTATGGGATTTCTGGTTCCATCTGACACTGCACCTTCCACAAAGATCGAGACCCTCATAGCCGCACTGAAGAATTCTAAGACAGAGATTGAGAGGGTGCGTATTGACTAAGATTAGAAGATTGCTAACCTACAGACTAAGTTATAGCCAGAAACCCCGCCATAGGTCTGGGCACAATGAGATGCAATTGTTCAGCAAGAAACATCCGACATTACTGCAATTGTGGATGAATGAAATACCCTATTTGAAGATGCCATGGGGATATGGTCCTCCATTCAAGAAGATCTAGTGCTTCAGCAATTACGGACAGACCTTAGGGATAATCAACAACAGTATGAAGAAATTTGGGTCATTGCACGGACCCTAGTGCATGAATAGAGGTTTCTCAGGTTACAGGAAGGCTGAAAAGTTCAGGGCGATATTTATGTGATGCACCGCAAGGATCAGCTTGTGGTAGCTTGGACTCATCCTTGGGCCGAGGAAGCACTTCAAAAGTCACAGACCATTGAGGGTGCATTCAAGGGACTTCGCCAAATTCAATGCAACATCATCTTGGCAGCGGAGGGGCCTACCACAAAAAATTTAGTTCGAGAAGCACAGAACATTGCAACACAGAGTGCCAAGGCTATTTGTTAAACGTCATTTTGTCACCATGACATTTTACTGTCATTATGGATCTATCACCATCCATATTCATGCTTCCTTAGACGTCAAAAACATTCATGTTCCTGAACCAAGTCTTGGAAACTGGAAAAAATCTCTTTAAAACCCTTAAAAAGTTACCTATGAGCTTTTTGTGACCATTTCCCACGCATGCGCTGATACTTCTTCTATTAGCCATGGCGATCGTTGCTCTTTTCGCTAATAAAAACTACACACACCGTAAAAGGAATTAAACACAAAAAAATAACTTCTAGAAGCCTAGTTGGGCGAATATTCTCCCAACTAGAAGCATCTAGAGTCACGCCAGTTCAAGATATATCCCTCCACTCATGGAGCTTATCCCTTGGCTAAAGGAACCCTAATCCTTTCATTGGAGGATCTCATCACTCTCTTGATGGATCTGAAACCTTCTAAATCTCTCTATAAATTGAGTTGAAGTTCTAGGTTTAAGGGTAGATATTAAGTTGGTATGAGTTAGTTGTACATTTAAGATCACACCTTTGTACACAAAAGTTCATGTTAGTCATTCTAGAGAGGAAGGCTTGTCAAAATAAGGAGCACGATTTCCCAGACATACGGGATAAATCTATAAAACATTAAGGCTCAGGTGGTAAGATTTCTATTTTTTATTCTTGATAATACATATGGATCTCTTTTTCTCATTGTGTTGTTTTTAAACTCATTTAAACAATGTCAATACTTAGTCTCCTTGATCATTAAGTTGAACTGGCATTTTTTATTATTATATATTGTATGTTCTTTGATCCTTTTCATGTTGGTGGTTGCAGGTTCTTCTCAGAATTGAAGGATTTCTTTGGAGCGAAAGGCAAAGGTATACCTCAAACGTCTCATTGAAATGTAGGAGCATAATCTCCTCATTTCTAGGTTATAATAATTTGAATGTTAATAGTTTAGAAAATGTGGTATTCAAATGGTTGTTTGTTTATAGTTACCTATTGAGGTACTAGGGAGATATCTCATGTCCGCAACAGGGATTTATCCAGAAAACAAATTGGCAACTCCACCCGGGATACAAGTTTAGTTTTTCTTTGATTTTGTTTGGTTTGACATTCCAACTTTCCTAGTTTGATTTTTCTGAGTGCGGTTAGGTATATAACCTTTTAGATTATTTGAATCAGAAAGCCTTAAATTTTTTTTTTCCAAATTTTCTCTACCTTGCACTACTTTCTATGCTAAACAGAGGGCAAACTAGTGCAAGTTTCCAGTTTAGTTCAGTGTGCATGCGCACTAGTTTGCACTGAAAACCTGCGCACCCCTGGAAATTTTGAAAAAAATAATATTTTCTCTTTCAAAGCCAGATAACCAATTTCTTAAGTTTTAACTTGATCTATACCAACTCTCAAATTCTATCTATGAACTCTTCCTAAACACCTTAGATTATTTTTTGATAAATCATCCTTTTTGCATATTCAAGTAGGGTTTTCCCTGGTTTGATGCATTGCTCTTTTTGGAAAATAGATTCATTATCTAAGATCACTGGTTTTATGTTATTTCTATCTTGAGCTACCAGGATTATTGTCAACTGTACTTGTTTGAGTATTTGTTTCTTAATCATTTGCAAAAAGGAAAACTTCTAGATTACCAAAGTTTGATTTGTCGCAAGCTAGTATTTTATGCGTTCATTTCTACTAGTTCAAGCATAAAACAATTTGGTTTGCTTTCAACTAAAAGAAATCATCAAAATACACTCATAGGTATCTTAGTTAGGATTGTTAGTTAAAATCTATGTTTTCTTTGAAGTATTTACACTTTTTAGGGTTTTATAAGTTGATTCTTCTTTTGAGAATTGTTTGTTTATCAAATTGTATTTTTTGGCTTTGTAATCAATGAAATTTTTCATCAAACAATGAGATATTGGTCATGCTTGGAAATGAAATTGTAAGAAATCATATGTGAAATTTTATGAAGCTTGTACTTTTTGAGTCCAAAATTCCTTCAACTTTCTTTTAAATAGAAACTCATTGAAATAAAGAATTACATTTTCATATTGATGCATTTAGAGTATTTTTGAGCCGGTCACAATATCATCAAGTTTCATCTCCATACCCCTCTACGTAAAAAACATCCAAATTAATACAATGCTTAATAAAATTGATCTGGATATTTTTTACACTTTCTATGGCTCATTCCACCAATTTAGATCAGGATTAGTGCTTTGGAATAGGTTGTAATTAACTTTCCAAAGTAGATAAAACAAACAAGTAGCATCTTGTGGTATGGAAAAACACAATTACTGCAATTGCGCTCGGGAAGATATTCTTAAAAGAGTAAATCATGAGGTCATATCGGACCCACTGAAGTAATCGTACCTACTTCATTGGCACAGATAGAATATGTGCACATAATACAAACAGTAAACCTTGGATTAACCATTGTCGAGGAGCTTGTGAACACTTGTTAGTAAACCTCATATTTACCATGTCGAGGAGCTTTCAAGGGAATTGACGTTTGATACTCTTCCCTTGCGTGTATATCGAGCCATAGACTATTCCCCTAGGTTCAATTGCCTCAGTTGGCAACCTCAGTGGCCATAATATTTAGGATTTTTCCCAAGGTGACGGTGGAGGGAAGGTCCCATTGTACCTGAAGCAGATGTTGACTAGGCTCTCTTGGACTTTCCGGAGGGTAATCTTCACTTCGATATGGCATAGTGAAGTTACTTCCACTGGGCTGTTTCATTAAGCAAGTTATCAGGGTAACTGTTCCAACCGCCAGTTTTCCACATTAATCTCGACGACATTGGATTTCATCGCCAACTAGTGATTTTATTATGGAAACGTATTGTTTGTGTGTGGATTGTTTCTTAGATTTTGTGAGCGTGTGTTCATTTGTTTGAGTTTTAGAGGCCTTAGGTGTGATTCTTTTGAAAAAAAAATTGTGTGTTTAAATAAATTAACTGCGGTTGAATTACCGAGACATTCACGTAGAATTCAGGGGAAACCCCCTCATTATACACCCAATCAATTTGAAAAAATAAAAAATGAAAGAGTTTAATCATCATGAACCAGGTCTACTAAACAAGGAGAAACATCCATTGTATGAACTCTTTATTTCGAAGTTAATCAGCCTCGAATAACTAAAAAAAGAACAAGAGAAACCAGAAATTTCTGAAGTAATTACAGTTGAATCTATTATTGGTGAGTTGTCAGATACACAACTCACTGAACCTGAAATATCTGAGCCTGAATCTGATCCCACTTCATTTGAGTCACCTTCGGATCTTATAGCTCTGACTCCTGGTCATCCTCATTCATCTCGAGTAAAGACTCTCATCACCGAAAATCTTCCTCCTGGCCTTATTAGCATTGAAGAGATATCTGGTGTACAATAAGAGATTACACTTCCCTCTCGTGAATAATATTTAGATCTAAGGTTTAGTGAACCGATATATCCTTTCATTCCTTTTTGACCAGATCCTTGGAATCATCAATTTATCGATTTTCTACATAACTTTAGTTACACTCAGTCGCCACATCAAATCCCATTCTACTCTTTACCCAGGAATAGTAACATGGCTTCTCAAAGCATGTCTACTGAGTCATCTATGTTTTCTTCTTTACCATAAAAATTTTTGTATGGAAGTCCTTCTATTCCTGCTGGGTACCAGTCACTTTCTGGCACTTTCTCAGGAGCATCTCCATTCTTTGAAACTTCTACCATGTCAACCGGTTTATTTGAGTCTACCACCCAACCTTTGACAATGGAACATGTCTTTTTTCCGGGAATATCCCTCAAGCTAGCTCACAAGGTGGCTATATAGCGCCTAGGGGGAAGCAGCCTCTCCAAGGACAACAACCTCTTCAATGGCATCAATATTTTCAAAGGTAGCATCCTTTTCAAGAGTAGCAGTCTTTTCAATGAGGACAACATTTTACAGGAACTTATCCATGGTTGTAGGGAAAAATATTCATGGTAATTATCAAACTTTTGTTCCAATGCCTCAAACTGGTTATGGTCAACCTTATGCATCACAGCCTTCAATGGGAACTCCTTACCTAGGGATAAATACTATGTGGAACCCTTTGTTTACTTAGTATTCTTTGCAACCTACATTATAAGTACATTATAATCAACCCGCTCAGCCAGCTGGAAAATTTGATTTTACCCAAGTCCAAAAGCATGTTCAAGGTGCACTTCAAATTACCCCAAAGGTATCTGTGCCACTGAGTAGTCAGCAAGCTGGTCTGAGTACTCCTAGTACTCCCATCCAATCTACTGTGCAAACTTCTATTCAACATCCAAGTACACCTATCCTAGGAGTTTCTCAAAACCCTATTGATATGATGCTTCAAATGTCAATGGCAATTATTATGCAGGTTATTCCTCGGACTACTAAACATCAAATTGGACCTAAAGTCTAGTAAATTCCTCAAACCTCTGTGGACAACCTAGTGCAACATCTATACAAACGATTCAACCTTTTACAAGTCAAACTTTTCAAGGACAATCCTTTGTAGGTCAATCTATTCAAGGGAAACCTTTTATAGGACCAACTATTCAGGAACAACCCTTGGCAGGTAAACCTTTTCAAGGTCAATTTGTTCAAATTCAGCCATTTCAAGAGAAATTACAATATGGTCAAATGGGAAAAAATTAAGTTTATCAGAACCAACCATACACTGGTTATACGTATCAAATACTAGCTCAACCTAAACTTGGTATGGCTACCCCTAGATACCCTAGAGTTATACTGATTCCATCTGCTCAAGTTATCCCAAGTTGTCCTGGATATCCTCCTTCGAGTATTGGCATTGTTCCTCAAGGTTATCAATTTTCTCATCAAGACCCTAACTGTTGGTTACCTTTCATTGCAACTTTAGATTTGTTGAACTTTTCTCGGCTAAAGAATGATCCAATTTACTATCTTCCATTTTGGCTAGCAATGCCTACTAAGTTGCCCAATGACATTCCAAATCTTAAAGGAAAATCCGAAGAAGGCCCCTCGAATCATGTGATGAGTTATCATCTTTGGTGTGCATCCAATTATTTGATCGATGATTTGATCTGTTTGAGACTTTTTCAAAGAAATTTGATCAGCTTAGCCGCAAAGTGGTACATTCAGTTACCACAAGTCTCTTTTAACAATTTCAATGCTTTAGCAACAACTTTCCTCACTCATTTTCAATTTCCAGTCCGTTATGATAATGGCATAGAACTTTTAACTTCGCTTAAACAAAGTACGTCTATGTACATTTCATATCACGTCCACGAATGGCGATGTAGACACTTCTTAGTCAAAGTTTTCATTTCGGATCAAATTCTGGCTGAATGGTTCATCAAATCATTACTTCCTAAGATTACTAAAGATGTAGCTAAAGGAGGGGTTGTAATAGAAGAGAAGGTCATCGCTCAAGCCCATTATCTGGACTTTGTTTACACATAGTCTAGTACTTTGTATGAAATTTTTTTTTATTTACCACGCCTAGGTCAACTTACTACAAATCCTTCTGATTCTCATGCCGTAGATGGTAATTGGTACAGTTATTACATCAAATAGTAAGAAGAAATCATCTAAATATACTACTCCAATCATAAATCTACCAGATTCACCTAAACGAGACTCTTCCATAGAAAATTTTGTCGATATTCATGTCGTAGACTCATCTACAACCAAAGCTAAATCATTTGGCATCAAGAAAAAAGGGAAGGGTAAAAATAAACAAAATAGTTCTCCCAAAGAGAAAGCAAAAAAAACCGAACCATTAGACGAAAAATGAAAACCTCATTATCCTTGTCTTATGTGTGATGAGGATCACTACACCAAAGAGTGCCCACATTAGGCCGAGGTATCCAAATTTGTGAAAGGTTCGCCTACACCCGTTGTCCTTAAAGATCCTTTTCCATCAGCAGACAACAAAATGATCGGATCTTCTCCCAATTCATTGGTGGATATCTTGATGATGTCGCAATTCATGGTTATAACACGATCTCATGACTATGGATATAAGAGTCCTGTAACTGGTAAGGAAACTGAATCATCCAGTCAACCTCCAGTATCAACTCCTCATGTTTCCGAACCATTACACATCAAGAAATCTAATCCTGATTTGGTAATTAAACAACCTGCCAAAGGTGTACTTTGAAAATCGACTTTCAGTCCACATGCGAGAGTCGCTCAGAATTACAATATTGTTGAAGATCTGGGCATATCCCCTTCATCAATGTCATCCCTCGAGGTGCCGCAAAATTTTCCAACTCAAAGGAAATTAATATTATCAGCTATAGGAGCGATTGATCCTCAATATTATAATCTCATTGACTTTGATCTCGATAAATTTGTACCTAGACTCCCACACCAAATGGCTTTTCAAATTTCAGTTTTAGTCAAATCTAGGTGAGTTTTTCACACAGTAATTGATGAGGGAGCATCTACGTGCAATATATCCTTAGCCTATTGGAAAACTCTTGGTTCTCCACCAGTCAATCAGTCACCCATGATTCTTAAATCCTTTGATGGAAGAGTTTTTCGTCCATTTGGAATACTCCAGGATCTACATATAGAGGTAGAAGGGAAAACTGTAATGCCTGACTGAAAGTTGTTGATGCCCTTCTTGATTAAAACCTTCTATTAGGATGAAGTTAGTATTATGCTCTGACCATTATGGTTTCATCAGTCTTTCAAATGATCATGTTTCATCATAAAGGAAATATTTTTAAAATCGATCAGTTGTCTTACTTGGCTTCTGACCCTACCTCTATAGATAATATCGAACATGTTGGAAAAACAGTTATCCCTTATGAAGATGTTGGGGTAGGACTAGTTAAATATTTTTCTCTTATGGGAAATTTTGCTATACCTCCTCCTAACTTACCTCAAACTATTGCCAATATCAATATGATTACATCAAGCACAATGCCATTTTATGACACATGGAATGTGCCTTTAGAATCTGAATTGGACTATTACAACGACGAGATGTCTTTGAGTCCATATGAATCGGCATATGTAGTGGTACAATCGCTTTCTGACATTTCATCAACTAATACTGATCAAATGAATGTGGTCAGTGAAGATTATTCTTCTTTATCAAGCTCAACCATGACATCCTTTTCTAATCCTTTTCAACAAAAAATTTCAACTGATGAAAATATCCGAGAAATATTATCATTGGATGAATTACCATGGGATGATCTTCATCATCGATATTATTTTTTACCTGACTTTGATAGACTCAAAAAAGACTTTTCATCCATATTAACGATTGATTATGTCGAGGAATATCAAAATCCTATGTCCATTATTCATTCGGATTCTGAGACAAATTTAGGAAATATTTCCACCACAATTCCCATTGACATATCAATCAAACTAGGGATAACTAGAAACATTCATATATGCACTTCTTGCTCGATTGAAGAGATCAATATGTACAAAGCCCTATTTCAGGAATTCCGGGACATTTTTTCCCGGCCTTATGAAGAAATGCCAGGTATTGATCCTAAATTTTTTATTCACAAAATTAAGTCATACCCGGATGCTAAACCTATTAGACAGGTATTACGTATGATACATCCGCGAAAATCTGTTGTTATTAAAGCTGAAATTGAAAAACTACTTCGTGTAGGATTTATTTATCCTATTCCTTTGACGGATTGGGTATCTAATATAGTTCCAATGACCAAGAAACAAGGTGTTGTCGAGGCACAAAGCGTGCCTTAACGCCTATTTATCTCACATTAATTATCAATCTGGGAGAGATTTTTTATTTCAAGAGTGTACTCTGTCTAAGGCTGCAATTATCTAAGAGTAATGCTGTGAAGATGTAGTACATAATTCTGAATACAAGAATAAACAAATGCTTGTAAAGGAACCTAATTACAAATGGAAATGCTCTGAAACTTGAATTAAATCAAACTGCAAAACATCGATCAGGGATACAGTAGCAATAACTCTTTCCCTTAGAAATCGATGCAAGATAACCAATCTAGGGACTTGGAAGCAATAACCTCTATCCTCTACAGTTGGTGATCTTAAAACAATCGAAATGAAATCAAACTCAAACTATTTGCTGATAAATATAACTTGAAAGAGACTGCAAAGGCTTAAAAAGGAATAGCAACTTGTAATTCCTATGCATACTAATTGTAACTAATCTATTTGCTAATCTAAAGCTATGAATCAGAAATAAGCAATAACTAGAAATGGAACAGTAATATAATTTGAACAGCAATTACAAACTTAACTAATCTCAGTACTTCAATCTATCGCCAGCCAATACTGCAGATCAATCAATCACAAAAAATAATAACTTAGAATCTAATAAAGAATGGCAAAGCTTTCATAATGATAGCAGGATAAATGAACAACAAATTAAATAGCAATGCAATTCGTTAATGGATCTGTATTCAATCTAACATCAGTCAATCAACTCTGTAATTGAAATAAACAGTAGACACACTTCACACAACATAAATAAAATAATAGAAATACAAACAGCGGATCGCTCCACCAGGTCCGGGCCCTCAACTGTCAGTGAAAGCGCCACTGGGCTACTGCAGAGCTTGAGAAATGGAACGAGAACACCTCTTTGTATTAATAAAACATGAATAACTTTTACATCAGTTGCTCTTTGCTCACAAGAGTCAAGGAATTATAGTGTTACAAAGGGAATTCAATAATCATCCATTGTTCTTTTAATACACAATACATGTTCTCCTTTTATAATCAGAAGCAGGAGAAATTAAATAACAAATATGATCTCCCATAACAATATTGGATTTTTCCCAACAACTTAATCAACCAAAAAATATATTTGCAACAATATTTCAACAAGAGCAAGGCGAATTTGGCTTTGCAGCTGAGATTTGGAGGACGGCCGCAACAACAAATCTGAGAAAATTATGTTCAAAGAACCATGCGTTTCTCTCAACTATGTGATCTAATTTGGGGAGTTGGGGAAAACCGTTCTTCAATACAATTAATTGGGGTTGTTCTCGAAAAACCCATGTTCGTGGATTTTCTCGCATAATAGATCATTTGTCCGCATCCTCGACCGCATAAACCGTCACTTATTTCATCAATTTCTAGTTGAATATTTCATGATGATTTGGAAATCAAATATGCAAACAGCAAATACCTCAAGGCTAAATATATGATTACACAAAATATATTAATAAACCATATTATTGATAGAATTATGCATAATAATCATCAATTTATTAAAATCTCATAATAACCACGTTAGTAATATTTACTAATGTGGTTGATATACGCTGATAGGCGTATATAAAATAGATTTGCAACCACATTCACCAATGTGGTTGATATACGTCGATAGGCCTATATCCACTACCCAACACATTAATTTATATATCAATAAATATTATATATAATAATATTATTATATTAACTTGAAATATATATAATATATATTAATAATAATATTTATTAATATATTAATTATGATTAAAATCACCAAAATATTTTAAATATATTAATAATATTTATTGATATATTAATAATATTA
This sequence comes from Pinus albicaulis, assembly GCA_034641835.2. Lineage (NCBI taxonomy): Eukaryota > Viridiplantae > Streptophyta > Pinopsida > Pinales > Pinaceae > Pinus > Pinus albicaulis. The sequence continues at coordinate 942,083,413 of CM076583.1, read as the reverse complement.
TAATATTTATTAATATATTAATAATATTAACTATATACATACTATGTATTAACTTGAAATATATATAATATATATTTCTAATATTTATTAATATAATAATAATATTAACAAATATTGATATATTAATAATAAATAATATTATAATATTTATTAATATATTAGTATCATAGATGGTTATATTATTAATAAACCAAAAGAACTAATAATATGTTAATAATATATATTAATATATATTATATCATAGTTGGTTATATTATTAATAATATATATTAATAATATTATAAAATATTAATATATATTATTAATAAATATTAGAATATTTATTAATAATATATATTAATATATTAATAATATTAAACCCAAAAAAATAAGAAAGTACTAAACTTTAAGAATTAATATATTAAACTCAAGAGAGTAATAAAGCATATGAAACAATATTTAAAAACAAAAAACCTAAGAGATTAATAAACCCTAACAATTAATATTTTAAACTGAAGATATTAATAAACCAAAGGGATAATTAATAAAACAAACCCAATGTCATCATAAACCAAAAGTTTAAATATTATAAACCAAAGGAATTGGTGAACCCAAGGGATAAATATTATAAACATAAGGGATCAATATTAAAAACACAAGAGATTAATAAACCGTAAGAATTGATATTATAAACTAAAAAACCTAATAAATTAATAATCCATAAGAATCAGTATTTTAAACATAAGATATTAATAAACCAACGGGATTATTAACATTATAAGCCAAAAGAACTAATAGACCCAAGGGTTTAATATTATAAACCAAAGGAATCAGCGAACCCAAGGGATAAATATTATAAACCTAACGGATGAATATTAAAAACAATAGAGATTAATAAACACTAAGAATTAATATTTTAAACTGGAAAATCTAAGAAATTAATAAAGCCTAATAATTAATATTTTAAACTCAAGACAGTAATAAATCCAATGTGTGGTTAACATTATAAACCAAAAGAACTAATAAACCCAAGGGTTTAATATTATAAACCAAAGGAATCGGTGAATCCAAGGGATAAATATTCAAAACCTAAGGGATCAATAAGAGTAAGGGCAACATTAAAAACAATAGAGATTCATAAAACCTAAGGGTTTAATAATATAAACCAAAGGAATTGGTGAACCCAAGGGAAAACCACCACCCAACAAACTATAAACCAAAGGAATTGGTGAACCCAAGGGAATTGATTTAAACATTGAGACATTTGTTGTCAGAACTAATAAACCCAAGGGTTTAATATTATAAACCAAAGGAATCTGTGAACCCAAGGGATAAATATTCAAAACCTAAGGGATCAATAAGAGTAAGGCAACATTAAAAACAATAGAGATTAATAAAACCCAAGGGTTTAATATTATAAACCAAAGGAATTGGTGAACCCAAGGGAAAACCACCACCCAACAAATTATAAACCAAAGGAACTGGTGAACCCAAGGGAATTTATTTAAACATTGAGACATTTGTTGTCACAATGCGACGTTGGACCAACTATGACCATGGTTGGCCATGGGTGATTTTCATATTGAGACAATATTTTTCAGAATGTGACATTTGATCGTGGATGACATTGATCGATTATTGATATTATAAACCAAAAGAACTAATAAACCTAAGGGTTTTCATATTGAGACAATATTTGTCAGAATGTGACATTTGATCGTGGATGACATTTATCAATTATTCATATTATAAACCAAAAGAACTAATAAACCCAAGGGTTTAATATTATAAAGCAAAGGAATTGAAGAACCCAAGGGAAAACCATTTCCCAACAAATTATAAACCAAAGGAATTGGGGAACCCAAGGGAATTGATTTAAACATTGAGACAATTGTTGTCACAATGCGACGTTGGACCAACTATGACCATGGTTGGCCATGGGTATTTTCATATTGAGACAATATTTGTCAGAATGTGACATTTGATTATGGATGACATCGATCGATTATTCATATTATAAACCAAAAGAACTAATAAACTGAAGGGTTTAATATTATAAACCAAAAAAATTGGTGAACCCAAGGGAAATCCATTACCCAACAACTTATAAACCAAAGGAATTGGTGAACCCAAGGAAATTGATTTAAACATTGAGACAATTGTTGTCACAATGCGACGTTGGACCAACTATGACCATGGTTGGCCAGGGGTGATTTTCATATTGAGACAATATTTGTCAAAATGTGACATTTGATCATGGATGACATTGATCTATTATTCATATTATAAACCAAAGGAAAATGTGAACCTAAGGGAAAACCATTTCCCAACAAATTATAAACCAAAGGAATTGGGGAACCCAAGGGAATTGATTTAAACATTGAGAGAATTGTTGTCACAATGCGACGTTGGACCAACTATGACCATGGTTGGTCATGGGTGATTTTCATATTGAGACAATATTTGTTAGAATGTGACATTTGATCATGGATGACATTGATTGATTATTCATGTTATAAACCAAAAGAACTAATAAACCCAAGGGTTTAATATTATAAACCAAAGGAATTGGTGAACCCAAGTGAATTGATTTAAACATTGAGAAAATTGTTGGCACAATGTGACATTGGACCAACTATGACCATGGTTGGCCATGGGTGATTTTCATATTGAGACAATATTTGTCAGAATGTGACATGTGATCGTGGATGACATTGATCGATTATTCATATTATAAACCAAAGGAACTAATAAACCCCAAGGGTTTAATATTATAAACCAAAGGAATTGGTGAACCCAAGGGAATTGATTTAAACATTGAGACAATTGTTGTCAGAATGTGACATTTGATCATGGATGACATTGATCAATTATTCATATTATAAACCAAAATAACTAATAAACCCAAGGGTTTAATATTATAAACCAAAGAAATTGGTGAACCCAAGGGTATTGATTCAAACATTGAGACAATTGTTGTCACAATACGACGTTGGACCAACTATGACCATGGTTGGCCATGGGTGATTTTCATGTTGAGACAATATTTGTCAGAATGTGACATTTTATCATGGATGACATTGATTGATTATTCAAAATATAAACCAAAAGAACTAATATACCCAATGGTTTAATATTATAAACCAAAGGAATTGGTGAACGTAAGGGAAAACCATTACCCAACAAATTATAAACCAAAGGAATTGGTGAACCCATGGGAATTGATTTAAACATTGATACAATTGTTGTCACAATGGGACGTTGGACCAACTATGACCATGGTTGGCCATGGGTGATTTTCATGTTGAGACAATATTTGTCAGAATGTGACATTTGATCATGGATGACATTGATCGATTATTCATAATATAAACTAAAAGAACTCATAAACCCAAGGGTTTAATATTATAAACCAAAGGAATTGGTGAACCTAAGGGAAAACCATTACCCAACAAATTATAAACCAAAAGAATTGGTGAACCCAAGGGAATTGATTTAAACATTCAGACAATTGTTGTCACAATGCGGCGTTGGACCAACTATGACGATGGTTGGCCATGGGTGATTTTCATATTGAGACAATATTTGTCAGAATGTGACCTTTGATCATGGATAACATTGATCGATTATTCATAATATAAACCAAAAGAACTAATATACCCAAGTGTTTAATATTATAAACCAAAGGAATTGGTGAACCCAAGGGAAAACCATTACCCAAACAATTATAAACTAAAGGAGTTGTTGAACCCTAGGGAATTGATTTAAACATTGAGACAATTGTTGTCACAATGCGACGTTGAAACAACTATGACCATGGTTGGCCATGAGTGATTTTCATATTGAGAAAATATTTGTCAGAATGTTACATTTGATCATGGATGACATTGATCGACTATTCATATTATAAACCAAAAAGAATCATAAATCAAGCGGTCGGCTATTATAAACCAAAGGAATTGGTGAACCCAAGTGAAAACCATTACCCAAACAATTATAAACCAAAGGAATTGTTGAACCCAAGGGAATTGATTTAAACATTGAGACAATTGTTGTCACAATGCGACGTTGAACCAACTATGACCATGGTTGGCCATGACTGATTTTCATATTAAGACAATATTTTTAAGAATGTGACATTTGATCATGGATGACATTGATCGATTATTCATATTATAATGCAAAAGAACTAATAAACCCAAGGGTTTAATATTATAAATGAAAGGAATTGGTGAACCCAAGGGGATTGATTTAAACATCAAGACAATTTTTCTCACAATGCGACATTTGATCATGGATGACATTGATCGATTATTCATATCATAAACCAAAAGAACTAATAACCCAAAGGGTTTAATATTATAAACCAAAGGAATTGGTGAACCCAAGGGAAAACCATTACCCAACAAATTATAAACCAGAGGAATTGGTGAACCCAAGGGAAATGATTTAAACATTGAGACAATTGTTGTCACAATGCGATGTTGGACCAACTATGACCATGGTTGGCCATGGGTGATTTTCATATTGAGACAATGTTTGTCAGAATGTGACATTTGATCATGGATGACATTGATCGATTATTTATATTATAAACCAAAAGAACTAATAAACCTAAGGGTTTAATATTATAAACCAAAGGAATTGGTGAACCCAAGGGAAAACCACTACCCAACAAATTATAAACCAAAGGAATTGGTGAACCCAAGGGAATTCATTTAAACATTGAGACAATTGTTGTCACAATGCGACGTTGGACCAAGTATGACCATGGTTGGCCATGGCTGATTTCATATTCAAACAATTTGATGATGGATGACATTGATCGATTATTCATATTATAAACCAAAAGAACTAATAAAACCAAGGGTTTAATATTATAAACCAAAGGAATTGGTGAACCCAAGGGAATTGATTTAAACATTGAGACAATTGTTGTCACAATGCGACGTTGGACTAACTATGACCATGGTTGGCCATGGGTGATTTTCATATTGAGACAATATTTGTCAGAATGTGACATTTGATCATGGATGACATTGATCGATTATTCATATTATAAACCAAAAGAACTAATAAACCCAAAGGTTTAATATTATAAACCAAAGGAATTGGTGAACCCAAGGGAATTGATTTAAACATTGAGACAATTGTTGTCACAATGCGACGTTGGACCAACTATGACCATGGTTGGCCATGGGTGATTTTCATATTGAGACAATATTTTTCACAATGTGACATTTGATCATGGATGACATTGATCGATTATTCATATTATATACCAGAAGAACTAATAAACCCAAGGGTTTAATATTTTAAATCAAAGGAATTGGTGAACCCAACGGAAAACCATTACCCAATAAATTATAAACCGCAAGTGATCAATCAACCTTATTGATTGTTAATATCATTAACTGACGTTGGACCAACTATGACCATGGTTGGCCATGGGTACTTTTCATATTGAGACAATATTTGTCACAATGTAACATTTGATCATGAATGACATTTATCAACTATGGCTAATGCTAATTAAGAATGGTTTCCCATGGTTGATTTTCATATTGAGTCAGTGTTTTTCATAATGTGAAATTGGACCATGCATTAGTATTAAACTCTAGGACTAATATTTAAACCCCAATATGCGGGGAACCTAAGGGAAAAATATTAAGAATATAAGAGATCAACAAGGCCAAGGGATACCTATAAAAAACAAAAAAATTAGTAAAGACTAGGAATAAATATTTTAAATACAAATGAATGAGAAACTCACATAATTAATAAAAAGATTAATAAATCTTAGGAATCAATATTTTAAAAATACTATTTATCATTAATGATGTTAATACTATTTATATTAATAACGTTAATTTTGGTATCAATAGTAATATCATTCATAATATTAATCATCATAAACATTATTAATATTATTTATCAATATTAATGTTAATAGGATTTATATTAACAATATTAATGTAATTAATCATATTAATATTATTAATAAAATGTTATTAATATTATTGTTATAATTTAAATGTTATTAATAATTTTAATAAACCTTAATCATGTTTGAATCTTATTGTTATTAATACAATTATGAACATTAATGTAATTAATCATATTAATATTAATATTATTTATCAATATTAATGTTAATAGGATTTATATTAATAATATTAATGTAATTAATCACGTTAATATTATTAATAAAATGTTATTAATATTATTGTTATAATTTAAATGTTATTAATAATTTTAATAAACCTTAATCATGTTTGAAACTTATAGTTATTAATACAATTATGAACATTAATGTAATTAATCATATTAATATTATTAATAAAATGTTATTAATAATTTTAATAAACATTATTCATGTTTGAAGCTTATTGTTTTTTTTTTAACAAGAACGGTTATGGTTTATATTAGAATTTGGCCAAAATGCCTTTCACCGGATACATTTGATCGGGCATAGCCCTTAACCTTTCTTTCACCAACTGATCACAGGCCCCTAAACTTGGAAAACCGCAAGATTTACTCGAGACTATCAAGTCTATCTCCGTTATTTTCCCTATCTTAAAGAGACAAACAAACTGTTTCAGCAAAATGCAGAAAAACATGACAAACTTTATGGAATGGGGTCCCAATTCTCAATTCCATATGCCAAGAGACAGCCAGCTGGAAGTGAAACTGCCCTGTTGGCTTCCAAGTCAGCAGCTTTATTATTTTCCCTCAAAACATGAAGGAAGGAAGCAGTCCGGAAGGATTTCACCAAATTTCTTGTTCTTGAAATTACTCTTGCCAGTTTAATGTCTGCAGGAGAGGAATCCTCCACTAGAACTTTGATAATGGATTGAGAGTCTCCTATGATACTGATATCTGAAAGACCGAAAGCTTTTGCTTGCTTGAGACCTTGCAGAAGAGCTAAGGCTTCAGCTTGCATGCTGGTAGAATGCCCTAAACCCCAAGCGAACTTTGCCACAGTAATACCCTCTTTATTTTTAATAATTCCTCCTGCCCCAGCCAAACCAGGATTGCCTTTCGCCGCTCCATCGAAGAATAAAGAGAATCTGGAATGCCTAAGGAGCAGATCCGAGAGATCATTCTCCTTCCCTATGAATTTCCACTCTTTTGTGGCCTTGTAATGCCTTATTTCACTAGAGAAATGGAGGTCCATCGAGGCACCCCATTCTAAGTCTTGCTGACTCAGATTTAGATCCGGCAAATGATCCCCTAGACTTTCTTTCCAAAGGCATTTTATTTTGGTGATGATGAACTGAGCGTTTAGACTTTCATCTCTGAAAACTCTTTTGTTGCGCTCAAGCCAGATCTGCCAGCAAGCAAATTTCGGCAAAGAGAGCCATGCAGCTGTGAAACTCTCATTTTTTGGAAGCGATCCTGGGTAGGAATTCCGCTAGTTTGCAAAAAGATCAGATATGGACGTGGGTAAGGTGAATTCAGAATTCCAGAAGCTCAGAAGGCCGTGCCAGATATCTCTTGAAAAGTTGCAGTCCAAAATAATATGCTGAGTGTTCTCCTCACAATCACAGCATAAGTAGCATCGAGAGGGACCGTGAAATCCTTTCTTCTTCAATCTATCTGCAGTTAAAATCCCTCTGTGGCATAACAACCAACAGAAAGAGTCGACCTTAGGCATGGTTTTGCGATTCCAGATCCCGTTCCAGACTGCAGGATTAGGAGGGACGTTAGGGCGATCATGAAGGCATTTGTATCCCTGTGCAACCGTGTAAAGCCCTGGGGCGGCTCCCCATCCTCGGACATCCTTCTTACCCACGCGCAGAGGCGCCATACCATTTAATAAAGAAAGGAAAAGATCTCGAGCTTGGGACAGCGCAGGAGGGACGGGAGGGAGCCTCCATCGCTGCCAATGTCTGCCTTCCCATTGTGAAATGTCCCAAAGAGTGGTGCATTCAGCGTTGTCCAACCACAAACGCAGCGCGTGCAGAGAGCAGTGGGACAATAGAGGAGGTTGCATCATAATGCTGTCATCCCAAATTTTAATTTCTTTGTCGTTTCCAGGGATCCAATACGCTCTGTCTCTGATTAAAGGGGTTGCTTTATGACAGAGCTTGATCAGTTGCGAACCTGAGGAGGGTAGGAGGGCATCTAGACATCTCTTCCTCTTTCCCATGAAGTATTTCCTCCATAGGGCTTTTTGCGCCCAACCTGGATTTGGGCCAATGATTCTCCAGAAGATATTGGCTCCCATAGCTATGTTTTGGAGGCTAAGATCTTTGAAATTGAGGCCTCCTTCACTCTGGGGCTTGCAGATTTTCTCCCAACTGACTAATGGGATTTTCCTGTCATTGTGATTGCCCCCTTTCCAGAAGAACTTGCAAATGAAGGCTTCCATTTTTTTTATGATGCCTGAAGGGGCTAGAATTACAGAGAATTGAAAGATGGGGAGACTGCTAAGAATAGATTTGATGAGAACAGTTTTGTCGGCTAGATTTAACTAAGAGAATCCCCAAGCTTGAATTTTGGCCTTGAACTTGTCCAACAGAGGAATCCAATCTCTGCTGTATGCCAATTTGCGAAAGATGGGAAGGCCCAAATAAGAAAAGGAGGACCAGTTGAGAGTGGCAGTAAAGCCCAGAATTCTTGAGATGGTATAAAGGGTGGGAGCCGAGATGTTCCAGCAAAAATATTTGCACTTACCATTGTTTAAACTGCTTCCTGTAGCTTCACTGTAGTCATCCAAGACCTCCTTGAATCTAAGAGCAGATCTGGCAGAGGCAGCCCCTAACAAGAGGGTATCATCCGCAAAGAGGGTGTGATTAACATTTTTGACCCCTCTGGCTATATTGAGCCCCAAGATCTCTTGGTCAACCAGTTTCTGATCCAGGTAGAAACTCAGGATGGAAACATGAAGGACGAAGAGGAGCGGAGAGAGGGGGCAACCCTGCCTAAGCCCTCTTGAAGCTTTAAAAAAACCAGCTGCTCTCCCATTCACCAGGGGGGCGATCCAAGGATCAGCAATACAAGCACGGATCCATTTTAGAAAGCCCATTCCAAAGCCAAATTTTTCAAGACTTCCCAAAGAAAGCTAAGTCTGACCCGATCGAAAGCATTAGCCAGATCTAGTTTGATAACCATACCTTTCTCTTTGCGAAGCTGGCTCGAGTGAATCGCCTCTTGTGCTAGGATGAAGTTGTCAGTGAGCTGTCTTCCCTGAACAAATCCACCTTGGTTCTCCGGGATGATGGCTGGAAGAATACCTTTAAGTCTATTGGCAATAACCTTTGTGATTAATTTGTATCCAATATTACAAAGAGAGATGGGGCGGAACCGATTAAATTCTTTAGCACCCTTTTCCTTGGGTATGAGGGCAAGAAAAGCTGAATTGGTGCTGCCCCAATTTTCTGGCAGTCTTGTGATTTCAAAATCATTTTTTAGAGGTCTTTCTCCACAATCTGCCAGCAGGTTTGAAGAAATCTTGCTGTAAAACCATCCGGGCCTGGGGCTTTGTCAGGCTCCATGTCTGAGAGGGCATCCTTTATTTCTTGAATAGAGATCTTTGCTTCAAGCTGTTGATTCATTGAAGGTGAGATCCTAGGGGGAACCGCCTCCAAAAATTTGGAGTTTCGGTCCGTCACGCCCGCTTCTCTATACAGGTTTTGAAAGTGGTTGAAAGCTACTCTCTTTATGCCGTCAAAATCTTTGTGTGTCGAATTTCTATCTTTGATTTCTGCAATAGAATTGAAGCTCTTTCTGGCTTGAGCTTGCTTGTGGAAGAAGGCCGAATTTCTGTCTACTGATTTAAGCCATAAGCTCCTAGACTTCAGTCTCCAATGCTCTTCCTCCGAAAGGCAAGCTTTGTGGAAGATTTGCTGGAGCTCAGCTTCCTTATCTAAAACTTCTTTAGTGATTTCTGCATCTTCACAATGGGCATGGTGCTGGGCAAGATTATCTTGAGCCTGCTTTCTCTCTTTTGTAGGAGAGGGAAGAGCTTTGGCCCAAGATTTAAGCACCGTTTTCAGTCTTCTAAGTTTTTCTTCCCAAATGAAGAAAGGGGAACCTTTCACTGGCAGATTCCAGCAGTCATGAACCAAGTTCAAGAACTCAGGTTCTTTGACCCAAAGAGGGTTGAATCTGAAGGGGATGGGGCCAAGATCTTTGTGGCCCAGCATCTCAAGCAAGATGGGCTTATGGTCAGAAACACTGCATGGGACGATATGCAATCTGAAATCTAAGCCCAGCAAAAGAAAGGAACTCTGAACCAAACATCTATCAAGTCTAGCAACAATGTGACCAGGACCTATTCTTTTGTTAGACCAGGTATACTTACCATTTGCTGGAGGGATGTCAAGCAGATCCCAATCCTGCATGAGGTCTTCCACCCATTCCCTTGCAGGGTCCCTTACGATTGTGCCTCCTCGCTTTTCCTCCATGCGCAAGGTGAGGTTAAGATCACCTGCAATAATGATGTTTTCCAAATTTTCTGACTCCGACAGATGTCTGATGGAGTCCCAACACTCCCTTTTCTCCCCTATATTTGTTGGAACATAGACATTGAAGAGACTGACTGCCACCCTCGAGTCCAAAGGCCGGAGCTTCAAAAACAACCAGTGGGTGTTGTGTAGCACGGTGACCAATCTGAACTTGAGAGGGTTCCAAAGGGAGCCCAGTCCCCCAGATGCTCCCCATGCTGAAACTGCATGTCCGCTGCTACCTTTCCAAAAAAATTTACTGATTTGGAGAAACTCCTTGTCCTCCATTTTGGTCTCCTAAATCAGAAGAATGTCTGGAGCTTCTCTTCTTATAAGGCTTCTCGTTGCTTCTTCTTTCAATTTGCTCCCCATTCCTCTACAGTTCCAGGAGACAATCTTCATCATTTATTTTTATGATGATGGGCTCCCTTGGAACCCTGCGCTTGGTTTTTTACCATCTTCGGATTTTTGCCAAGAAGTTTCTCCAAAGTGGGCTGACTACCCTGAAGCTTGTCTTTGTAAGTTTCCTGATCTCTCTTTTCTCTAGCAGATTTGCGGCCCCTTGCAGATCTTCTGAACGATATCTGCGTATCTCCTATTTCTCCATCCTCCTCAGACTCCTCTGAGTCATGTTCCTCCTCGGAGGCTTCTATTTGCTTATCCTTGTTTCTTGCCGTGACGCTTTCTTCAGGTCTTGTTTCTGCTGAAGGTATTTTTTCTAAAGGTTGATCTTGCCTATCTTCCTCCTGAGGAGTCTCTTCAGCAGAGCTTAAGACCTCATACCTGTTTTCTTGGCTTTTTGGCGGGGAAACATTCTGGATGGAGGTAGGCTGGGGTCCATGAACCCCAAATTTCTTGTGAGATGTCTTTGGCCTCTTGACCTGGTTCCAGCCCTCTTCCTTTCCTTTCTCAGCTTCCCCTTTGTTCGGGCACCCTCTTGCAAAATGGCCATATATGTGACATTTGCGACATTTGAAGGGGAGTTTCTCATAGTCCAGCGCTTGCACATGCGTCCCACTGCCCACCTTTAATTTAATGGCCTCCGGAAGCCCCACCTCTAAGTCCACCTCGACACAGATTCGGGCGCAATCATACTGATCATTGTTGTTTGCTCTGTCAATGAATTTTCCCAGAGTATCTCCAATGTGCTTGAGGGACTCCCAGTTCCAACAGTGCACTGGAAGATTGGGGAGCCGAACCCAGACAGGGACTGCCGTTGGGACATCCACAGCCGGATCGAAATCGGGGTCCATTTGTTAAGGTAGAGGCCCTGGGGTCCCATGAAATAGGGCCCATTCCTGAAGATCAGGTCCTTATCCTCCTTGGTGTTGAACTCGAACAGAAAGAAGCCTCTACCCAAAAAATAAGAGGTGACTTTATTTTTGATCAGCGGAACCCAGTTCTTAACGACCTAGTTTTCCGTGGATCTTGGCGAGGGCCAAAGGCCCGTGAATTGACCCACCAGGGCCCGATCTTCCAGGGACAAAGCGACCTTGATCGGACCCTCAGGAGGGAGGTTTACCTCCGGAACATCGTCGAGCCTTTTGACGAACTTAGTAGCTTCAGATTTCTTCTTTTTGGGCAGCGAAGCAAGAAGAGAGGAGAAGGCTGCTTCAGCTTCCGGGAGAGCGGCTTGCGAGGGACCGGTGGGCGAGCCTTGGGCCTCCATGGCAAGAAGATCAAAACAGCAAACCCGATTTGCACCAAGCAAAGGAATGAGGCATCTCAAGGCCGGGATGAAGGAGAATCCAAATAGTCCCTGCAAGTAGAAACCCCAAGGGCGCAGACCCAAGAAGATCTGACAAGAGATCGAGAGGCTCAGCGAGATCTTGAAGCAGGGCAGGTGGAAAGAAGGGAGCCTAGCAGAACCGAGAGGCCCAGAGGTCAGGAGGACCTGGGACAGAGGCAAAAACGGCCGAGAGGGCAGAGCCCAGCCACAGGCCGCGCAGAGAATCGCAGCTGGAGGCAGCAGCGCGTAGAGGTCCTCTTTCCGTGCAAGTGTATTTTTTTAGATCTCAGATGTTCTTTGAAGCTTATTGTTATTAATACAATTATGAACATTAATTTTAAATAAACATCGTGAATATTGTATTAATGATGTTTTTAATAATATTGTTATTGTTATTAATAATGTTACTAATAATAATGTTTTTAATAATAATTAAAATTTTATTTTCATTATTAATTTAGTTTTTAGTATAAATCATAATCAGCATTATTTAAATACTAATAATTAATATTATTTTTATTATATATTAGAATGTTAATGTTATTAATTTCATTTTTATTATTTCCACAATGTGACCATGATTATTTACCATAATAATATTCTTTAATATTATTAAAATTAATAATTAAAATTAAAATTAATATTTATAAATATTAATAATATTAAAAGTAATATTAATATTATTATTCATATTAACAATATTAACCTGAATAATTAATATTAATATTAATATTAAAATTAAAATTAATATTAATATTTAATGTAAAAAATATTAATATTTAAATTTATGTTTTCATATAAATTATAATAATATTAATAAATTAAAATAATAATAATAAATAATATTGTAAATTAAAATTTGTTAACATTATTGTTAATACTAAAGGTCAATGCTAAATGTTGCTAATATTATTTATTAATATTAATATTAACAATATTAAAAATAACATTTGTATTCTTATTCAAATTAATTAATATTAATAGTAAAACTTATTTGTTTATTAATATTAGTATATTCCTACATATTAATTATTTAATATCAAATACTAATACAAATTATTATTAGAGTAATATATATATATATATATATAACAAAGTATAATAATCGTTAATATATTATTATCAAAATATTAATATTAATATTAACATTAACTTTAACTTTAACTTTAGCTTTCTATTTTATTTTTCTTAATTTGTTAACACAGTTAAATTTTATACATTTAATTGAATTAATAATTAAGAAATCAATTTTTTTTTATCACTCTTAAAAAATAGATTTAAGTTAACTTTAAAATTCTAAATATAAGTTATATTTAAAATCTTAAACTTTAAAATTGTAAATATAAGTTATATTTAATTCACATTGGAATTACAAAACATGTGTCAAATCTATATTGGAATTACAGGTCATTTCATACTCTAGAATGAATTTTTTGATTCAATTATAATTAATTTTATGTTTTTTTATTATATTTTTACCTAATTAAAATGTTAAAAAAGACATTACATTATAACATCTCTGCTATATCCTAAATCCACAAATGTTTCCAATTAAAATTACCTCTCAGGCCTTTTTCAACTTCTTTTTATATGCCACAACATATAAACATAAAGCAACTTTTAAAAGAAATAAAGTTAAAAACTAAACAAAAAAAATATTTGACTATGGCCACGGCCTCCTTTTTTTGAAACGCTCATTCGCACGATAGTTAAAAAAAAAACATTAAAACCAAAACAACGCTATGTTTGAAAAACAATACAGCGCTATGTTTCTCAAAATAATCTATGTTACTTGGTTCCGCTCACGACGTTATTATTTAAGTAGTGCACTTATTTAAATTAAATGATAGGTAATGATTAATAAATATTAATTTATAATAAGATTATTTTGAAAATTTAAAATTCTTTAAATGGTTGAAATTTATCTTTAATAAAAATATTTTTTTTTACGTTTTTAATTAAATTAATTAATTAAAAAAAATACCAACAACATTGGTGACTCCATTCCATTTGCTTTAGTGAGTTGGAAATGGCAACATTTAACTAATCTAAAACAGAATGCAATTCTGAATTTTCATAAAACATAAATTAGTAGATACAAACTGCCATGGTTTCTTAGTATGACGATAAGGCATATATGGTTTTCTCAACTGTGTAAGCAAGCTAAATCTTTAAATTCAACAGAGACAAGTTCTGAAATCTACCATCAAAGACATAACCTTGGATATGCTTCCTTGTATTTCTAAGCTTGTAAAAAGCATCCATTTCTTTCTCTAAAATGGCACGGTATTGCAGAGATGCGATTACAGTCACAAATACATTATCCTGCCACAGTAAAAGTTATTAATACCATTATCATTTTAAATTAAAATAAATGAAAGATATTATCTTCTCTCTAGACACCGAAAATGTCTTCTATGCCTGCGATATTTGTATATTAAGGTACAATAGTTGTTCACGTGTAATTTCGAAAATGAAAATAATGTCATTAATAGTATGTTTATTGACATCAAAGACACAGAGTTGGGTTTTGTTTTAAACTGTAGTTGTGCAATAGAGTTGAAAAAACTGCGTACCTTTGTCTTTGTCTCACATCGCACATAAAAAGAAAAGATCTGCTGAAATATCAAAACTCTCAAATCTGAGTTAGGGTTTATTCTTTCCTTCTTCCTTCCGTTCTCTATTTATTCTGTTCTTTCTTTCCGAGAGCGGAATCACAGATAACGAAACTAAGTTGTCCAAACAATACGAAATGGAGTACAACAGATATGGTCGTGTTTTTGGAGCTCCAACAATCGGAAGGGAAGGACGGTCAGGGCAGAGTTACTTGATAGAATATGAAGACCATAGGGTTTCTCCCCACTTCCCGCTATCGACACTATCTACTCGCGCAGCTGCTACTTTCCCCTCCGGATCTTTCCCGCGAGACAACTTTGGACGCCTCGACAATGACGTGTTTCGAACCCATTTGAGTGATGGGAGGGAAACACTGTCACCCTATGGCTTTAGCAGGCCCACGGGAATATCCATCAGGGAGCCCGAGCACTACAAAGAACCCATTAGCATGCCCATATCGAATCCAATGGGATTTATAGAACCGAGATATCACGGTCAGGAGGTAGCCAGAAGAGAATTGATAATGACGGACCTGGAATCAGAACCTGTTGTAAGAGGAGGTCAACATATGCCACTGCGACAGCTACAGCGACAGGTTCGTATTCTACGCATCAATGCATTAACGCATCAACGCTGGCCTTTTAGATTTTTTATTAAGAAACGCACAAGAGGAGAAGGCCAACTGGGGCACTAGCGAAGTGGGCAACTTAATTGTGATGACAGTCAATGACAGCGACCGCGTCTCCTCCCACTCGCCCACCACAATACCATGGCGAATCCGATCAGCCTCCAAGTGGCAAAACCACGCGATGAATGAAGCGGCACATCGTATGCGCCTTCCATCAGCCGCTGGCAATGATGGGACCGACAGTTATAAGCCCACGCCTCGCCGGCGTTTCCAGATGGCTATGACAATGCCCACTTCACGTGATGTCAAATTCTCCATATCTGTTTCGATCGCCACATGTCTACGAGGAGACAAGCACAACTTGTAATCAGCAACGTACCCATCAACATGGTTACGGGAGATCCCCACACGTCGGAGACAAGCACAGCTTGTAATCAGCAACGTGCCCATCAACGTGGTGGTTATGGGATGGGAGGATTTCTTAATTTGATAGGTGGCGGTCAACAAATGGCACAGTAAATTTTTTATCATGTTTTGTAAAAAAATAATTTAAGTATGGTTTAAACACGTGTTTTAGATATGCAAGGAAGTTACTTTTTTTTAATTTCATCCATTGATTTAGTGGCGATGACCAGAATATACCGACATATTTCAATCTAGACCATCATATCAAAAAGATTAATTAGCCTAATCACAAAACATGCTCCTTCCGATAGGGGGATACGCCTATCGGCGTAATAAAGGAGAAGAAATAATATTCATCCATAAGAGCATAAATCATTATAAGATGGATTTATATGATAAATTATAATAAATGATATGATAAAGAAGAGTAAAAATGGATGAAATAAGTGTTGAAAAGTGGTCGTATTCACGGCCCAACATACCCCCAAACTGAATATATTGCATGCCCTCATGCAATCCAAAGATAAAACCCATGTGTTAACCAAGTAAAGAAAACTGTTCATCCCAACCCATGAAATGGATGGAACAAATGCATGTTTCCTAAAATAATGAATATTCAATTTTAGCAATAGAGGCATAACAATTTTTACAGTTGACGTTCAACTATATGTATATGAAGTTGCAGAAAAATGTGGCATAAGTAACAACAACCCTCATTAATCATTTTCCCAAAAATCAGATCGTTTTGATGCACAAGTCATGAGATATAAGCAAAATGGTTGTAGGTGATAGTGCATAATTTTTTAAGTTTTATGAACTAATTTAGCGTGAAATTATCTGGATTTGTGTATTTTAATGACACCTCTTTGTTATCCAGAAAGAGCAAGAATTCAGTTCATAGTTTTAAAGATATATGCAAAACAATTTCTGCACTGTACAAAAATGAAATTGTATGCCTTAAATGAGAAAGAAAGTGGAAAACATCCATCATGTGTAGCAATTCCCCCCCCCCCAAACTGAAGAATTAGCATGTCCTCATGCGATGCTAGAAAACAAAGAGAGGTGGTTGTTACAATCTGTTGAAATCTATGTTTGGTGTAAAACAACATGGAATAAGAGAGGTGTTGAGAATGCATAAGAATATTAAAGAATATTACTGACATGGTCATAAGAAAGAAATGAAGGAGATCAACACTCCCCCAAACTGAAAGATGAGACATGTCTAAAAAAATGGGAAGTGGTAAAGATGTGGAATGAATGATGATAAATAATTCTCAATGGATTTTTATGAAATTCTCCTAAATTCATAATAAATCAGAAAATTATGCTATTTTACCTCAAGTGTTACCTCCGAAAAAATGTGGAAGGACATGTAGGGACTGGCCTTTGTTGAAGCTGATGTAGGCTGAGCGGTTACTGAAAGTGATGCAAAAGGTGGAAGCCATGTGCGTGTTCACGAGCCTTTGCTATTAGTTGCAATAGTGTGATCGTGCTGCGAATAGAATTTTCCCCCATACTTGTTGTTCTCCTGTAAACAAATCACAATTCTGTATGCAATTTTCTTGAATCCACGGTTTTAGTTCTAAATGGCAACAGATAAGATGCATGCAAAAAAGTTCAAGCAGAAAAAATTCTATAAAAAATGCAGTATCAATATTGTGGCAAATCAGCAAAATAAAAGAGCAGCATATTGCACAACAATTGTACAGCATCGAAAGGCATACATACTTATGATATGATCAGCAAATTATCGCATTACTGAAATCCATGCATGTGATAAATTGTAAACAGATATATAAGCATTTTGTAATGATTCAAGGATAAGCAGAAGGGACAACTTAAAATAAACATAAGTGCAAATGCATTTATCACCCACTTAAACTAATGTGAATGATTTATGATGATTTTCATGTATAATAGGTTCGAAATCAAAGGTTAAGGATTCATATTTTCATTTGATATTTAAATAGAGATATAGGAAAAAGGGTTTAATATTACTATTGATGTGTATAAATGTGACTTCAATACCATCAGCAGAGCTCTGTTGCCCACAGGTGTCCATAACCTTGACAGAGTTGCTCTCTCACCCTTGGAACCATTGTCCTTTATTTATGCCGAGAAATTTCTTGTTAATTTTCATAACGGAGGCCATTGTGCTGGCTTGGTGACCAGATAAATCACAATGCCATTCACTGGGAAGAAGTGAAAAGTGGGCAGGCCAGCTCGTGATGAGACCTCCTGTTCCAAGGACTTCTTAATTTTTTCAATTGTCCATTGGACCATATCCCTGGTTTGGTGGCCATGATAGGAATGCCACTTCACTTGCTTCCTTATGAACATGGTAGGCCGGCTCTTGATGAGACCCCCTATCCTCCATCTGCCAAATTATAAAATTATTAATGAAATATGTAAATATTTTTCTTTTCATATAGCACTTTTCTATTTATTCATAAAGGATGGCTCAACACTCCTTAAGAGTAGGGATGGTGGAAGAAGTCTGAACAGCTCAATAGAAAAGAATATGCCCTTGTTCCTACTCCATAAGTAAAAATCAAAGAAAGTTATAAAATATGGGAAAGAAACAACATGATAAATATAATCGATCATATGAATTTAGTGGTAGTAAGACAAGAAGATCATGTTATTGATTATGTCCTTTTTTCCTTTTTCTTATCATTACTAAACAACTTTCATAAAAATGACGATTTCTTTTGATTTGTTGATTACAGTAAGCTTTAATTTGTATGATTGTGTATCCTTTCATAAATTGTATGTTTGCCTTTCAAAAAGTCATGAAAATTCAAAAAAAAAATCTTAAAATGTTGTTTAAAAAACAAGAAAAATGCACTCAAAAAGTGATGTTCCTTTGGAAAGGAACATCAAAAACAATCTTCGAAAATGTTGTTCCTTTGGAAAGGAACAACAAGAATAATCTGCGAAAATGTTGTTCCTTTGGAAAGGAACAACAAGAATAATCTGCGAAAATGTTGTTCCTTTGGAAAGGAACAACAAGAACAGTCGGCGAAAATGTTGTTCCTTTGGAAATGAATAGCAAGAACATTCGATGATGTTCCTTTTTAAAGGAACAAAAATTTTGTTGTTCCTTTCAAAAGGAACAACAAAAACGAGCGGTGTTGTTCCTTTTGAAAGGAACAACAAAAAAACGAGCGGTGTTGTTCCTTTTGAAGGGAACAACGAAATCATGCAAAAAATGTTGTTATTTTTGAAAAGAACAACAAAACCAATTAGCGAAAATGTTGTTTCTTTTGGAAGGAACAACAAAAATAAACACATAAACGCACTGCTTCTTAAGAGGAATGGTTGTTGTTCCTTAAGAGGAACAACAAATATTCTTTAAGAGGAACAACAAACAGATATAAACACACAAAAAGGAAAAAAAAATAGAGGAAAGAACAAAGCTAATGTGCAATCCATTGCCAAGCAAATCCAATCAAATAGAAAGGAAAGTTTATGTATAGGTTTCAAGAAAAATTAATTTTTTACAGAATTGGTGCTACTGAAGAATTTCCTTCTGCAATTGAAACTTGCATGGTGGGGTCTTTATTATTCAATTTCCACTGGAGTGGAAATTATAATTTGAAAATATTGACCCCTGAAACACAAAAACATAAAAGAAATTAGAAAAGAAACAACACTTTTATTAAGTTACAACAGCTATGATGTTATTTCTAAGAGAATATCAAATCTATCAATGGAAAAAAATGATCTTTTTGAAAAATGTTTGGTAGCAGTGACATGAATATTCAAATGGAAACCAATTCTCCATTTCTTCTTGTTATGAATCTGTTAGGTAATGAACTGGATGAAATGCCCTTGTTTTACTAAAATTTCTTTCAAGAATCACTCGTCCATAAATTGACCTTCTTTGTTCTCCTAAGACCTACAAAAAAACAAGTGTCTACCTACAATAAAACATTAAATCGTGGAGAAAGAGAGGTATAAGGCTCCCCTAATCCAATAATTATGAAAAAAAACTAACAATTAGTTACTCTATAGAACAAATCCATGGAAAAAGTAAAATTAATTTATTACCTGCGGGAGAGCAGTGGCCAATCATGCTAACTTGTAGTGTTTCAATCATAACTTCTTCTTTTTTTGTCCGATTCGAGTGATTCCAAAGCCAAATGAGAGATAATTAGAAGTTTTATCTCCAATAGAAATATATTTTAAAAATTCCATGTAATGGTATGTTAAACTTGCTTAGAACAACCTGCATAATAGAGTCATTTTCAATTTTCCAGCTCAGACCAACAGTTGGTATTTCAAGCATAAATTATTCGTTTAATGGCGGATTGAACTGATTCAAATTGGACCTTAAATTATATTCATTTATTGATCTCCAATAGAAACAAGTTTTGAAGACAAGAAGAATTGGTGGGTTAAAAATGCTAGGGAACAACTGAGAAAACATAGTTTCATGAGTGCTGATTTATTATAGGCAGTCGGTATTTTGGTCATAAATTCTTCATACGATATCAAAATTGAGTGATTAAAATTTTTTTTTAAGATAGATTCATAGAGGAATATACCATAGAAACAGATTTTAAAAATATAATCATTTAGGCCTCCAAAAACTGACTGTCCCAACTCTGCTGTTGAGCTACCTACTAGACACCCCTGTCAATGTTTTGGTTCTAACTTTTTCGTTTCAAATCCAAATTGAGTGATTCAAATTGGGTTAGAAATTATATATCAAGGGATAATTATTATAGAAACATGTTTTAAAAATATTCACTTTTGGTCCCCCAAAACATGACTGTCCCAACTTTTTTTCAGGAATTTCATCAAGCCCGCAAGCCAAAAAAATGATATTCGAACAATTTTTTTTCATATTGATGATAAAAATGAATATGAGTGTTTGTATAATTTTTATTTGCAATATAATTCATCTACATACACAAATAAATTAGAATATTTATCATCAATGTTGATTTCCACAACGTGTTGCAACAAAGAAACAACTATTTTTACAAAAATAAAATAATAAAAAAAATGTGTTTATTTTATTTCCTTATTTATTTTATTTTCTCCACTAATCTACTCTTCTTTGAAAATTGAATATGCTTATGTATAAGAGTATTCCCAATGGAGCCATTTCCAAAATAAGGCCTCTAGTGTGTACATACCCAGATTTGGGAAATGCATGTTGATAAATAGTAGGGTATGAGAGGCCAACTTCCCTTCTTGTAAAAAATTTGGGCAAAAATTCTCAATTTCTTGAAAATCTTGTTCAGTCTCTTCTGTTTGGATATGTACCTCAGCGAAGGCTACAGATGGTGACTCTGTGGCCTGAAGGGAAGTAATAAGTTGTCTAGAAATAACTTTTTTGGGTCCTACTGATGGCTGAGATTCAGTTTTCTTAAGAATTTTGTCAATAAAGGTCGTTCTCCCAAGGGTCACCGGTCCCTTAGGTTTTTCAGGTTTGGGAGGAATTTTGTCTTGTTTATATTTTCTAGTAATTTAACAACAAGCCTTCATTCCTGCCTAAAGAAAAAAATTTACCCAATTCTGCTGTGAAGCGGGCAGTGGGCAAATATGTTCCTTGCTCGGTGCGCAGGTTCTTACCTTCCGTCTTTAAAACCAAATTCTTCCCAAGCAAAAAAAATTTCAAATGTGCATCACTCCTTCTAAATAGCATACACTCTCCCCGGCAACAGCGCCAAAATGTTGAGCCATAAAAATGTATCTTTTTAACACCCATTTATCTCACATTAATTATCAATCCGGGAGTGACTTTTTATTTCAAGAGTGTACTCTGTCTAAGGCTGCAATTCATCCAAGAGCAATGTTGTGAAGATGTAGTACAAAATTCTAAATACAAGAATAAACAAATTCTTGTAAAGGAACCTAATTACAAATGGAAATGCTCTGAAACTTGAATTAAATCAAAATGCAAAACATCGATCAGGGATGCAGTAGCAATAACTCTTTCCCTTAGAAATCGATGCAAGATAACCAATCTGTGGACTTGGGAGCAATAACCTCTGTCCTCTACAGTTGGTGATCTTAAAACAATTGAAATGAAATCGAACTCGAACTACTGGCTGATAAAGATAACTGAAAGGAACTACAAAGGCTAAAAAGGAACAACAATCTTGTAACTCCTACGCATACACAACAATTGTAACCAAACTATCTGCTAAAGTAAAGCTATGAATCAAAAATAATATAATTTTAACAGCAATTACAAACTTAACTAATCTCAATCTATCGCCGACCAATATTGCAGATCAATCAATGACAAATAATAATAACTTAGAATCGAATACAGAATGACAAAGCTTTCATAATGATAGCAGGATAAATGAACAACAAATTAAATAGAAATGCAATTCGTTAATGGATCTGTATTCAATCTAACAGCAATCAATCAACTCTATAATCGAAATAAACAGTAGACACACTTCACACAACATAAATAAAAGAATAGAAATACAAACAGCGGATCGCTCCACCAGGGCTGGGCCCTCAACTGCCGGTGAAAGCGTCGTTGGGCTACTACAGAGCTTGAGAAATGGAACGAGAACGCCTCTTTGTATTAATAAAAAATGAATATTTTTTACATCAGTTTCTCTTTGCTCATAAGAGTCATGGAATTATAGTGTTACAAAGGGAATTCAATAATCATCCATTGTTTTTCATCCTCTCCAATACACAATACATGCTCTCCTTTTATAATCAGAAAGAGGAGAAATTAAATAGCAAATATGATCTCCCATAACAATATTGGAGTGTTCCCAAAAACTTGATCAACCAGAAAATATATTTCCAACAATATTTCAACAAGAGCAAGGCGAATTTGGCTTTGCAGCTGAGATTTGGAGGACGGCCGCAACAACAAATCTGAGAAAATCGTGCTCAAAGAAGCCTGTGCTTCTCTCAATACAGGCCGAATTTGGGCAACCTATTTTCAAATAAAGTTAATTGGGCCCGTTCTGGACAAAACCCATGTTCCGAATTTTCCAGATTCTTCTTCATTTGCCCATAATCTTAACCGCAAAACTGTCACTTATTATTCCAGCGAATTTCTGAGTTGGAATATTTCATGATGATTTGGAAATCAATTCTGTAGTCTGGCAAATATCTTGCAGGCTAAAATGGTGAGTGATATTACAAAATATATTAATAAAACATCATTGATAAAATCATGCATAATAATCATCAATTTATTAAAAATAAAGGAGAATAAATAATATTCATCCATAAGAGCATAAATCATTCTAAAATGGATTTATATGATAAATTATAATAAATGATATGATAAATAAGAGTAAAAATGGATGAAATAAGTGTTAAAAAGTGGTAGTATTCACGGCCCAACACTCTTAACAGAACACAAGAGTTCCTTCAACAAGGACAATAGTGCCTCCAACTGCTGGTAAGAGTGATGGTTGCTCTTCTCCAAGTATACCAGCACTGGAATCTTCCTCCTTTTCCTCATGCATCTCCTAAATCATGCATGGGACTCTATATGTCAAGAGCTCAAAACTATCTTGCAAATATTCAAGTGTCTCTTCTCCAGATGCAAGCACTTCTATAGATGGTGGTGAACGTAGTGACTTCTTTTCCAGAGTGACAAGATTGGCATCCTTCTCCTTTGGAAATGTCACTTTGTGACATATCTTTGGTTTTCTCCCATCAAATTCCTTCCTAAACTTGTCAAATAAATATGAATATTTAGTCACCTTTACATGCTCCATGTGACCAAACCACCAATCATTGGCTTCATCTAAAAGATGAAGTGCTGCAATTTGAACAGCCTCTTCTTCAACTATAGGATGTAGTCTGAAAAATGCATCTAACTCTCTCCTCCAAGCCTTAACATTGCTTGAGGAGGATCCATCAAATGTAGGAAAATATAATCTATTGTGCCTCTCCCTTCTATTGTTGCTATAGGATCCTCTTTCTTCTTTGATTTTGAAGAATTTTTGGAGAGTTAGTTTCTCCTTGAATGCTCTAGACTATGCTTTGTACTCTTCAAGATATAGGCTAAGAGTCTCATGAGTCTCAGTTTCATTCCTTCCTTCATTTTCACACCCTTCACCTTCTTCAAAGAAAGTGGGCATAGTGGATCTATGAGGAGATCTAGGATTCTCCGGTTTTCTTCTTTGCTGACAGGAAGTGCTTGGACCTTCCTCATCACATCTTCTTCTTGGATCTTATTTCTGCCTTTCCTCTTTCATTTGACAGACCTCCTTGGAGAGATCTTGCATAGATCTACAAAAATGAGTGGCAGAATTTTCTTCCTCCATGATAGATCTCATCTATCTGCTTCTTCTTTAGATGCAAAATATGAAGTGTCCACAAGCTGAGCCAAAAATCATGCTCCGATACCACTGCAATATCCCAAAAGGGAGAATGCAGTAATACTTAAACACAATAAAAGAACTTGTTCTAAAAGAACTTGTTCTACGGTAACAATCCTCCCCATTTCAAAATTTTAGAATAAATTTTACTATAGAAATAGGTCCCCTTTCCTTTTAGATAGAAATAAAAGACTTTGAAGAAATCTGATTATTTTACATAAAACAATAAAGATATTCATTGTTTAAAAGTCATACATCGCATATCACATACCACAAATGCATGTGACCTTGAATATTTCCGATCTGATTAAACTTAAGTCTTATATCGCATCGGCACAAAGAATAGAAGTATTCATGTTAAAAAGTCTGATGCGATCACAATCACAAATCGGTAAAGTATTATGGTTTCACATTTGTTTTGAAAAACTCTGATGCGATAGAACTTATCGCAAATCACATTTCTAAAAGGATACCCTTCATTCAGTCTATTTAATAAACGCCAATGCGAGACGATTCATCGCAATCGCATTTCGGAGGAACAACATCACATCTACTTATTCTACAAAACTCCAATGCGATGGACCCCACCATCATTGCAATCGCAAATCGGTGGAAATCATGTACAACTTAATTCCTTTGGAAATATCCGATGCGATATACTACCAATGCAATTACAAATCAGCGGAAAATATGAGATGTCATTTGATTCCTTTTCAAAACCTCCAATGCGATGGGTAGTTAGTCTTTGTTTATCGTTGTTTGCACCGCGCATATATTATTTATTAATCACAATCGGAAAATTCAAAGGGAAAGTTTTACGTTAACATTTAAATATTGCCAATCTCCGATTGTATGATCATTATTAATTATAAAATAACACGAATTACAGTGATCGATTCCAATATGAATGCGTGAATCTAACTCTCATGGAGGGCATTTAAGTTTAATACAGAGTTAATC
This sequence comes from Pinus albicaulis, assembly GCA_034641835.2. Classification (NCBI taxonomy): domain Eukaryota; kingdom Viridiplantae; phylum Streptophyta; class Pinopsida; order Pinales; family Pinaceae; genus Pinus; species Pinus albicaulis. Next base: position 942,058,318 of record CM076583.1, on the reverse strand, counting down.
AATTAGAGATCATTGATAAAATCTTTTCACATAGTTGTTCTTTTAACTTCATTTCTTCTCGCGTCTGAAAGGATTTTCTCATTTGCAGAGCCATAGAACATCCAACCCTCTTGTTCGCTGAGCGAGTGAAACAATACCAGATGAGAAAAATTCTAAGAAATTTAAGAAAGAAAGAAATGTTGCTGCTACAAAGACTATTGTCACTCTCGCAGTCCCAAAAGAAAAACCAGCTAAAATCAAGCTGGTTACAGATACAGCATGCCAGGGTCTCGGGAATCTTTCCTCGGAAGAAGTGTATAACTTGATTAAAGCATAAAAACCCATAGTTACAGAGGTAAAGGCGACAGTACCAGATGAAGAAGACTCAGATTCTGATTTTGAGACTCCTCTCAAAGCACTTGCAAATTCTTTTCTTCACAAAATTGCAGCTTGGGAAAATATATTCCCCTATTATGATGTAATACAATGGGTGATAGACAATATCACCATCACAAACATAAAATTTGTTTCAGTTGTGGGAACAACGTTTGGGTCTTTCAGAGCAGAAGATATAAAATCGATGTACCATCTTCTAGACCCTAAAAAAATCTATAACAAAGCCTTCATTAAATATTTCGTCGCAGGCATTGAAACTTAATCATAACCAATAAAGGAATGGAGACGAGCTCCAGAAAAATACAAAAATGAAGCATCAGGTATGTACTCCGTGGAGTCTCTTGCACCCCCATATTTCTATGCTACTGCAATGATGTGTAGGCTTTTCGGAAATGATAATTCTGCAAGGTTTTCAATTCAAATGGTACCCCTGATTCATTCTACTCTAAATTCTGAGATTATGGATTGGTTAGTTATCCTTTCTGACAAGATAGCTAATAGAATTCTGGAATATAGAAAGGATAAAGATACTAGAAATACAACCCCTTTTCATTTATGTGCCTATATCTTAGATGCTCTGTGTTTCAATTCATAATTTCCTATTCTAGGTTGGAAATGGACCCCTCAAAACCTTGTCCATAACATATTTACCATAAGTATTTGTGGAAGGTCCATTTTAAAAATCATGTATATAGGATTTGTCACAGCTTTATGTTACCTGTCTATCAGACCATTTTTAACCAATTTCCTCCTCGGCTCTCTAAAAAGGCAAATAATAATATATCCCCAATTGGCAATTGGTTTGGAGAAGAAATTTTTACCTATATCAGAGTTTTTTGAAGCATTTTTGAACCCCATATCTTACCTCTATATGTCCCTGATAAACTGTTAGCCCAAGAAATTTCTTACCAGTTGATAGAAAGAGGAATGTCAAGATGTTTAAACAATGCCAAGAAATTGATGTGGCCTACCTTTCCATTTCATTGTGGAAATTATACTCTTAATGATTTAAAACATGCTGAGAAGGAAGTCATTAAAATAAGAGATCTTAAGCTTGCAACTGTTCCAGGCAGACAGTGTGATCCGAATAAAGTAGCTTTCGAATTCACAACTTTGGTTCAAATTTCTAGGTTTGAACATGAACCTTATGTATTTGATGATTTCTTTGTTTCAATTGATAAATTTTCTCAAGTTTATGACTTGGCTAAATCTAAGTTTCAACAAGAAGATATGAACAAATTCATGTAGTTCAGAAGTCAAAGATTGCTGAAAGCTCCCCTTGACCAGCTAAGGATTCTATTGCAAGAAGCTGAAAGTATAGAAACAGAACAAAAGAAAAAGGAAGACACAGCTAGCAAGACATAAAAAGAAGTGTCTACCAGCAAATCTGATATGCATACTGAGAAGGAAAGTACAGGAAGCAAGCTTGATATGCATACTGAGAAGGAAAGTACATGAAGCAAGCCTGATATGCATACTGAGAAGGAAAGTACAACTAGCAAACTTGATGTTTAGACAGAAAAGGAAAATGCAGTTACCAAAATTGATATGCAGTCTGAAGAAAGAAATACAGGTAATAAGCTAGATGAACAACTTGAAAGAGAAACAACCATGAAAAAAATGGTAAATTTTGTTGAAATTATTGTTACTCCCCAATTGCTAAGACAATATGAACAATTTGAACAACAAATTGGAGGAAAAAATAATCCTCAAGTTGATAGTTTGAATAATTAGGATATGGAGATTATCCCTGAACATCCATCAGAAGAAATTGTGTTGAAAGTTGAAGAAATCCCTCCTCTGGATGTTTTTTATAGTCCTAAGCATAGGGTTGTTGTCAGGAAACAAAGGAAAAGAAGGAGGATAAATTAAGAACCACTTTCATCCCCACAAGTTTAATTCATGAATATTGTCTGGAAGAATAATGAGGTAAATCCTTCAGAGGATCTTACCAAATTATCACAATATGTAGGTGCCTATAGTGCAGCCACTATAGATAAAGTTGTTGAAGTCAATCAAATGATCAAAAGACTTACAGATAGCAATGCTAGAAGAAAAGACAACAAATGATCAGCAAAAGATAATGCAATTGGAGCAGCAGTTAGCAGAAGAAAAACTCAGAGCCAAATAGCTGGAAGAACAACTAAGTGTGGAAAAGAAAAAGCTTGATCAACAAGCTTTGAATAAGCAACAATAGTTGTCCCAAGAGGTATCCATGTTACAAACCTTGTTGCAAAATGAGAAAACTGCTAAAGAACAACAAGAGAAAATATTTCAAGCAAGATTGGATAAATTTAAGGATTATCCTAAAATTGACCAATTTAAAACTAAAACTCTGGAAATAAATAAGCTATTGTCTCAGCGGTTAAATGATCTCTGTCAAAATATTGCACAAGCAGAGCCTTTGTGTGAAATAACATCTTCCCTTATTGATGAATCAGTTAGTACCAGAATTGAACTTGAGAATGCAGATGATAAGATATCAGAGTTTATTTCATGGCAAGACTCAAAACAAGGAAAGAAAACAAATCTTCATAGGATCGAAGAAAGGCATAAAGAAATTTTGTTTGCTGAATGGGATACACAATTAAAGAAGAACGTGCCACATCAAGGGGTAGAGCCATAATGAATAATCTGACACAATTAGTAAATGATAGCTTATATGCTACTAATTTGATTTCAGATTGTACTCCAGGTAAATTGCCAAGGATGAAAGAGACTGATGCCAGATGGAAGAAGGAAATAATCAACAGGAATCAAAAGATTAGCAAAATACAGGAAATTAAATGGGATGTCCTATGGACATATTTTATCAAACCACAAAGTCAGCAGATGGAAATCAAATGCCTTTCTAATGCCATAAATTACTTCATTCCAGAGTTATCTGATGCCACATACACTATTCAGTTGCATTCAAGGCTGAGTCATCCAACGGAAGCTAAAGATATGCTTAAAATCTGCCACCTCATCACATTGAATACAAAAGAAATTCAGTGAATCTTTTTTATTTGATATCGTAATTTTTTTCCAGGATCTCCGATGATATTTTCTAGCATAAGTTATAGATAATTTGTTTTGTTAATTTCCTATTTAAACCCCTTTCATGCATTTAGAAAGGGGTCTTGAATTTGTAATATTTTGGCTTAGATCATAAAATTTTGTACTCCATTGACTATTTTATTTTTATAAAGGATCACATCCTGTGATTTATGGTGAATCATCTTTCAGAGTTGCATTTCTGTACCTTGGAGGTTGTTCTAAATTAAAGCGCATGGTTTGGATGTCGAATTGCATTAAGAAAATATCTCAATGAATCTGGTATTTCTATCGATTTACTATTGTTTTCTTTATGTAATGAAGTATTCTCTTTGAAATTTTCTATCCATTATATATGCTTGTTTTCTCAAATATTTCTTTATCATATCATTTATGAAGATATAGAAATATTTATCTATCATAGTATATGCAAATGATATATAGAATTATGAATGTGATGTGTTATTCTAACTCTCTTTAATTTCTTAAACAAAGTTATCATTATATGATAATGCATATTTCTGTTGAAAAATAATACATTTTCATGGTTATTTGTTTAATTGAAACCATCTTTAAGTCGTATTCATACTTAATACCCGGGTTAGTTTTAGAATTATTTGCAAGTTATAGATTAAGTTAGATATGTTAATTTAGTTAGTTAGTTCCATTTACCCACTTGCACAAACACTCCATTACCAATCCATTCATTATTAGGAAACTAGTCCTATAAATCCAGTGGGATCCACCACACCAAACGGAAAAGGAGTTGTCCTAAGGTCCGGACCGGGTGGTTTTCCCCCAATGTTTGAAGCAACAATTTTCGAGGCTTCAACAGAACTACAGCAAGATAAACAATAAATATTAAGACAACATCAGAATTTATAGAGAAGCTGAGCAATTTTATTATATTGAAGAAGATTCAGTTACACCATGTACAAAATATGAGCAGATCTAGCCAAAGAGATGGTCTAGAGTCACCCAGAAAACATGCTACAATAGGTACAACATAATTGGAGAGGCACTAAAGCAAATACTGTGTTTTCCCTTCAGCAGAATATGAAGATATAGCTCCAGGCTGAAAAGGAAATTGTAGATCTACTCAAATCTGGAGCTTAGATTATTCAAATATTCAAGATCTAGCCAATGTGATGGATTCCCAATATAACCCAGAAAGGATTTTCCAGATCTACAACTTTGGAAAATCACCTCCCTAGGATTTGATCCTTGATTTGATAGGAAATACATATCTGAAGCTAGATCTATCAAATAGAGGGCTGAAATATGTTGCAAGATCATATCTAAGCTGGAAGGGTTGATCCCTCCTCCAGATCTACAATCTAGAACCTCTAGATCTAGCTTCTCAATCCTCCAATAATGGTTGCAGCTATTGCAGCACAACTGCCAACAGAAACTGTGCTGTGATGGAAAGAGAGGCCTTCTACCTACTAAAAAATTCTCCAATAAACTCTAGGCTGATGGTAAGACTGATGGCAATGTGAGTGGATTATCCCTCACAGGATTACTAGTTGAAATGCTAGTAATTTCCTCCCTCCTTTTAGATATGCAATTTAGACAACGTAATTCCTGAAGGAAATACTGCTGCTAGGAGGTCAATAAATTTTGGCTTGATGCAAGATCTTCAATGAAGATCTGGGAATCTGATGTATAAGCCCAAGGTGATAGGAATAAACACTCACTAGTTCTCCAGCTGAAGTACTGAAGACAAATTCCACCTTCCAAACTGATCTTCAGAAATCTGCAATTTATGAATATAGATGTTCTGCAGAAAGTAGGAAAAGAGATGTGGTACCAATGCCTGATGTAGAATGAAGTACAATACTCTTCCTAGAGCTACTCTAAGAAAGAGGTGGTGTTCCCGACCAGGAACACCCTGTGCTAAACAACACTTGCAATCTCTACTAAACAACCCAAGAAAGCAATGGAATGTCACATGACAATTCTAGATCTGAAAAGATCTTTACATCAAGAATAATCAACATGCCCTCATCCTTGCCTTCATCTTCTTTATATAATTTTTGAGCCTTCCCAAGCCTTGGCCCTCATCTAGACTGCGCAGTGCATGTGGACAAGATCCTCCAAGTTTGACTGCGTTGTTTTTCCAAATCCCCCATCATGTATAGGTGCAATGTACACCTTCTCCATCAAGTGTGCTTGTTTGCACAACATCGTCCATCACTTTATCATGAATGTCCCATGATTTCTTTTTTGAAATCTTCAAGATCTTAGTTGACTAAATCAACCTTCTGTTTGATCTCTTCAAGATCTTAGTTGATTGTGTCAACCTCCATGATCTATCTCATTAATGAGACAGGTTCTCCAATTTCATTCACATTAGTAGTTTCTCAACTACCTTATTATGTATATATAGGCTTAATTAATCCACATTCACAAACAAAAAGTGGATATTTATTCATATTGAGGATTGTGGGTCCCTCCACCCTTTTATTTACTTAATTCATTAAGATATCAAGGACTCTAATATTCCAAATATGATGTGAAAATCTAGGAATATTACTTGTTATCACCCTAAAAAAAAATTTCTAAACTTTGAAAGTTTACCTTGTTTTAGTCATAATGTCAAATAGGTCTTGAGTCATTTCATTCTTGATAAAGGTAGGTGATAGGTTTAGAAGTCTTAAAAAGTTAGTTTTCATTTCCAAATAAAGTCTTTAAGTCTCATCCCATGGTTGAAAAGTCTCATCATTCATCTAGAAATCATGTTTTAAACTTTTGAAAAAATCCTCTGCAATTAGCCACAAAATTGCAGTTTCATGGCGTGGTTAGTTCAAAAAACCAGTTGTGTGCTACGAAAATGCTGCTACTTTCGTAGCACATTTCACCAAAATTGCACTAGGTGTGATATGAAAGCACAAATTCTTAGAAATGTCTTGTCAAAACATAAAAACTGTCAGAATCCATTAGGTTATCATACAATGACATCATAATGAGTCAGTTAGGGGTCATTTCCAAAAATTTTAACCATTCATACCCATCATTTCTATCGTAGAGGTGTCATTTGTGAAACGAAGTTTCAAGTTTGAAAAGGCTGATATGTGTTACTGGTTCCAGTTTTCATAACAAGCAGTGAAACATATCTGTTTTGAGTTTAAGCTTATGGTTATCTTACACCAAAGCTATTCTTGCCTACTATCAAGCAAGGCTGGTCCTTCTATCAAGTGAGGATGATCCTTCTATCAAGCAAGGCTGATCATTAAATTCTGAAGGAAGCAAAGAGAAATTTCTGAAGGCAAGAATGACAGAGGAGAAAAAGAATCATAGGTCAGGACATTGTTTAAGGTTTGAACTTGAAAGCACAAGAGTTCTAGCTGAAGAAAAAACAGTGTTATATGCATTCAGAAAGGCATGATGTTTAAAGCTCTGTGAAAAGCTGCAAGGTGGACATAGATAGGTAACAAAAGAATTTTCTTTGCATTTCAATGGTACAAATACAAAGGTGGGAATGTTGAACATGTCAGTAACTCCTGAAACTATAGCTCTAGTGACTAAGATACCTAGAGGATAGGAAACATGGTTTAAGGGTTTCAGATTTGATATGGAGGCATGCAAGGTGTTTTTAAAGCTAGAATATACAGAAATGGATTTAAATAATGCAATTTCTAGAAATTGCATTAAAGATAGCCATGCTAAACTACTCTTCAATATCTAGAGATATTTCACATGCGAGGGCAGGTACCACAAAGTTTACTCCTACCATTTCAAACTTCTATTACACTTCACAGGTATGATATCTCTAGACTTACCATTTTTCCTGTATAGAAGCATTGCTAAAATGGCTGATAAGTTTCAAGTGAAATCTGAAGAATGTGAAACATTTCTATTTCACCATGGTTTAATCAAATTTTTGGTCTTGAATGAGCTCCAAAATATTAATAGAGATTGGTCATATTTTATATTTATATGTGGATTTGGAATAGAAGCTCAAACTCCAGTCAATAAACCTAAGGCAAAAGAATATCTACCAGTAGAAACCAGCAAACTTGTAGTTACAAGGAAAAAAAGGTTTGTAAAATTGAAGCCTGGGAAACAAGTAAAGGAGAAAGTAGAAAGGATACCAGTGGTTATTGCAGAAACCCCTTCACCTGTAAAAAAAGGGTTACAAGAAATCAAATAAGCTACACACAAAAAGATAGCTGGTAAGAAAATTCTACAGAGAATTACTAGAAGTCAAGTTGCAAAGTCAAAATGGAAAACAATACTTTTAGAAACAAGTGATAGCCTAGGTTTGAAAGGGAACTTAGATGATATTTTTCATGCAATAGACATGGAATATTCTCCTTTAGTTCAAGCTGACTTCATAGCAGTTGATGAAGGAAAATAGAAAAGGGTGAAATCATCGAAGAAGCTGGAGTTTAAAGATGAAGATGCAACAATTGTTTTCAAGGCTAGGAAGCCTGCAACTAGACAACCAAAGAGGATACAGGAGCTTAATGCAGAGGTTGAGAAAACAAATAAAACATCTAATGTTTATGAAGAGATAATAGACCTTTCTTCACCTATACCAGAACATACAAAAAACAGAGTATCTTCAACACAAACAAACAAAAAAATTAGTTATGAAAGAATGGAGGAGAAATTAAAATCAGCAAAACATGAAATTGCCAGGTTGAAGAAAAGAGCTAGAAAACATGCCATTGAGAAAATAAGGTTCAAGAGCATGAAATTTTTTTAGGAAGGTGAAAAGGTTTTTAAACCAGAAATACTTAGCAGTGAGGAATAGTTCTTCACCTGGACAGTCCCAGCCATAAAAAAGCAAAGTTTGTGAGAGTCATGAATACTCATTTGAGAGCTAGCAACATGAAGTTAAGAAGACAAGTTGAAGATTTGGAGATTCAGCTAACAAAATCTCAAGAAAAGCTAAAGGAATAGTGAAAGAGAGTAATTGAACAATGCAATAAAGTGATAGATTTATAAGTCAATTTCTCATTAAGGTGAAGACAAATTTTGATGAAGATCATGTTTTTGAGGTCAGGTTACTATTTTTTTAAGATATTAACAACCCTCATAAGGTTTAAACATCTCCAAGTTATAAATTTTGAAGACTATTTTGAGAAAACTACTTGCACAGCAGTTTCGTAGCATAGATAGTGAAAATCTACTGAAATGCGCTACGAAACTACTGAAGCAGTATTTTTGCACAATTTCATAAAAAATTTGGGATAGCTCTGATGAATTTGGCTTTGAAATTGCTGGTGGAAGTGTGGATATAGCATGAGAAGGATCCTTTGAAGAAAACATATAAAAAATGATTAAAAAAGGAAGTTTAACACCGAGCTACAAAAAGCGCTACGAAAACAAGCTACTTTCGTAGTGTAGGCTTATCCTTTACCTTTTTTCATCATTTCAGATTTGGTTTTCTACACAGCTAGAAGACTAAAAAATTATGGGAATGTTTGGCAAACATGACACATGTAAACCTGATCCATCAATGATCAAAGTGCTCGAAACTGATAATGAAATTAAAGGGCTGAAAAGCAGGAGACATGTTTCCTAATTTATGGGAAAAAATTACTACTCACAGCAGGGTTACTTCAAGTGAATGGTCAGCATCTAAATTCTAATTCATGGGATTTTAAGTGTCAAAGCATGAATTAAAGACTAGATAAGGTTGTTAGAAGGATATTTAAGAGTTTCAGTCCTATTAGAATTAGGACATTTCAAAAGCAGTATAGATGTCATTTTGTAATTAATAGCATGTTTCAGATTAGGAAAGGTGTCAAACACTATGAATTCAATGTCTCTAGTGGAGGATAAGGGAATCCTATCTTGTAAATGTTCTATAAAGAGCATAAGGTCGAAATCCAAGAGGTTGGGAATTTTTATTAGCAAAGACTGTGTGTTATTGTATGTCACTGTTTCTTCTTAACTTAATACAGAGATCTGTTTTGACAACTCAAGATTCATAAGGATTTTGTGTTCATCATTGTTCTAATGGCTTTCTTCATATCTCTATTTGCAGTGGTATTTGTATGTGATACTTAGAATTCATTTAACAATGCTCTAACTTCCTTCATATGCAAATGGGCTGTGTGTTTCACTGTTTTATTGCTTTATTCATTGACTTAGACTCCAAATGCCTTGACTTCCATGCTTAAAATATTGTGATGTTTTTTTGAAGATTATCTTGACTCCATGGCCCAATGAATGTTTTCTAATTTGTGATACAACGAGTTATATCATTTTATCTTTTTACCTTAGAGTTAGCCATCTATCCATTAATCAAAAATCATAAAACTTTGAGAGAGCCTCTAAGGTTGAGGAGGCTAAGCCTCATCCAAAATATTGGTCTGAAACAATTACACAAAGTCCACTTGATGAGCAGCCTATCAGGTCAGATTTTGTGATAACATTACTGCAAAGGCCCAAACACTACAGCAAAAGACCGACCTGTTAGTGAGGGTGGCATCCCAGGGTGTTAAGGGTGGGTTTTTAAGGCTCACTGAAGCATCTGAGGGTGGGGGCCCTTGTGCAACACCCCTCATTACTGTAATATCCCAAAATAGGGACTGCTCAACCATGCATGCATAAAAAACGCATTTTCAGAAATATATGGTATAAATCATGAAATCAACTCTTGTATCCTTTATATCAGTCAATATAAAACCTAAATCTAAGAATAGAGCTGAAACAAATCAAACTAGGTGGGTTAAATAGACCTCCCACACCTAGGATTGCTAAAGAAGGCTAAAACCCCAACACTACAACACCAAGAATTTCTGCATAAAAGTGTTTGCACCATATAAAGAGGGTTTGTACACTTAATTAGTAGATACAAATAGATCTGATCTTATATTAAACAATATGTTCAAAAAAATGAGATCTAGTCTCCTTTATATAAAAACAAGAGAACCCGGGAAGGGTTTCTAGGTATTCACCCTGAATACAAATGGTGATTTTCAGCCATATGATTGAATAATCACTGCAAAATAAAGCATAGGAGTATGGAAGGCTGTAATAATATATATCTAATTCAAATCTGATCAAAGGTCTTCCCCCATGGAAGAATCAACTCTCCAATCACATGAAAACTCCCTGAAAGAGACACAAAAGACACTGTTGAAACTACCTTGCAGAAATAACGCAATTACAGGATGGAATAACACTGTAGGTGATGGTAATGTGTTGGCCTACTACCAAAGATCTTATATCAGCCCAATAATTCTCCAAACTGATCCTCCAATGGAAGGAAACTCCCCTTCTATGCAAAACCAACTCAGAAATGGGTTCTTCAACCCTCCACTGCAACACCCTGCAACTCAACAAAACCTGCTGCAGAAACTACACTGAAATTGAAGACTGAAGATTAGCACCAACGCTAGATGCGTGGAATGAAATATTATGTCTCTCCCAAGAGCTCCTCAAAGGGAAGAGAAGGAATTCCTGAACAAGAATACCTTAGTGCTAAACAACATCGGCAATCTTAGCTAACAGCTAAAGAGGGAAAAGTCTAAGCACATAAAAATGTAATTCATAAGCTAACCGTCAAATGGCTTCCATCCTCTTCCTTATAAACTAATTGAGCCTTCTCACCTTGGGTTCCACTCAATATGGTTTCCACCATCACATAAACAATCTCCCTCCAAAACTGCGTTGTGCCTTCATTAGAGCCTCTCCTCTAAACTGCGATGTTTGATTTGGTTAAGGTTGACCTCTTCAACATGCTCCAGCCCTTTTCCCACCTAAGAGTCTTCAATCCAGATCACATATAGATATCTAGGTTGAACCTTATTCACATTGAGCTATTTTATTTTCTAATCCACTCCTCCTAGCTTTTTGTTGTTGACTTGGTCAAACTTGACTTTGTCCACATGCAAAATATCCCTGTTCACACATGAGAGTGTAAAATCCAGCTGGCATCATGATCCCCCTTCACACAGATAGGGATTTTATTCTTATTTCTGAAATGTATGGGCCTCCTTACCCATTTATTCATATCCTAATTGACATTAGCAAATTGAATATTCCAATTTGCTACATGCAAATCTTGGAATATTACAATCCTCCCCTCCCAAATGTTGCTTGTCCTCAAGAAAATGCAAGGATAGAACTGAAGAGCATCTTCTTCTCCCCCTATAGCAACCTCATAATATAAAATCCTATAAGGATCAAGGTGTTGTCTCATCAACATATCTCCAAGTTTCCCCTCCAAAGTAAACAAGCTAGCTTTTGGTGAACACTCCAAATAGCTATCATCATGTGACAGTAAAATATCAATGGAGGCAACAATGGGTGGTCTAAAGACCTTCTTGAGGCATGTGGTATGATATATATTTGGATCTACCATCCCCATATGAATCTCCCATCCCCAAGATATCATCTATACAAAATGAGTTACCACCCAATATGGCAACTCCTGAAAATCCTCCTCCACCTTGAGCTCCTGCAAAGTAGGTGGGCTGAAATTCTGAACATGGTAGACAAGGTAGCCTACCCCATGATGTCCTCCTCTCCACTTAAGATAAGTGCAGATAATTTGTTGATCTTGGGCTTCAATAATGTTGCCCTCAAGTGGCAAGAAGGAAACTAAATCCCCAAAGATCCCTTTCCCAACGTTGTGAATCAAGCTGGCCCAAACCATCTCATGGCCCTCCTCATAAAAAAACAAAGATTTTGTTGTGGTTGTTAGGTCCCTATATTACTAGTATAGTCCCTTATTGTTGTTAGTGTAACCCCCTTATTGTTATTATTGTACCCTTGTAACCCCCATATTGTTATTATTGTGCCCTTAAATTATTATTGTTAGGTCGGCTAGGATTACATCATGGCCCCACTAGGATTACATTATGGCCCCATGGACTCCTATATATAGAAAGGAGGTTTTTTAATTTGTATCATCCAAGAATTGTTCATTCATGTAATTTATTGGAGGTTTCCCCCTCAAATTGGCTTATTTCTAAGGTGTTGATATCTCTTTTCTTCTATTTTTGGAGCTAGTTTGACAACATTTGGTATCAGAGCTTTGGATTCTAGGGTTTCACTACTCCAAACAGGTCATCGTGGTATTTTGGCTATAAATTTTTTTCTACGAAGTTTCAGAAGCTGAAATTTTTAGGGTGCAAAGAAGAAATCCTGAGGAACATCATCAAAAACTTTCAGATTTTGGTTCACAATATTTTCGGAGATATGATCTGTGGAAGTTAAGTCTTTTTGCAGGCTCCTCAATTTAATATAAACAGGTCATTGTGGCATTTGTGCTATAACTGTTTTTCTACGAAGGCTCAGAATCTGAAATTTTTAGGGCACGAAGCCGAAATCCTGAGGAAATTCATTGCAAAATTTCAGATTTTGGTTCACAGCATTTTCGGAGCTATGATCTGTGGAAGGTAGTGCTTTTCAGGCTCCTGAATTTCATCTCAAAGAGGTGATTGTGAGAAAATCTTCATAACTCTCTCTCTGAGCATCGGATTGGAGTGCCGTAAAAAGTGGTCGCAAGTACACAGACTGTAGTTTATTTTCTATCAATTTTAGATCTAAAATAAAAAACAGTGACACGTGGAAAATCTTACAAGTTCGCTCTATTGAACCAATCCATAATTAGGTCATTGTGGGAGATTGGACATAACATTGCCTTGGAGAATCCAAATCAAGTCAGACCTGTTGCATTCGAAAGATAATTTAGAAGGCTACCTCAGTGCCCAATTTAAGATATTGAAGAGCCACAATCACAAATATAATCCAATTTAAATATCAAGCTCCTCAAAATCAAGAAAAGGTGTGTATTTTTTTACGAATTGCGTAAGTCTTGTTTGAAGAATCAATTTGAATTGATTCCAAGGGCATATTGTAGAATATATATCACTAGTATTGGGTTCAAAAAAAATGCCCCATAAAAATAATTCAATACCCATTAAGCCTTCAGAAGGCTCTACTATGACTCATGAAGATGAATAATTGCAACATGATCTATCAAAATTACAAGAGCAAGTGCACCAAATTTCGCTCTTGCAAAGAGCAACAAAAAATGAAATGGATATTTTGAAGAAAGGTGTGGAAGCGAAGATGGATGGTTTGAAGAATAATATGGATGGTTTGAATAAAGGCGTGGAATCTAAGATAGATGGCATGGAATCTAAGATGGATGATATGGAAGCTAAGATCGAGGAAAAAATGAAAGACAACATGGAAAACATGAAGAATGATCTAAAAGCAGACATGGAAAGTTTGACAAAGTTGATACAAGAAATGTTTCCTAATGGTGAAAAGATAGTAGAGGAAACTCATGATGAGAAAAAAATAAATGTTAATCGTGACTTCATAAACTTTAAGGTTGGCGGGAAGAACCACCATGTTTCAAAAATGGATATGAGGAAGTTTGATGGAAAGGATCCTATAACATGGATACTACATATGGAGCAATATTTTGATCTCCATAATGTGCAAAACACACAAAAGGTACGCATTGCAACTTTACATTTAGAACAAAATACATTTGCATGGTATCGATGGCTTTGCTCCCGTAAAAAAATTGTCACTTGGTCAATTTTTACGGAGGAAATGATAGCACATTATGAGGATACAAAGAGCAACACCTTCTTTAGCCAATTGATAAATCTCAAACAAAAGGGCTTAGTGGGGGAGCACATTGAGGATTTCCAAAAATTGAATATAAGGGTAACTGATATTCCAGAGGAACACATGATTGATCTCTTCATAGGCACTTTAAAGGATAACATCCAACATGAAGTTCGCGTTTTGGAACCCGATTCATTGGAGAAGGCATTCAGGTTGGCAAGAAAATTTGAATGTAAAATTATGGCGACAAGGAAGCCTACCACTCAATTCTATAAAGAAGGAAGTGTTGCTACGCCTAGATTTCCACAACCTACAAGGTTGACACCACAAAAATTGGAAGAAAAAAGAGAAAAAGGGCTTTGCTACAGTTGTGATAGAAAATAAACTAAAGGTCATAAGTGTGTTGAGAAGAAATTATTTTACATAGATTGTGAAGAGGAAAAAGAAAATGAACAAGAAGAGGATATACACTAGGAACCAGCCCTAGAAGATGAAGAAATGAGTCCGACCATATCGTGTAATGCATTGGCAAGACTTGCCACTCCTCAAACTCTCAAGACAGAAGGACATATCAAGAGGAAAAACGTAATAGTGTTGATTGATTCAGGTAGCACCTATAATTTTATTCATTGTAAGGTAGCCAACGAATTGAATTTTTTCCTATACCCAGCACCAGAATGTCAAGTGATGGTTGCAAATGGAGGAACTATAAATTTCTCTGGAAAATGCCATAATATCAAGCTAACCATGGGGGAATATGTATTGAATAGTCAAATGCTTTCCATTCCTATGGAAGGTGCTGATGTTGTACTAGGAGTACAATGGTTACAATCTTTGGGGGCAGTAGCTTTTAATTTTCAAGAACTTTTCTTTTAAAAAAATTCAGAAGGAAAGGAAGTCGAATTACAGGGTATTGCAAGGAAGCCAAGAAATATAATAAGATCTAATGTCATGACAAAGCTTCTAAAGAAAGAACAACGAGGCGTAATTGCACAATTATGCTCACTAGAAGTTCTAACATCAAAATCATCTATTTCTGCAGATCTCCAACAAGTCTTGGACAATCATTCCAAGGTGTTTGAAACTACCAAAGGACTCCCACATATTCGTGATCATGATCATGCTATTCATTTGATTCCAGGAAGTGTTCCTCCAAACATTAGGCCTTATAGATATCCTTATGTCTAAAAGAGCAAAATTGAACGTATGATTGCAGAAATGTTAGAGGCGGGTATAATTCAACCTAGTCAAAGTTCTTTCTCTGCTCCTGTAGTATCGTTACACAAGAAGGATGGATCATGGTGCATGTGTCTGAATTATAGGGAGCTCAATAAGCTCGCCATTAAAGATAAATTTCCCATTCCTATGATTGATGAATTATTGGATGAATTACATGGAGCAATCTATTTTACCAAGTTGGATCTTCATTCAGGATATCATCAAATTAGAATGAAGACTGAAGATATTCCAAAAACAACATTTCGAACTCATGAGGGTCATTATGAATTTTTAGTCATGCCTTTTTGCCTTACCAATGCACCTTCTACATTTTAAGGGTTGATGAATTCCATTTTCAAACCCTTCCTTAGAAAATTTTTTCTAGTATTTTTTGATGATATACTAATCTACAGCAGGTCTTGGAAGGATCATGTTGAACATGTTGATAGGGTGCTCAAACTATTGCAGGAGAAACAATTATATGCAAAAACATCAAAATGTTTCTTTGGAGTACAAGAGGTGGAATATCTGGGTCATATTGTATCTCACGAGGGTGTTAAGGTAGACCCTAACAAAATTAAAGCCATTAAGGAATGGAAAGTCCCCGCAACCATAAAGCAGTTGCGAGGATTTCTCAGGTTAACAAGGTATTATCGCAAGTTTTTTAAGAATTATGGGAGAATAGCAGCACCTCTAACAACATTATTGAAGAAAGATGCATTTTCATGGACTCCTGAAGCAAATAAGGCCTTTGAACATCTTAAAGAGGCAATGTGCCTAGCACGGGTGGTAGCTATGCCAAACTTCACAAAAACCTTTATTGTGGAATGTGATGCCTCAGGAAATGGAATTGGTGTTGTTTTAATGCAGGAAGGAAGACCCATTGCTTTTGAAATTCGTCCAATCAAAGGAAAGTATTTACAGAAACCTATTTATGAGAAGGAAATGTTAGCAATACTTCATGCACTAAAGAAATGGCGAACTTACCTAATGGGAAGACACTTCAAGGTAAAAAAATGATCATGATAGTCTTAAACACTTTTTGGAACAAAGACTATCTTCAGAAGAGCAGCAAAAATGGGTCACAAAGATGTTGGGTTATGAGTTTGAAATAATCTACAAAAAAGGAAAGCTTAATGTTGTTGCAGATGCACTCTCAAGAAAGAATGAAGAGGTGGAAGCATTGCTTTGTGCCATTTCTATTATCCAACCAGATTGGATAACCGAAGCAAGAGATGAATGGAAGAAGGACAAAGATGTATGGACACTCATTCAAAAGTTGCAGCAATATCCTAGTAAATCTGATACATTTAGTTGGAAAAATGATTCCTTATGGTACAAAGATCGCTTATATCTTTGTAAGAATTCCCAACTAAAACAAAAGATTCTTCTATAATTGCACACTTCTCCTTTAAGAGGACACTCAGGATTTTTAAAAACTTACCACAGGGTGAAGAAATAATTTTTTTGGGATGGCCTTAAATCCGATATTCAAAAGTTTGTGGCGGAATGTTTGGTTTTCCAATAGAATAAAGTTGAGACATTTAAGACCCCGAGACTTCTACAACCTTTATCCATTCCAAGTCAATGTTGGGAGGAGATTTCAATGGATTTTATCACAGGTTTACCTAAGTCTAAAGGAAAGAGTGTCATCATGGTGGTAGTTGATAGACTTACCAAGTATGCACACTTTTGTGCATTATCTCATCCATTTAAAGCAAGTACAGTTGCTACCACATTTATGGACAGAATTCAAAAGCTACATGGAAGCCCAAGGGTTATTGTGAGTGACAGAGATCCCATTTTTACTGGAAATTTTTGGACGGAGTTATTTTCTTGTTTGGGTACTCAATTAGCTCATAGCTCATCTTATCATCCTCAATCTGATGGTCAAACCGAGATAGTAAATAAATGTTTGGAAGGATATCTTCGTTGTTTTGTATCTGATAAACAAACACAATGGGTCAAGTGGTTACCTCTTGCCGAATGGTGGTATAACACTTCCTTCCATATTGCAGCAAAAATGACCCCATTTATGGCACTTTATGGATATCATCCACCATCCATCACATCATCTTTAAGAGAAAATTATAAGGTTCAAGCAGTGGAAGATCACATCGAGCATCAGCAAGAAGTTCTCTAACTCTTAAAGGATAACCTGAATTTGGCACAAAATCGAATGAAACAACAGGCAGATCAACACCGCAGCGAGAGAAGTTTTGATGTAGGAGATTGGGTATTTTTACGGCTACAACCATACAAACAAATGTCCCTCAAGCAAGCTAAGAAGGATAATAAATTATCACCAAAGTACTATGGTCCTTACAAGGTGTTGCAAAAGATTGGTACTATGGCATACAAATTGGAGCTTCCTCCTTCTTCACGAGTGCATCCAATTTTCCATGTTTCATGCTTAAAGAAGGTTATAGGTGAAAATCTTCCAGTTCAAACAATATTGCCAGAACTTGATGAGGAAGGAAAATCATATTGGAACCTGAAGCGGTCATGGAAACAAGAACTCGACAGCTACGGAATTGATCAATTTCAGAGTATCTCATCAAGTGGAAGAACTTACCCACCGAAGATTCTACATGGGAGGATGAGAATTTTATACAGAAGCACCCGGAGCTACTCAAGCGTTGAGGACAACACTTTTTTGAAGGAGAGGGGCATGTTAGGTCCCTATATCACTAGTATAGTCCCTTATTATTGTTAGTGTAACTCCCTTATTGTTATTATTGAACCCTTGTAACCCCCATTTTGTTATTATTGTGCCCTTAAATTATTATTGTTAGGTCGGCTAGGATTACATTGTGGCCCACTAGGATTACATTATGGCCCCATGGACTCCTATATATAGAAAGGAGGTTTTGTAAATTGTATCATCCAAGAATTGTTCATTCATGTAATGTATTGGAGGTTGCCCCCTCGAAGTGGCTTATTTCTAAGGCATTGATATCTCTTTTCTTCTATTTTTGGAGCTGGTTTCACAACTGTGGTGGCCATATCTCCTCTCATTCTCCCCTTAGAACATGTAATGAAAAAAGTGTGGGAATTCTCCTTCCCAAAGAACAGATCCACCCAATGTGTTTCTCCCCCAATCATGCTCCCCATAAAAGCAAGAACAATATCAGAAAATAGGATCATGATCAACATCATAATGAAGGGAATACTGAAGGTTTCATGTGGTTCTGGAAGGTACCAATAGTTTCCCAAGTGGTCACAGCGCATTCTTCCCCACTGCAGCTTCAGAGAATATCATGGCAAGTTGATCCTTGACAGATGGCTAGTTGTGTAAGTCATCACATATACTAGTAAATAGTAAATGGATGAGTGTATCAACTGAGAATATAGGGAGTAACCAAACACTTTCCCAAGTTCATACAATAGATGGTTGTATCCATCATGATAGTTGTCCAAAAATGGTTCATGGAGACCAAAGAAAAGCTTGCCCCCTTGGGGAGAACTGCACTGCAAAGAGATTGTAAGAGCATGAAAATATTGTGTTGGACAATCAATAAATGAAAAAAAAAAGTTCTTTCCATGTAATGAAAGTAATATGATGATATGATCCATAAATAATTCCTCCATAGTGGTATGACATGCTCCCATGAAGAGGAATGAACCATATGCTGCATGATGATCCTCCTTCCTATGCTTGGAAACCAAAGTCGAGAAGAACGTATCACAGTAATAGATGCCTCCATCCACTACTCCATCATTCTCACCTCCTCCTTGTCCACCAAATGAACCTAATTTGAAGTGATCCTGGGGACACTACATCAAAAAGTCCCAGCTTCAAAGTGACAACACTGTTGGCCTATGCAAATAGG
Source organism: Pinus albicaulis (assembly GCA_034641835.2). Lineage (NCBI taxonomy): Eukaryota > Viridiplantae > Streptophyta > Pinopsida > Pinales > Pinaceae > Pinus > Pinus albicaulis. Next base: position 942,039,305 of record CM076583.1, on the reverse strand, counting down.
CTCTTGCCAACTCATAATTCCATCCTTTGACATGCTTAATGTCAAAGACTACTCCCATAATGCTGCCACATATAAGAATTTTCTTCAAAAATGGAAGTACTTCCAGATCATCTAGGGCTAAGGAGTATCCCCTTTGCACCATGGTAGTTCCATCTCCTACTCCTGCAACATCATGCAAAGTGTGAGAGCAAATCTGCCCTTTCTCTCTCAAAATACTCCAAAGAAACAAAAGTTTTTGTTGCCTCCTCATACATCCATCATACAAATTATGTGGTGAAGACATAATGATCATATCATCACAATGCATCCACACTCCTTGCCACCCAATGATGTAAGTATCCTGCCAAGTTCCTTCCACCCACATAACCTTGGAAGAAGGATATGTCCCATGATGGCCAAACTCCTTCAAGAGCAGCCAACGTAGCCAAGCCTCCTGCTGTCTGGTGTCATATATTTGCAAGTAGCTTACCAGCTTCTTGCTCTCCATCTACTCCCATTCCTCCCATTATGAGTGCCTCCCATCATGATCAACCTTGGTACCCTTCCAATGAAGACTACCCTTCTCCCAAATCAAATTTCCTTTTTGTATTCCATGGGATGCTGAAATGCAACTCCTTGGAGATCTCCTAGAAAAGATCTCACACCAATGATCATCTTGAATCCATAAGGATCCAAGTGGGCTGAAGGCAAAGCCTCCTCACTTCTACCTCTTGACAGCACTGTAAATCTCCTCCATGGTGTTTTGGTTGCCTCATGTCCCAACTCAAGGATGAACATATGGTATTGCATAAATTTGTTTTGGACAAAATTCATCTCGTCCTCCAAGAATTCACACCCCAACCTCACATGTGGTGTGAAACCAAATACTGGCCCATTATGATGATGTTTCATCCCTTCCTTGATCAAATCAAGGTTTCATAGCACAATTCAATTATGTTTTTCCAAATGAGAAGTATGCAATGGTATACAATCCTCCATATGATTTTCTGAAACAATAGGAGATGAAAATTTAGGCATACCTCGATGAAATTTGGAAGTATCTTGTATGGCTATAGGGGCTTCTTCCTCCAATGAATTGGCTCCTCCAACTGAATATGTTGGGGGTTGCTCCTCCATAGTGGTGACAGTGCTAGTACAAGTCTCCCCCAATGGTGGTGAGGGCATCTTCTCCTCTGATTTTTCTTCACCAAATTTCTAATCAACCTTCGAGTAAACCCATAAAAATTAACCACTCTTGCATGGCTCAAATGGCTGAACCACCAAATTTTTTCTTCACCCTCTAGGTGCAGCACTGCAACCTCTAGAGCCTCTTTTTCTACCACTGGATGTAGTAGGAAAAATTCATCAAGTTTTCTTGCCCAAACCCTTGTTGTAGATGACCCATCAAAAGTAGACAATAGAAACCTATTGCCCTTGATCCTTCCTTGGCCACAAGGTCTTATTTCTTCCTCCAAATGAATGAACTGAGGGAAAGCTAGATTCTCCTTGAAGGCTCTAAGTTGAGATTTGTACTCAACAAGGTATTCACTTATAATCATGTGATCCAAGTGTCCTCCATCTTCCGGAAATTTGTCCTCCCTCTCAAAAGGAAAGGATATGTTCCAATGCTTTCGAGCTCTCTACAACACTGGTTTCCTCTTCTAATCATAGGAAGTGCATGGCTCTTCCTCCTCTTGAAACTATCTAAAATTTTCACTGCTCCTTCTCTCTTCTTCTTGTTTAACTTCCTTGGAGAGGTTCTTCCTGGATCTGAAAATTGATGAGAGAAATCTCATCCTTTCCATCATTCTAGCCTTAATATTTCTTTTATAGCACTTTGGCTTGAATTCCACAGGCTGACCCAAAAATCTTGCTCTAATACCACTGTAATAACTCAAAATAGGCACTGCTCAACCATGCATGCATAAAAAATGAATTTTTAGAAATATATGCTATAAATCACGAAATAAAATCTTGGATACTTTATATCAGTCAATATACAACCTAAATCCAAGAGTAGAGCTGAAAAAAATCAAACTTGGAGGGTTAAACAGACCTCCCACACCTAGGATTGCTAAAGAAGACTAAAACCCCAACACTGCAACACAGGAATTTCTGCATAAAAGTGACTAAACTGTCTAAAGAGGGTTTGTACAAATAATTAGCAGAGAAAAATAGATCTTATACTATATTAAACAATATGCTTAGAAAAATGAGATCTATTCTCCTTTATACAAAAACTAGAGAACCCGGGAAGGGTTTCTAGGAATTCACCTTGAATACAAATGGTGATTTTCAGCCATATGAATAAATAATCAATGCAAAATAAAGCACAAGAGTATGGAAGGCTGTAATAATATATATATATATATATATATATATATATATATATATATATATATATATATATATATATATATATATATATATATATAATGTAGATATGATCATAGGTCTTCCCCCATGGAAGAATCAACTCTCCAATCATAGGAAAAATCCCTGAAAGAGACACAAAATACATTGTTGAAATTGCCTTGCAGAAATAACGCAATTCCAGGATGGAATAACGTTGTAGGTGATGGTAATGTGTTGGCTTGCTGCCAAATATCTGATATAAGCCCAATAATTCTCCAAACTGATCCTCCAATGAAACTCCCCTCCTATGCAAAACCAACTCATAAATGGGTTCCTCAACCCTCCACTGCAACACCCTGCAACTCAACACAACCTCCTGCAGAAACTGAGCTGAAATTGAAGACTGAAGCTTGGCACCAATGTCGGATGTGTGGAATGAAATATCAGGTCTCTCCCAAGAGATCCTCAAAGGGAAGAGAATGAATTCCTAAATAGGAATACCTTAGTGCTAAACAACACTGGCAATCTTAGCTAAATAGCTAAAGAGAGCAAAGTCTAAGCACATAAAAATTTAATTCATAAGCTAACCCTCAAATGGCTGCCATCCTCTTCCTTATAAAATAAGTGATCCTTCTCACCTTGGGTCCCACTCAATAGGGTTTCCACCATCACATAAACAATCTCCATCCAAAACTGTGTTGTGCCTTCATTAGAGCCTCTCCTCTAAACTGCGTTATTTTATTTGATCAAGGTTGACCTCTTCAACCTGCTCCAGCCCTTTTGACACCTAACGGTCTTCAATCTAGCTCACATATAACTATCTAGGATGAACCTTATTCACATTGAGCTATTTTATTTGCTGATCCACTCCTCCTAGCTTTTTGTTGTTGACTTGGTCAAACTTGACTTTGTCCACATGCAAAATGTCCCTGTTCACACATGAGAGTGTAAAATCCAGCTGGAATCATGATCCCCCTTCACACAAATAGGGATTTTATCCTTATTTCTAAAATGTATGGGCCTCCTTACCCATTTATTCATCTCCTAATTGACATTAGCAAAATTTAATATTCCAATTTTCTACATGCAAATCTTGGAATATTAAAATTACACAGACCCGGACATGTGGTTGCGGGCCCTACCCGCACACGGGACATTACATCCCACCATGCTCCGTGAGTCTCGACCTTGAGACCTCGGCTTTGATACCATAGTGGCCCAACCACTACACCAAAATACCACCCTGTTAGTGAGGGTCACATCCTAGGGTGATAAGGGTGGGGTATTAAGGCCCATCGGAGCATATGAGGGTGGGGGCCCTTGTGTAACACCCTTCATTACACAGACCCAAACATGTGGCTGTGGGCCCTACCTGCACACGGGACATTACAAAAAGTTCTACCCTCCTTGAGATCTATTGACAGAGTTGAGAGGGGAAGATTGGCCTCACAGCTTTATGGAGTTTATCAACTATTCTACCATTCGGTAAGAAAATTAAATCTACGGCAAAATACAATGGGAATAAAACTAAAACATCAATAAAAATACCAGCAAACTAGCTAAATTCTCAGAAGAAAAACTAGCTAGATGACATGAAAGAAAAGCATGAAACAACAGAGAATTTGAGGCACATGGGTTGGGCCCTAACCCACGAGTCCAACTCTCTGGAATTAAATCAATAAAATGGCATATCTCTACTCATTTCATAAAAAGGAACAATCTGTTACATCCATAAAAGCTTTAGCATAGCCTAATGGATTTACAACAAAAATTCGAATTCAATGGAATAGAATGGAATGGAATGGAAGTGGGATGGAATGGAAGTCGACTAGAGTCAACTCACTGGCTAACTAACTCACTCCTTCCTAGCTCTAGCTCTGCTCTATTTATTCTACAGGGAAGCTACCAACAGCTCCCTTGAAAAAATGGTGATTGAGTCCACTTTGAATCCAAGTAAACATAGATTGAGTTCCCTTTGTCTTCAGTTGCTTGGCTTCCTCTTGGAATTTGATGTGCTGGAGACTCCAAGTGAAGTATGGCTTCAGTGCATTTGGTCTTGAGTTGCTTAGATACCTTTGGAATTCAAATTGCTGGAGGGGGATATCATGAAGATATTTTGGCTGCCGTTGAGAGTTAAGCAAGGTGGAAAATCCCCTTGAATCTCTCCAAGATTTCTCCCTAATTTCCTGATGTTGTGCTCATTTATTCTCCAATCCTGATCTTCCAGTGACAGGGAGCAAGTCCCTAAATCCTCTCCTTCTCCAAATATGTATAATCTGCCAAATATTCTCACAATATTCGACAGAAATAACCAATATTTAACAAAAATATGCAATTACCTTTAAACCTTCCTAGGAAAATATTAAAGCATAAGAAAACATTATTAAGTATATAGAAGGAGAGATTTAATATATCCTTTTATGTGCATAAGGAAGGTAGATGGGCTTAAGAAAGGTTATATGGGCCTTATTTTATGTCTAATTTAGAGGCCCATCATCACCCCCCTACTGAAATTGTTGCTCATCCTCTGAGCAACCTATTCATCCTCCCTGCCTTATGTTTATTCCTGCATGCTCGCTTATTTCATTTTCTGTTTTATTGGCCCATGTGCTACTCCCCCTACTTAATATTCTTGCTATTCTGCCTACATTTATTTTTGTAGGTGCTGCATGGAGGTCCTTAGGTGCCTTAAGAAAATCTATTTTGCATGCCAAGAGGTGGTGGGTCCACCTTTTATTATATTTTTCTTCTTTTTCTTTTTCTCTTTTTTAATTATTTTTTCTTGTTCTTTTCCTTTTTTTCCCAACTTTTCTATTGCATGCAAAATAAACTCAAATTTATTTTTTTCTGTTAACTGAGTTTACCCTTGGTTACCCTTTGGCACTCCCTGTCTTTTATTATAATGAGCTACTTACTTCCCACTTTCTCAAGTCCTTTTTACTTTTGTCTTGTTTCTTTTCTTGGTGGAAAAAGTGAGGCTGGTTGTTAGATAAGGTTGAGGTTGCTCTGCTCCTAATTTTGGTTATAAAAAAATCAAGCAGTCAATCTCTTCATCGATAGCCATATAGAGGAGTGAAACCCACACAGGATCCTTGCAGCCTTGGATTTGGACGTTATGCATAGTCACCTGGAATGCAGCGATGCTTTTATACTTATCATAGATGGCTGGCGACAGACGCAGCCGGGGGTTGATAGCTATTGCGAGCCCACTCTAAAACAACATCCAAAAGACTTGATTGTCATCGATGCATTGTGCTTTATTAGAGTCCCATAAGTTCGTATATCAAGCCCCCTCACACATGTCTGGGGTGAGCTCAGGGAGGACCGATTTGTCAGGTACTTCTGAGGCGACCAACACGATGAGAAGCAACAATGAAGAATAACAAAATGCTCATCCCTGATCCTGGGATTCGTGGGAATTTGATAGAAACTCATTGCACAAGTACTGGGACCAATTAAAGCAGAACCCTTTCTCACACCGGCCTGCCAACTAAACTACATATGCAGGGACGGTGCTCGCCTAGCATTTTCACATCATTTTTCACGCCAACAATAGGGTACCCAACTGCGTACCAAGGTCGTTGATGGTTTTGATCATGAAGCCTCGAGTGTTTCACTCCACATGGTAGGTGTCACACACCTGGTCAGCGATCTTCCCTTCGTGCCTCTTACCAATGCGTAGTAGAGGGTCCGGTCCTTCCATGGGGAGACCAGTAATCCGATGAATGAGTGCAACATCAATGGGGATTTGATCCTGGATACATAAAAAGCCATCATGGACCAGGTCAAGTAAGTGACGTACGAGACAGTATGTGATATTGTAGTGGCTGAAATGTGGCATCCTCAGCAGGTTTAAGAGCCTGGATCTTGCCAATTTGTGTACCCAGCGCATGGGGACAATATTTATGCAGTCATCTCCCTGTATTCTTTCAAGATATAACTCGGGTTCCAACTCAGGGAAGGCGTCCAAATTGGCCAGATCATGATCATCGATTTCACCTCGTGGAGCTTGCCAAAGGGTTTGCCTATGATGGGGACCTCGCCCAGAGTCAGAGGCATCTACAGATAGATGCGTAGGCCATCAAGATTCTTCGGTGTGCATGTGGAGGGCCTGCGAGGCTGAACAAAGGGTGGTAGCCAATTGATTGGTTTAGCCATCTGGGCCTTCTCCTAAGCAGACATGGGTCTCTTTGCTGGCCCATGCAAGCTTGCCTAGCCTGCTGCCCGCGGGGACTTCACATTCCGGGGTGAGGTGCGGGGCTTCATCCTAGCCCACTTTTTAGGTTTCCCTGAACCTTGTGATTTTTCTTTCCCCTTTTTCTTGACTGGACTTGGCATAGATATAACTTCCTCCGCTTCTGATTCGACTTCCACTACTTCCTCGGTTTCTTGTTCCGTGGAGGTCACAGGTTCTGAGGGTTCACTGAGATTAGTGGCTATCATTATGGCACGAAAATCAAACTCAAGGTGGCTATAGTCCAAGGGGTAAGTGCACTCAGACATCAACAAAACACAAGAGGCACAGAGTCATAAAAATTGCAAATTGTTCAAGCTATATAGAACCCTCTTCTGAAATATCCCATTTCTTTTATAGCCTTTGTGATCGACCAACGGTTGGGTAAACTTTATTTGAAACTTACCATCAAGTAAACAGTAAAAAATATTCCAAAATTTCCTCATTAATTCCTAGCTGCCCACTCCTTTCAATGGTAACTTTTTCCTTTTGCCCGATTTTACTGTTCCAACAGCTACTTTTTGCACCTCGTCTGCGCCCAATGCACCCCTGCGCTCCCAGCATTCCTTCTGCGTCCCTAGCACATCTCTGCACTCCCAGCGCACCTTCTGCATTCCGAACATACACTTGCGCCTCCTACGCACCCCTCTGAGCTTCCAAATATGTGGCTACTACCTATGCATACCACGGTTGTTTCCATTCTTACCTTCCTTGGTAGGCATACCCCACCCTATACAGCTACTCTAGCCATATAGTCATTTGATCTGATACAGTTTGAGCCGAATTCCATTGACATAGCCGAGTAAAATATCACCATGCAGGGTAACTAACCGAACAGCTCCGCCATTCGTGATTTCTTGAATGGTATAAGGGCCTAGCCAGTGCTGTTAGAACTTCCCTGGGTGCTTTGAAAAATTGATATCATACAATAGGACCAATTCTCCCTCCACAAATTCCTTTTTTCAAATATGTCGATCATGCCATGCCTTATCCCGAGCCTTCTAAACCTGTTGATGGAAATTAGCAATGAAACGATCTTCCTCCAAAGCCACAAGCTATGCTAAATGCTCCTCCATGTTATCAGACACCGCCATGTTTGTAAGAGCTACAATGCACGAGCTAGGAACAATATACTCCGTGGGCATAACAACTTCCTTGCCATAGACCATTCAAAACAATATCTTCCTAGTTAACTTCTTGCAGGTGGTTTGATAGGCCCATAGAACAAACAAGATGCGCACGTCCCAGTCGCTGTGATCGGCGTTACAAACCTTAGTCAGTGCTTGCTCCAAGATTTTATTAAAAGCTTCTACCACTCCATTTTCCTGTGGATGATACAGAGTGCTCTTCACATGGTGGATCCAAAATTCTTCTGTCAAGGCCTGTATTGTTTCATTTCAAAATTGCGTGCCTCTATCGCTCATTAATATCTTCGAACACCCAAACCTAGTCAGAATCTGTTCGAAAATTAAGTGCACAGTGGTATATGTTGTGCAATATTTCACAGCTTGTGCCTTGGCCCGTCTGGTTACATAGTTAGTGGAAGTTATGATGTAGCGCGCACCTGTCTTCTTTCTCGGCATGTTGATAGGTCTTACAAAATCGATGGCCCACTTATCAAATGCTTGTAGGGCCATTTGCGGTTCCAAGGGAATTTCATTTCTGCGCAATGGCCTTCCTGTTCATTGGCATGTATAGCAGGCTCGACAATAGTCATGAGAGTCACTATGTAAGGTAGGCCACCATAGGCCATCTCTCAAGATCTTTTGCTATGTGGCCTTCCCTGCCTAGTGACCTATTGCCACACCCTCATGAGCTTCAGCTAAAATAGTGTGCCTTTCATGCTCCAAAATGTACCTTCGCAGCACTTCGTCAGCTCCCATCTTATAGAGATGACCCGCGATGATGGTAAAATTTGTTGTGTGGGTTACCAACTCCTTATTCTGTTGTACTGAATATTCCGCAGGTGTTGTTCCTGTGGTCAGGAACTGAATGATGTCAATGAAGTGTGCATAAAATACTTTAATGGTGAATAATTATGCATCAGGAAATCCCTTGTCTAAGTTGGTTGGTTCTTCGCCGCTTTCAATTCAGGAAAGGTGGTCCAGCCCAGAACTCAACTTTCCTAGCTTGACAATGATCTCAAAATCATATTCCTGAAATAGTTGTAGCCATCGGCAGATCCCCCCCCCCCCCCCAACATAGGCTTATTCACTAGGTACCTCAAAGCCGAGTGATCTGTAAACATTTTGAAGTACCCCCCTAACAGATAATGCTAATACTTATGTAATGCATAGACCATGGCCAATCTCTCCTGCTTCGTAGTGGAGTAGTTGCGCTTTGCACCAGAGAGTTTCCTACTAGCGAACACAATAGGATGGTCAATGTCTCCATCTCCAGGATGCATAAGGACCACTCCCAGGGAGGTCCCTGATGGATCTACGTGAACATGGAATACCTTCACCCAATCAATAAAGATGATAATAGGTGTAGAGACCATATTCTCCTTGAGTAGCTCGAAGCTCTTATGAAATTCGTCATCCTAAAAAAATGAAACATACTTCTTAAGCAGTTTTTCCATAGGCACTATGATTAACGCGTACTCTTGAATAAACTTATTTTAGTAGCCTCTATGTCTGAGGATTGAATGCAACTATTTTTCAGTTGTAGGTACTTCCAGGTTTATGATAACTGCAACTTTCACAGGGTCAACCATCAACCCCTGTCGGAAAACTATATGTCCGAGAAATATTCCGAAGGGTACGCATAATATGCACTTCTTGATATTCAGGGAAATCTGGTGTTTTCTACAGGCATCCAACATCATGCATAGGTTTGAGACATGCTTCTTCACTAAGCCAAAGACAGTCCAATCATCAAAATAAACCTCCAAAAAATTGTGTATGAACTCTTTGAACACTGCAAATACTACTCATGAGAATATGGCAGGGGCATTCTTGAGTCCAAATGGTATGACATTATACTAAAAGGATCCCCACTCAGTAGCAAACATATTTTTGCTGTGATCCTCAAGTGTGATTCTGATCTGAGGGTAGCCTAAGAACCCATCAATAAATGAATACACTTCCTACCCTCCCATGTTGTCAAGGATTTTGTCTGAGAACGGGGAAAGGGATCATGTATGCAGGCATCATTCAATTTGTGTAAGTCCACAAAGATCCGTATCTCTCCCTTCGTATTTTTCTCCTGAACCACCATCAAACTTACCCAGTTAGACTATTCAAATGATTCGATGATATTTGTGGCAAGCATCTTTTCAATTTATTCCTTGACCTTTTGTTTATACTTAGGGTTCAACCGATAAGGTCACTACTTCACAGGGCGCGCATCTGGTTTTAACGTGATGTGCATGACCCCTAGGTCCCTTGTGATTCCCTTAAGCACCGAAAACTTCATTGGGAATAAGTCCTGATACTCCATGAGTAGTTCTGCAACTTTTCTAACTGTATCATCATCCCAGTAACCCCCAATTTTAGCCAACTTAGGTTGCTCATCCATGCCAATGTTAACTTCTCGCAGCTTCAGAGGCTTAGTAACATCGATAGTCTGTAGTGGGGGTTCGACAACTGTGCGCTCTCCCTCCAACTTCAGGATAGAGACATTACGTGGATCTTCATCGCACTCTTCTATTGATATATTGCAGCAGTTGACAATATCCTGCATCTGCATTTCCCATGTTGATGTCCCAAGTGCTGCGTAAGGGTATGATTCATCAAATATGAAGGTATCTATATCCTGCAGAGCTTCGTCAAGCGCCGTTGTTCCTCTTGCTAACCCAAAATTCCCTACAAATTCATCCTTTAATGTTTCCCAGTGGCAGGTGTGCTGAAGTAGCTTCACATCTAAATACCATGTGGTGGGAATTGGTTCCAGGGCATGAATAAACAAGTGAACCCATTCTTCTATAGTCTGGTCGCACCATTTCTCCATCCAAGTGAATAAATGCTTGCGTCGGTCCCCTGGTCCAAGGAATTTCTTTACATGCAAGTGAACCAGAGGTTCAAATCGCAATATCATCATATCACGATACTCTTCCCAATCCTAGAACACCCCCTTATGTGTGCCCCACCACCTTGCAGGTGTTGCATGCATGGATATTTTAAGGGCCCATAGCCTTTGTTCTCTTGGAACCTCAGCTTCAAATGCTCGTAAGAACTCCTTAATACTACCAGAACCATCAAAGTAGGGAAGTTCTCTTACCTTGGAGGAGATACATTGGAAGTTCTAGGTGATTCTAAGACATCGCAGCATAGATACATCATGTAACTGATTCTGCCAATTTTCCATCTCCCCATCAGAGTCATAGAATCATTCGCTATCTTTTTCCCAGTAAAGCACACCATCAACCGTGGGATTGATCCAATCGTCTTCCCACACAGTTAAATTATAGATGTGATCCACATCCTCTTCTTCGTGCACTGGCTTCATATATCGTTCTCCTTCTATAGGTTCTAATGGTACTATCACCTGCGTGCCTTCATTTTAAAATACCATTCTTATTTTCTTTAGGTTGATGATACCCCCATATCAATGGCCCAATCCAAACTGAGGAACGCAGGATAGGGGTCTGCATCTTCTACAATCTGAATGACCTCAAAGTCAGCCCAGACCTTGACTCCTACGACATATACCATTATCTTTGATAGTCTCGCCAATGGTATGATCTTCTATTGGTTGGCCATGCGTAGCTGGACAATGGACCATTCCAACTTAGGTTCTCCCATTCGCTTTCAAGTTTCCTTGGGAAATACGTTCGCATCTGATCCTAGGTCCAAAATAACCTGATCCATTTCATAATCACCAATTTTCATTGTTAGCCGCATTTCCCTACCAGTGTGTTTCTTATGTTTGTACATTTTGTGCACATCCTTAAATTCCAGGGGTGGATTAGTTCTTTATGCGCAACTATCTATTAATTATTGAAGATTTTCTACGTCCCTTTGCTTGCGCAGTAGCTTCATACATTCCTGCAAAAATGGTTTGACCTCGTCATCTTCTTTGAGGTTTTCGGGGGCCTGAGAAGTATATGCCTCAGCCTTAGCAAAGCCTTGGCGAACTATGACAAAGGTTTCATTTTCCTTATGTAGGTCCAAACCTTCTTGTTTGATGGTTTATTTTGGAATAAGAGGCTTAGCTGCAACTTTCTCCTCAGCTCCCCCAGTGGCCATGCCACTGTGTGTTATGACATTAATGCTTGTTCCGTCATACCGAGGTTCTGCCTTAACCCTTTGCACATTTTGCGTAGGTGTCTGCTGCTTTTCCTGAATTTTTGCTATCAGAATTGGACAGTCTTCAATCAAATGGTCCAGCTATCTACAGTATCTGCAAGATTGCCTCACAAGGTTCGAGCAGTCCCTCGCAAAGGGCCCTACTTCGCCACAATTATAACATTGTCCTCTTCCCTGACCCACGCTTCCTCCTCTGCCCCCTCCCCTGCCCCTAGCTGGGGAGCCAGCCATGCCTGATGGGGATCTTAGTGAAGAAGGGTCCGATTGTACCCTATATAGGTTTCCCCAATCTATCATTAGATCATAAGTTTGACAGTTCTATTCATCATGTCCTACTGATCGACAAAACCGGCACCATTGTTGTTTCAGTTCTGGGACATACGCACCCAAACAAGGGTAGTGGTTAGTATCATGTATGCCAGCTATGCAATAATCGTCACACCACAACATTGGTACACTTGGTCCTGAGCGCAATGGATTGGGTCATCCAACCTATAGGTAGGTTGTCAGCAGTAGGCACTAATCCTTGGTATGGACTGATACCCTACATCGTATGCACCATACATCTGGGCTAGCTTCCTTCCCTCAGTCCTTTCACAGGTTCTAGATCTCCATGTGAATTGCCTCCGGATGGCCCTATACTTTTTGTACTCCTAGTTGGGTATCATCTCTTGGCGCAGCTTCTAATTTCATAGCAATCTCCAAATATTTTTCTTGTGATTCAATGGCTTTCTAACCCATAGGTACGTGCAAGTAAGGCAGTAACATAGCGATGAACCATTCCTTGTGTTGTCTATCATCGTACAGAAATTCCCCTTCTCTAATCACCTTCTTTAGCCGCTGGTCAACTTCCCATATGGACTCAGAGGGTCATTGCTTGAAATATTTTAGATAATTCACTATCCAAGAGTAGGAATTAGGCTTCCGAAACTGTTGTTTTAGGGCATTATTAACCTCTTGAATGGTCACATTTGCATGCTAAGCTACATATCCCATATACCAGTCCAGGGCTCTTCCTTCAAAGGCAAGGGATAGTTGTGCCCTCTTCATAGTATCGTTGGCCACATTCTGCACAGTCCATACCGACTTAGCGAAAAACCAGAACCGATCCATATCTTCATCCCCTATGCCCTTGAAGGTAGGTAGCTTCATGTGTGAGTTCATTTCATCTTCTGATGGAGGTGGAGGTATGGGGGAGTTTTTACCCCTATAATGGCTTGAAGGTGGTGTAGCTGGAGGGATATGCGCAGATGAATCTCTTATTGGGATATAGACAAATCTATCTCCTTCTTGATTAGTTCTGTAGTATTTACCACTTTGTGTTGTGCTTTCACCCAGATCGGAGGTCATTCACTCGATGTGGCTACATAGAATACCTTTTTCACACAACATAATTTTGATTAATAAGAGTAGTGTTTTCAGGAACTTACCTCAAAACCCTTTAAAGATCCTCTTCTCTGCTTCTGAATAGGACATAAAATAATCGACTGCGAATTCCGTCACAAATCCTCCCAACACACTATCCACCCAGTGATATACCATACGAGTGATGGTATTATCAGTTCTTTCTAACTACTGGATCAATTCTGGAGTCCACTACGTGACCCGCTCATCCTTCCAACATGTCTAGAAATATACGAGCCTTTCCAGCCACTCCTGAAGCTCATTCACACATGTTACAAATAATATTTCGTAGAATTCAGTGAAAATGTACTTATTCTTCCACTTCTTCACCGTCAGCTTTGTGTTGCGATTTTATTTTACCGCAAATTCCTGAACCTATTTTTCAAACCACTCTTCAATTTCTTTCTTCTCAGGTCTCCAATGTTCTCTTGGCATTACCCGACAACGGAACCATTTTTTTGCTCAAGGGGTCCTAACCCAGGTTCGGAGGTTAAGGTTTGCCAGCAAACCGCTATACTACTGGCCCTTTCAGCAGTGACCTGCTTTCTCAGCCTAAAGTCTCACCTGAAGCATTAAGGGAGGGCGTTGGAACCAGGTTTCCACACCTTGAGAGAGAGTAGGTAAGTTTAGCAGATCTACATTTACAGCTTATCGGTCACATAGATTAAGTGTATCCGCAAAATTTTCACAGTCTAATAAGTTATTAGCCATAATAGAGCTACTACCATTCACAGATCTAATCAGTGCCTTCACATCCACGTGTGTAACAACAATTACCAGCATATCATATCATAAACGCATATATAGGTACTTTCGCAACATAATAGATAATAGATGTATTTGAAATTTAAACAGATATTTGCATCACAGGTTCACATCAACAGTAACTTTAACAGATCTAGATATCACACAGATACTTCAAAAATAATTTCACATTCATTAAAATTCAGATCTACTTACAACCAAAACCAGCCAACACACATAGCCTAGCGGGGTCCACACACAGCAGGACTGAGGATCTCCATGCACACAATTAGCAGGATTCCTTACCCAAAACAACCCACAACATATTTAACAATTTGTACGCAGCATCAATATTAATCCTTGCCTACCTTAAGACTCAAAATGTATGCCTATTTATATCGATTTAGCCTACACTTCCAAGGGTTTGAAAACCGTGGTTTGCAGACTCTTGGTCTACCCTTGACCCATTACAGTGCATTCAGGGCTTTGACCCACCCCAAAACCCCTGCGTTAGACTAATTAATACCGAAAATATACAAAATTGTACAAAATTCGCAGCTTTTAGGGGACCTTGTTCCAACAATGTTTAAGACTATCATGATCAGTTTTTACTCTTAAGTGCCTTCCCATTAGGTAAGGTCGCCATTTATTTAGTGAATGTAGTATTGCCAACATTTCCTTCTCATAAATATCTTATTTTAAATACTTTCCTTTGATGGGATGACTTTTAAAATCAATGGGTCTTCCTTCTTACATTAAAACAAGACCATTTACATTTCCTGAGGCATCACATTCCACAATAAAGGCTTTTATGAAGTGTGGCATAGCTAAGACCGGTGCTAGGAACATTGCCTCTTTAAGATGTTAAAAGGCCTTAGTTGCTTCAGGAGTCCATGAAAATTCATCTTTGTTCAATAATGTTGTTAGAAGTGCTACTATTCTCCCATAATTCTTAACAAACTTGCGATAATACCCTGTTAACCCGAGAAATCCTCGCAACTGCTTTATGGTTGTGTGGACTTTCCATTTCTTAATGGCTTTAATTTTTTTAGGGTCTACCTTAACACCCTCGTGAGATACAATATGACCCAGATATTCCACCTCTTGTACTCCAAAGAAACATTTGGATGTTTTTGCATATAATTGTTTCTCCTCCAATAGTTTTAGCACCCTGTTAACATGTTGAACATGATCCTTCCAAGACCTGTTGTAGATTAGTATGCCATCAAAAAATACTAGCACAAAATTTCTAAAGAAGGGTTTGAAAATGGAATTCATCAACCCTTGAAATGTATAAGGTTCATTGGTAAGGCCAAAATGCATGACCAAATTTCATAATGACCCTCATTATTTCGAAATGTTGTTTTCGGAATATCTTCAGTCTTCATTCTAATTTGATGAT
Organism: Pinus albicaulis; assembly: GCA_034641835.2. Lineage (NCBI taxonomy): Eukaryota > Viridiplantae > Streptophyta > Pinopsida > Pinales > Pinaceae > Pinus > Pinus albicaulis. The sequence continues at coordinate 942,023,938 of CM076583.1, read as the reverse complement.
ATCCTGAATGAAGATCCAGCTTGGTAAAATAAATTTCCCCATATAATTCATCCAATAATTCATCAATCATAGGACTGGGAAATTTATCTTTAATAGTGAGCTTATTGAGCTCCCTATAATCCAGACACATGCGCCATGATCCATCCTTCTTGTGCAACAATACTACTGGAGTAGAGAAAGAACTTTGACTAGGTTGAATTATACCAGCCTCGAACATTTTTGTAATCATGCATTCAATTTCACTCTTTTGAACATAAGGATATTTGTAAGGCCTGATGTTTGGAGTAAAACTTCCTGGAATCAAATGAATAGCATGATCATGATCACGAATAGGTGGGAGTACTTTGGGAGTTTCAAACACCTTGGAATGATTGTCCAAGACTTTTTGGAGAATTAGAGAAATAGATGATTTTGATGTTGGAAATTCTAGTGAGAATAATTGTGCAATTACGCCAAGTTTTTATTTATTCAGAAGCTTTGTCATGAAATTAGAGCTTATTATCTTTCCCAGCTTCCTTATGATAACCCGTAATTCAATTTCCTTTCCTTCGAAAAAAAAAATCAAGAAAATTTCTTGAAAATTAAAAGCTACTGTCCCCAAAGATTGTAACCATTTTACTCCTATTACAGCATCAACACCTCCCATTGGAATGGAAAGCATTGGACTATTAAATAAATATTCCCCCATGGTTAGCTTAATATTATGGCATTTTCCAGAGAAATTTATAGTTCCTCCATTTGCAACCATCACTTGGCATTCTGGTGCTAGGTATAGGAAACAATTCAATTCCTTGGCTACCTTACAATGAATAAACTTATGGGTACTACCTGAATCAATCAACACTATATTACCTTTTTCTTCTTGATATTTCCTTCTATATTGAGAATTTGAGGAGTGGTAATTCCTTCCAATGCATTACATGATATGGTTGGACTCATTTCTTCTTCTTCTAGTGTTGTTTCCTGGTGTATATCCTCTTCTTTTGTAGTTTCTTGTTCATTTTATTCCTCCCCTTCACAATCTATGTAAAATAATTTCTTCTTAGCACACTTATGACCTTTAGTGTATTTTCTATCACAACTGTACCAAAGCCCTTTTGCACTTTTTTATTCCAATTTTTGTGGTGTCAACCTTGTAGGTTGTGGAATTCTAGGAGTATCAACACTTCCATCTTTATAGATGTGAGTGGTAGGCTTCCTTGTCGCCATAATTTTACATTCATTTTTTCTTTCCAACCTGAATGCCTTCTCCAATGAATCAGGTTCACAAACACGAACTTCATGTTGGATGTCATCCTTTAAAGTCCCTATGAAGACATCAATCATGTGTTCCTCGGGAATATCAGTTACCCTTATATTCAATTTTTGGAAGTCATCAATGTGCTCCATCATTAAACCATTTTGTTTAAGATTTATCAATTGGCTAAAGAAGGTGTTGCTCTTTGTATCCTCATAATGTGCTATCATTTCCTCTGTAAAAATTTACCAAGTGACATTTTTTTTACGGGAGAAAATCCTTCGATACCATACAAATGTATTTTGTTCTAAATGTAAATTTGCAATGCGTACCTTTTGTGTGTTTTCACATTATTGAGATCAAAATATTGCTCTATCTGTAGTATCCATGTTATGAGATCCTTGCCATCAAACTTCCTCATATCCATATTTGGAATATAGTGGTTCTTCCATCCAACATTAAAGTTATGAAATCACGATTAACATTTATTTTGTTCTCATCATGAGTTTCCTCTACTATATTTTCGACATTAGGAAACATTTCTTGTATCAACTTTATCAAACCTTCCATGTCTACTTTTAGATCATTCTTCATGTTTTCCATGTTATCTTTCATTTTTTATTCCATGTCATCTGTATAAGATTCCATGCCATCCGTATTAGCTTCCATTTCTTTCTTCAAACCATCCATCTTCGCTTCCATACCTTTCTTCAAAACTTCCATTTTATTTTTTGTTGCTCTTTGCGATAGTGTAATTTGGTGCACTTTATCTTGTAATTTTGATAGATCATGTTGCAATTATTCATATTAATGAGCCATAATAGAGTATTTTGAGGGATTAATGGGTGTTGAATTTTTTTAGGGGGCATTTTAGAACCCAATACTATGCTCAATAAGCCCTTGGAATCACTTAAAACTTATTTTATAAACAAGACTTATGCAATTTGAAAAAAAAAATACACACCTTTTTCTTGCTTTTGAGGAGCTCAATATTGAAACTGAATTATCTCTGTAATTGTAGATCTTCAATATTTGAAATTTGGTACTATAGTAGCCCTCTGAATCTTCCTTCAAATTCTACAGGTATGACCTGATTTGGATACTTCAAGATAGAGTTATGCTAAATCTCCCACAATGACCTAATTATGGACTGGTTCAGTAGAGCGCACTTGTATGGTGTGCCACGTCTCAATGTTTCCTCCTTCAGCTCTAAAATTGATATAAAGGAAAATAAATTCTATGTAATTGTGGCCACTTTTTACAAAATTCTAATCTGAGGCTCAGAGAGAGATTTATGATGATTTTTCCAAGGTCACCTCTTTGAGATGAAATTCGAGTGCCTGAACAAACCCTAACTTGCACAAATAATATCTTCGCATATTGTGAAAAAAGATATGAAATTGTTACAGGAAGTTCCTTAGGATTTCGTCTTCTCTCTGTAAAATTTCAACTTTTGAACCTTCGTAGAAAAACAGTTATAGCGAAAATTACACAATAACCTATTTAGGTGAAATTGGAGAGCCTGCAAAAGCCTAAATTCCACAGGTCATATCTCCGAAACTATTACGAACCAAGATCTGAAATTTTTACACGACATTCCATAGGATTTAAGCTTTGCTCTGTAAAAATATCAGCTTCTGAACCTTCGTAGAAAAAATTTATAGAAAAATTGCCACGCTGAACTATTTAGAGCAGCGAAAATATAGAATCCAAAGCTCTAATACCAAATGTTATGAAACCAGCTCCAAAAATAGAAGAAAAGAGAGATCAACACCTTAGAAATCAGCCACTTCAAGGGGGAAACCTCCAATACATTAAATAAATGAACAATTATTGGATGATATAAATGACAAAACCTCCTTCTATATATAGGGGTCCATGGGGTCACAATATAATCCTAGCCGACCTAACAATAATAATGTAAGCGAAAAATAATAACAATATGGGGGTTACAGGGGTACAACAATAACAATAAGGGACTACACTAGTAATATGGGGACCTAACAAGCAGCAAATGGCATATCACTCAGTCCCATACCAGACCAGACTGCTAGCTACTATGGATTTAGAAAGAAACCAAATGAAGCTTTCATTACAACATCCACTAGCACAGTCCTTTCCTTCAGGATCTCAGTTCAAAGCCTTGGATGTATCAATATATTTAACAAGTGTTCCTCTGTCAGATAAGGTAAATTTCCACAATAAGGTTGGAGAAATGTTATACAACGAGCTCAATAATAACGCCATGACTATCAGCAAGGTAGAAAAATTATTGGAAAAGGCTGCAACCATATTGAAGCAAGAGAGAACCGACTATGGGGCTCTCCAAATGTAGAATAAGAGCTGGAAATAGTTAGTGGTGAAGCTGGGTGTCAACCTGGAGGATAAGTCAGCTTTATAATCTCTCTTCAACAATTCTCAGATAGAGATCCAAGAGTTAAGGCATAAGCGGAAGATGCCAAGTACTGAACATGTTCAGTTTAAGGAGCTTTCACATGTAGAGGAAGAAAAGGAGATACTATCCAAAGATATTATTGAAATAAATAATTAGATAGTATCTCTTAAGTAGGGGGCAGCCGAACTACAAATGAAAATAGACTCATAGATATGTGTAGTGATAATCCCTAAAGATCCTCAAACCCCAACTAAGAAGCTCATTAAGACCCTCACTAAACTCTAGCTATCAAAAGGGGAACTTTAAAAAGTACATAAATATTTGTATGTTGCTAAGAAAAGTCTAGCACAAAAAGAGAAACAAATAGAAAATTCAAGACAAATGTTGAGATCCTTCGCAAGAATCTACAGGCAGAAAACCAGCAGGTTTCTGAGATGAAGGGAAGACTGAAATGGAACGTATTTTCTGCAAGATAAATATTTGGTCTGGGATGAGATCATCTAAGAAATGGGAAACAAATTGGATTTCATAACCTTGATACCTGAGCATAAAAAAATGATCAAATATTATGAATATTTCATCCTAGCAGCTAAAGAGGATGGGAAAAAGAACTCCCAGATTTTGAAAAGATTGATTAAGTTTGTGAATGAAAGGCCACTCAATGAATTGAGCACTACAGATGTGGTAGATAGATTCAGTAATATCATGGATATTTCCAAGGTTTTTCAGAAGGAGGAAGCTAGAGTCAAAGTTGAGGAGTGCCTAGAGGTAGTTGTAAATAATGTCGATGCATTCAACACTGATTTTGAAAGGATTGTCAGGGCATGAGTCAAATTTGAGGAGTGCCTAGAGGTAGTTGTAAATAATGTCGATGCATTCAACACTGATTTTGAAAGGATTGTCAGGGCATGATTTCCTAGTTGTTGGGACTTTGTGGGAAAGATAATTCATTGGGAACAATACAACGAGAGGCTAGTAGAAGCCAAGAGAAAAGTAGACTCCTCTCATGAGAATACTTCCACTCTAAAGGGAAAAAAATGGTAAACTACCTTAAAAGGGACTTCCAGCTACTGGGGTTGGTGAAAAAATTCTTTCATTCCAGATTAGATTATTTGGGCCTGACCAACCTCAAAATTGCATATCAATGTTTTTTCCGGGCCCCTCAACCATCTCCAGTGCTATGGCAGAGATGTGAGAAATTCATAAATCTGCATATGCTCCAGATCATTGAGCCCTCATTGCAACCTCCATCTCCTGCCCACCATGACTAAAGATGTTGTTGATCGTGTTGACTACGACACCTAATTTTGTCTTTTATGTAAATGTTTTTATTTTCATTTAGTCAATTAGAATTCATTTAGGACAGTTGTACTACAATGCACGCTAGAGTTTTGTACGATTACGCACTATCATGAAATCAAGAAAGAATATCTTTTTAACGGGTTATCCCCTTTGAGGCCCTATAAAAAATAGTTTTTGATACTAAACAATGCTTCAAAATTTTAAGTCTTTTTTTTCCCAAAAGAGAAGTGTTGCGTACTTTTTATGAATGTATGCTCTGTGGAATATTAATAAAAAATTTTGGTTATTCTGGCTCATTTGAGATTGTAGTTGTATTTTTTCTGTCTTCAATATTATTCTCAGATTGCATGTAATAATAGTTGTTGGATGTGTTTTCATGAATTTATGGATTCATTTAAGTCAAGTGTCGATGAAGGATGCTTGTATTGATATGGAAGATAGATCCTTAAAATGTGCTCCATGTGTCTTTGCATCCCATCAATATCTTTGTCTATTCCATTTCACTCCAAATTTTGATGCATCAGATTCTTAGAATTTAAGCCCAGTGTATCGAACTTCTCTCCTACTCAGTTCTTTTGTCATATGTACTACAATGACTGATAAGCTATATATTCAAGTGATATTGGTCATTGTAGATATAAGATTGATGCTTCTATGAGTAATCATTTCCAACAGATTGTTGCATTTCCCCACTTAAGGAAGCTTCTGAATCAACTTTATTCTAAAATATATTGAATATTGAATGTGTTATGAATTTCTAGCTAACCTTAAAAACACTCATCAAGATGTCCTAGGCACTGGTCTCTCTTCAACCCAGGGGTTGTCTCTAGGAACCACAACATCTAGAAAATAATAACTTTCCTATTGGAGGGAGGTTTAAGAAAGAAAAGGCTATTATCATGCCCACAAGTTAGGGGAGGTTGACTACATTATTAGTAACCTCCATGGATTACACAATCACTTAGAATCAGAATGACTACTTCATTTCATAGCGACATGCCATATTTTTGGTTGCAAGGAGATGATAGGCACCTAATTTGGCTTGTTTTTAGCACTTTCCTAAGGCCTATTTGCACATATTTTTCCCATTTTTATCTCTTCCCAATAGTCTTTTTCCCATGAAGATGCATTTTGGTCCAGGTATAGTAATCTTCTTAATATTCCATCTTATATGACCATTCTTATGCATTTAGGGAGATAATTACCATTCTATGCTAACTAGTGGTATTTATGAGGCATGGCTACATAGGGACCTTAAAAAAGAAGCAGAACATAGGGTGAAACTCCCCATGGATAGCTGATACAACTCATTTCTCCAACACATGTGTTGCAACTCATTCTTGTTGGTTACTGCAACACATAATTCCAGTTTATATGCTACAACTTTGAAGTGTTTCCAATCATGTTGCAACCCCTCACTATTGCAATTAACACAACACCATTGTCGAAACTCAACCCAACATTGTTGCTACAATTCACTCCATAAATTTTTCTTGCAACTGTCAGATAGTTGTCAGTTTGGAAAATATGTTGCAACTATGGGATACATCACATCATATCAACTACAAAAATTCAGCCAATATATCATCCAAATCACTCAACCAAACAAATTCCTAATGAAGAAAGTGAAAAAGGAAACTAATCACTCAACGAGTAAAGTATGACCCAATTTCCAATTGTAACACAAATAGATAAGTTAGCACTTGCTCAATTTTTCTATCATCTAATGAAATTGTTGTAACTAGATGGAACAACTAGATTCTCATGGTTTTCCATAGAATCCTTGATTTAATTTATATATTTGATATCATGTATAAGAAACCATGCTAATAGAGCTAAATTTAATGAACACATAATAGAGGAGAATCAACTAAGTCCAAAGGACTATAATTGTAATTTGAAGTTCTGCAATACAAGTTTCTATTCTATTCATAATTAAGTTGATGGTGTCTTGATTGATTAATGCCTTATTGTTTCTTAGATAGGCCCCCCTCCTTAGCCAAGTAATATTTGTAACTTTATAATGTATTTGTAGTTTCGTTTATATTTTTTTGTTTCCAAAAATTCCTTTGTTTATAATATTGCTACATATCTGATATTTAATTATGTTATTTACATAGTGCTGAAATTTTCTATCAGATACATTGCTAAAATTCATATTATTCTAACTCGTAACTTGACTATTGTTGCAATTCATGTGCATTCATATTTGTAACTTGTAGTTTAGGTTACTGATGCAACTCTAGATTTAACATTACTGTGCTATTTTTTATAGTTTATCTAATTATTGTGTTTTCATATTTATTTATACTTTACCTTTTCTTCCAAAAATTGCAATTATTTTCATGGTGTAATTCCTTTTAACATAGCGTGATTTGAATCTCTTGCAGCTTTTGGTTTATTATTATTTTTTTTCCATTGCATTTAATCTACCTTCCTATTGCAGAATTCAAGATCATCTAATTACTTGAACAAATCAGTCTTTATTTTCCTACAAGCGTGGTTTCTTTCTTGCAAGTGTGTTTAATTTTCTGTAAATGCGCTCTTTAATTTTTTGAAAGAGTTGTTTTTATTGCAAGTGTTTTGTGGTTTTCCTTGATGACTTATGAAAGCATCCTAATATCATTCCCTATTACATTCATTTAGAATACTACAAATATAGTAGCAAATAACATATTATACTAGCATATCAAAATAGTCATAATTCATATTATTGTGCCTTACCAACACTCTAAGCATTATTCACTGCATCCATCTATTCCCATAATGCATTAACCCCCATAAATCCTCTTTAAATCTATTTTTCCACTAGGATAGATCATAGATTTCTTATATTTTACCAAATCTTATGCGCATGAAACATTCTTCCTAATTAACCTTACCCCTTTGGGAATTCATGCACTACATGCATTCAATTGAAATTATTTCAGCAGAAGTGTGAACTCAACGTGAGGGAATTCTTACTCAATTCCTTAAAATTATCAATTGTTTTAGTATGGATAATTTCCATACTTAGATGGTTTCCATCAATATGCATATTCAACTAATGATTTTTCAAGGAGACCACTTGGTTCCTTCTCTGGTTTCTTGATAATTTCATCCTTCTCATTGTCATTAGGACTATTTTCAATGCTTGAAGGAACTTCTATTGCCTCAAATCCCATTTCCAGTAAGGGATATTTTAGTATAAAAATTATTGAGAATAGTTTGCTTCTTTTCCTTATTCAAAAATTCATTCACACATCAACAATTAGTTAAATTAATTTAAAATTTTGTTGTACTTTTAGTTTGCAGCTAATTCAATTTATTTATATGCATTAAATTTTCATTTTTTTTAATATTTTAGGTGTTCATTCATATATCAACAATAAATCAATCATGCTAAAGCGTACAGTATTTCACAATTCAACCTTTTTCAAAAGAAAGTCATAATAGTCAAAACAAAATTTTGAAGGCGAAACTTTCTCCTTTCTTAATCTTTTACATAGGTTGGGGACTCCATAACCCTGTTGTTCACACCGGCCTAGTTAATTCCTCCTTTCCTAATTCTAGTTATTCAAATATACCCTATTCATGTAACTATAAATTCAACTCAATAAGGGAAAAATTTCCAAGTTCATTGAGAAATCCAACATATTAAACATATAGAACAAATTTTACTAAAATTTCTCATAATTTTCAACAAGCTGAATAACCCCAATTATATCTTTTAATAACCTAGGGGTCATAACCTCTCCCTACAACCCCAATGCATACAATATATCTCAACTATAGGTTACATAAACAATACTACCTTTTTATTTTCGTAACCATTTAAGGTATAATTTCTTTCATTTGAGCATTAATTGTTTTTTTAATTATTGCATAACTATGTCCATTCTAACAAATTGTTTCCATGGTTCACCCAAGGGTTCATCATTCCATGCAACATTTCATTTTTCATTTAATCCATTCCTATCATAATTAAACCATTCAATTTTCATTGTTCTAACCATCACTTTCCTAGATAGCCTTCACATCATCTCTGAGAAAAACTTGTACTTCAATTTGCATTCCCACCTCAAGTCATCTTGTTAGCTCAAGGATAACAACAACATGCCCATTTTATTACCCTATGACTCGATATGAATCGTTATAGTGTCATCATAGGCTTATAAAGTTTTTGTTTTCCTTAAGGAGCCTTACTTGTAATATCCCTTTTCATAATATCTAAATTTTGTAATGTAATTACAGGATGATAATGTTGGAGAACCAACATGGCTATATGGTCAAACTATTTAATGTAAATATTTTTGTTTATTTAAATCATAAAATGATGAATCTTAAGATGATGGCATGCCTATATATATATATATATATATATATATATATATATATATATCTGTGTAGAAGGATAACTTTCTTAGGAAACTTGTGAGGGATACTGTAAAGTTTTATAATCTTCCTGGAATTTAATGTTTTGATCCCCTAATGTGCTTGTGGAGCTACCAAATACCCCCCGAGAAGTTACAAGGAGTGTTGAAAGAGGTATAATAGTTTCCTAGGCCTAGGCTACGTACCTCATGGTAGCTAGGTTTACTTCACATCCTAAGAATGGAAACCCCAGACCCCCTTGCATGAATTCAATGTTAGTGTGGAAGGTTGTGAGTGTGTAGAGTTTGTAAATCCAAGAGAATTGGCAATTATTGAGATAGAGACCTAAATTGCATGTGTGTAACCCAAACCATTGAGAACAGTATGAACCTGTAGCATGTTTTTTTACAAAATGGGTTGTCGAGTCCAAGTGTGATTGGTGATAATTGTGGAAACAGGAGAATCCCCCCACTTGAGTTGGGTTACATAGAATAACTCTTTTATTTAATTTACATAGTGCATGTGAATAATTGGAAAAGGGAGGATCATCGAGGAACCATAGGAAGTAGTGAAGGGGTCTCCCTTTGTTATGTGCAGGTCTTAGTTGTAATACTTGTTATGTATTAAACCCAAAATCGAGAGGTGGCATCCATTTTTCCAAACCGATGAAGGAGACTAATCATAATTCTCTACCTTGAATTTAATATTTGGTGTAATACATTGATTAGAGTGTCCTTCAGATATTAGATCTTCTTTGAGCATGGCCAACTACGTAAAATTTGCAGTCTATTTGTGCTTATGGTTGGGTGGAGAATTGTAGTCCCTTCTACAATTTCTAGCAGAATTAAGTGGAACATATACGTTTATCTTCCTTCCTTGCACATGAAATTTTAAAATTGTTCACTAATTTTTGTTTAAATGTTGTATTGGATTAACTCTGTATGTATATATATATAAAATCTTAAATTTCATTGTAATTTTGTATTGAATAAGTATGGTGAAATGAAAAATTAACCCATCTTTCTTAAATGGTTATTTGTATCCCTTTAATGAGTTTAAATGGTGTATGCAATGGAAGATTTATGCCTATGATTTTTATGATTTCCTCTATGCTATATGTTCCTAAAGTGGAGACTTATCCATGGATATAATGGCTACATTTTCTTAGATGTTTCATGAATGTGGCCAATTTGATATGCAACACATATTGTATGGGTGTGGTAACCTTGTGTGTTGGAGGTGGAAGGTTGGATTTGTTAAAGGCATGAAATTTATGTTGGCCTTCGAAGGATGTGAGGAGCCCAAAATAAATTTGGAAACATCATTGAGTTTTCAAGAAATATGGAGTTTAGGGAGGCCTAGGCCTTATCCCCTATTCACATGGATCGAAGGGAGCTAGGATTAGGAGATAGATTGAAAAGGGGCTTAACATATTTTTAGCCCCTGGCTGAATGCATGAATAGTGTATGGAGAGATATCTGAGGCACCTAAGGTTTTGTGACAAAACATCACTTGATGGCCCTATTCTCATCCATTGGAGTTGTTAGACAATGCCTTAAGATATTATAGTATCAAAACTCAGAGTTTTTGAAGGATGATTTTGGCATGGCATCACAAGTGGTCATGTGGAAATGCCACATGGATGATGTTAGTTTCTATGAGTCACCAGTGGTCAAATGTACTCTTTTCATATGATTGATAGGGTCTTAGGTAAAATTGTTATAGTTTCATATAAAATTTGATCATTGGTCAGTGTCTAGGTATTATTATTTTTCCCTTCATTTTCAAGGTCATAAAATGCCATCTTGGTCATGTCATCACTCCTTGTGATAGAGCATAAAAAGAGTGTCCTATTCATCAATTTGGTCGTCAAATTATAATCATGCATACTGAAAAGGTTCAAAATTCTAAATCATGGTTTCACATATGCATTTGGTGTCATCATTAGGCCAGGTCATCATAAGTCACGTAGGGAGTTAAGTCATCACCTTAGTCACCATCATGGGAATTAATAATTAGGGAAAAAGTGTTCAAAAATATTCCGAAGGTACATTTACCCTTCATGGAGATGTAATCTTAGCAAATAAATTTATAAGTTGCATTATACTACCTCATCACATCATTTCTCAAAAAGGACATGTGATGTCATACCATCATCAAAAGAAAAAATCAACTTTAAAGCTATAAATAGATAATAAAATAATTTAAGCACTTCATTTCATCTTCATAGAGCTCTCCTCTACCATTGAGTTTCACCTCAGCCTTCAAAACTCTGATTTTTCCATCATCAAGTACTTGCCATCCAACACGTTATGCTTATGGATAACACGTTGCGTTTTTTAGTTTGGAGCTTAGAGGAAGTCACAACAGGGTTCATTCATAAATATATAGGTTCTAGAGACTCTCAAAAAGTAATTATAGCCTCTCATCAATCCTCATGCAGTGATTTTCGTTCGAAAAATGATGAAATCCCTCTCATAGGGTTTTTTGTTGCGCTTTTGGTTTTCTTGGTGTTTGCTTCAGTTCAAAGAGAAATACTCTAGTTTTCTACCCTAACACATTTTTCCACACTTCATACGCCTCCCCGAGTCACTTCCCATACTCATATCCTTTATTTCCATCATTTTCCCCCAAAACCCTAGCCCACGCCGTAATTTTTCCAAATTTCTGGGTCAGGATTGTGTTTTTGGTTTTTTTCCTTCTTTCCCTCACTCATTTCAAAACATTCAACTTCCCATGTGTCCCTAACATTTACCCCTACCCCCTGGAACTTTCCTAAAAATTTCCCTAATCCCTATCCTGTCCATTCCCTTACCTTAACTAGCTACCCTTTTTCTCTTGTTTTCCCAATCCTACCCTACCCTTCCCTAGGGTTTTTATTATGAAAACCAACACCATGGCCAATGAAAAGAAAAATTATAAAAAAGGAGGGAATATCTCCAGATATGAGCCAACTCATATGCAGGAGATCAATGTCTCATCATTCATTAAGAAGTCATTTGAAGATGCGGGTTGCCTAGGGTTTTGTGATAAGATACAAGAGTTGGATTGCCATACTAAATTGACCAGTCTTTTTGCCACCAATTTCAAGAGGGATAAGACCACCATAGCAGGGATGGACTTCATAATATCAGTAGATGTCATAGATTTATCTATAGGTATCCCTAACCAAGGAGAAATTTGGTTTAAGGGGATGGATTTCGATATTGAAAACTACATAGTCTTCCTAAAACCGCACTACAAAGATGCTCCCACTTATATCTTTCCTATCAGGAAATTTTTAGAGAGATATGATCCTTTTATGAAGACGATAATGAAGTATTTTACTTGTGAAGGGAGGTTTTCTAGGTTGCATCAGAAACACATCAGGTTGCTGATGCATTTTATTTCCATAAAACCTTAAAACCTTCCCCATTACTTATTCAAGAGCTTAGTCAAGATGACTAAGAAGGTGAAAAGCAAAGGGATAGATCACCAGGCAAGTTCATTTCATCATGGTTTGGTCAAATTTATATTTATTCATTATCTTTCAAAGGTTAACATACCATGGGAGACATTCATGCATGCAACTTCTCTTATGCTTGCCACTAGTCAACCTAACAGTCAAAGCATTCCATTAACACCATCTAGGCCACAAGAGTTTGGCTCATCAAGTAAACCATCAGTGACAAAGACACCTAGGGAATAGATTACAAATGCTTATAGAAGAGGTAAAAGACTTGTTTTTTCACCTGAGATAGTTGAGATGCCTAGACCTAGAACTAGGGCTCAAGCTAAGATGTTGCCCAGGAAGACTATTAGTGAAGAAAGAGTTCAACCTAGCACTATGAGACAAGAGATATCTGGAGGTGAAAATGATGCACCATTGCATAATGAAAGTAGGGACCCACTGCTTTTGAAATGGCTGACCTAGAAGAACACAATTAAGATAAATTAGCTGAAGAAATAATCCAAGAAAAAGAGGTAGATATTAGAGAGCTTAGATATGACCTTGCCAAGGCAAACTTCATAGTATCCTTCTTGCAACAAGAGAATAGGTAGCTCAAAGTGAATCAATTGTTGCTAAGAAAACCTAAAGGGGATCATCCCTCATCCAGCAAGGTAGATTGTGTGGTTGAGAAAAATAAGGGCAAGGCTATCATAGATGTAGTGCAGCTTGAGGATAATAATTTTCAGGTACATCCAAGGAGGACAAAGAGACGAGAAGTATCTAGACAAGAATGACAGGAAAATGAACCATCTCCTCCTCAAGTACACCAAAACCTAGATGACACTATAGCAACTAAGATTGAGGAGGCCAAAGAGTTTTGGTTTGCGATAATCAATGAAAACTTGGAGAAGCTACTAAATAATGCCAACAAAGATACAAACCTTCAGAGACACATGGCAAGACATTATTACACCAAGAACTTAATTCCCAAACATAGGGTTAGGAACATGAAAAGAAGGCTTAAGAAAACCATAATAAAGATTAAAAAGAGAGATAATATTGATTTTCTTGTTAATTCATCTTTAGTTGTCTAGGCCATGACCAAAAAATGAAGAAGCATAAAATTTTGACAAGTTTTGGTCATTTTTGAACTTTTGTGCTAATTCTAGCAATTTTGTTGCACAAAAGCGCAACGTGGCCACTCTACGCTTCTTCTCAGAGCATAAAGATTAAAAATGACATACATATCTAGGTTTATTTTAACCTCTACATTACATATATGTGCTTGGTATTTCATGTCAGCTTTCAGTTTTGAAGAAAAAAGCAAAAAACTAGCAATTTTTCATGTTTTTGCCACTATTATGGACTCCACGCTGCGCTTCTGGAGTAGTCTTGGGAAATTAGATTTTTAGGTGTCTTGGAGGTGGATTTTTTCAGGATTGAAGCTTCAGTGGTATTATGCACATCCTCATATATATTCACCAACCATCAATTCAGCTCTAAGATCAATAAAATTCACCAAACAAACTCCTAAACGATTACGGTGTGCTTCTGATAGACCACGCAGCGCTTCGGTGGGAAAGCCAGATTTCGAGTTTTTCTTGGTCAAAGTCAACTTATTTTGGTGTAATTTGTCTTCCAAGGATTTCAATTGATTTAATTAAGTTTCATAAGGATGGTAAAGGTCAATGTCATGTCAATTCCGTTGTAATCAATGCATGTACAGTCAACTAAGTTAGTTAAGTCTAAATAGGGAATTGGTTTCTACCCTCCCTAGGTTTTCGCATGGTTAGAGAGAATATTATAATCAGTTCCTATGATGAGGGATTAGACCCTTTAGAGGGGGAATGTGGTTTCTCATCTATATGTAGACTAATTGAAGTCAAATAAAAGGTTGGATACCTGAGATTCAGAAGTTTAGAGGTAGTGTACACCATTTTTTGCAGTAATATAATAGGCAATTGCAACTTTTATCTTAGGATTCCTATGGGATGTTTATTGATAGTTTTTTTCCTCTGTTTTATTATCAAATTGGATATTTAATTCTTCTTATTACCATCATAATTATTTAATATCATCATCTCATTAGTTTTTAAGCAGAATTCTTAGTTTTATGCTTTGTTTAGATGAGTTTTTCAAGTTTGTGTTCCATATCTTCTGATAAATGAATTCATAGTGTTATGCTCATTTGATATTTCTTACTCAAAACTATACCACAAATGACAACCCAATTGTGTCACTAATCATACCTACATTGCCCCATCTTATCCCTGCAACAAATCATTTGAAACCCTGACCTAGTTCCTAGACCTATGATCATGATCCAGCAAAACCCTAAAATCAAAACCTAGTGAGCTGAATATCTAGCCTAAGATCTATTTTTCTCTCCAGTCACTTCATTATCTGTGAGATTGTAGAGAGATCCCTCTCTGATTTGGTAGGGCTAGCTACCAATTCCATAGTTGGTTTGATTTTACCTCCTTCAGTCTCATTTCTCAGCCTTAGGAAACTGAGGAGTGCTAACATATGACATGTGTCACCCATATATACCCATTTTTGATACACCAACTATACGGAAAATGAATGAAACATGGCACATGTAAGGATTCCCACATTAAAATTTACACATCAACACATGCCACATGTCAAATGGCCATGTGTTAGATACATCAATCAATGCCATGTGGTGAGTTCTTATTGGTTAAAATAATGATAATATCTCAAGCTCAATGGGCCACCAACATATCATCACATTGTTTTTCAAGGGTTTCTAATTATGAATTTTTGTTGGGGTCTTGTTATACCATCTCAATATAATTCCATGCTGACATATTGATGAACCAATGGGACAGATCCATATTGGCATATCAATATACTAGAGAGTTGGTACCATACTGACTTATCAATGTTTTCCCATTTTGATCCATATTGGATATCAACATATTAGTGCTGTGGGTCATTGATCTATTAGCCTATTGGGAATATCGATTATATAGACAAGGAACCATATCATCCATATTAGCTATCATAACTCCACGAGTTTTGAAATGTGTGAATTATGAAATTTGTTAATATGAAGAGGCATGGTATGGAATCTAGACTTGGACATGGACTAGTGTGGATTGACAGATGGTCAAGGAAGCCACATGAACATATGGATGATGATGTAGAATTTAGGGTGAAAAAATTAAAGGGGCATCACATTATGCTCGTAGCTTAAAAAAACAAAATTTATATCATTGGAAAGCTCTCGATCAGTAAAACATGATGGTGGTATCAAAATTGTGCATTGAGGTGTTAGAATAAAGAATATTTTTGGATAATCCCATCTTCATAATACATATTGAAGGTCAAGTCTAATTATTCTCCACAACCCTATATGGAATTATGGGGTTAGGTGTGTTACATGACCTGTTCTCTCAAATATTAAGGCATTTATCTCTCTCATGACCGACACACACTTGACTAGTTTCTTGATCATCATTTATGTGCAAGGCTTGCTTCCATGAAAGAATTGATTTCACAAGAGTACCGTAGGTTTTCATTTGACATATATTAGGGACAATAATGACTTTTTCTTGCCATCCTTCCATTATTATTTGGATATAAAGTCTCATATTATTATCATGGGCTTTCTCCTTTTGAAGATAAAATCATTCTCGAAATAATTTCCATTGTTGAATTGGAAAATCCACATAAGCACCATTACAAAGAGGGAATTATTTTCTATGAAGAGAGATTTGTAAATATCAACCTTAATCACATCCCATGTGAGTACTTACACCATTTTTTTTATTCAAGTATATTACCATATCATAATTCATATATCCTCATATATGGTCAAGATACTACAGCTTGACCTTGTTGGAAGTCGGCTTAACTCTTGCTTTATACTCATATCAGCATTCAATAAATTACCATGCATCTATACCATTCATTATATGAGATAATCAAGGTTAACTACATGTGTTATTTGCATGCCTTCATTTCTTATACACAGGCATACTGATGACTATTAGCTTAGAAAATATTCCTTCACTTAAGTTTTAAAAAAATATGATTTGTACGGTCCACTTCCCTACCTACTCACTCCATAACTAGCATTATGGATCTCTTGACCAAGAAATTTTTTTTTTCACACTTTCATCCATAAGCACCATGTTCCACACATCCTATTATTGACGCAAACCATACAACATCTAATCCTCCTAAAAAATATCAAGCAACTCTTTCCTTTCTTAAAAACTCAATTATTCCATGCATCTATCCTCATGCATTTCAATGAGCATAATCATTTATGTTCCTTTCTAGGAATTCATTAACCACATACTTATTCCATGCTCTACAATATTTTTATCCCATTCCCTCATGGAATTTTTCCTTAACCATCTATAACACTTATCCTAGAAATAAAATCAAGGCAGTTATATGGAATTTCAATTTTGCAGACAAAATTAATTCCCTAGATATAATGGTCAGAGGAAAAAAAGAATTAATGTTTTCCTTAGAGAGATTGGAATATGGAAAAGGAACCTACCTGGAGTTCATAGCAAGTCCTCCTCTTCTCTTCGCTTGTAAGCTCCAATCCTATCTCCACACGCTAAAAATAAAACCTGCAACAATGACTAAAAGAAGTAAAGAAACTAAAATATCCACATAATATAATCCAATATCTCCATTCAATGCGTCAACATGGAATTGAGATACAAGAGCATAATCTTAACACAAGTATAGAAAAACATGATGATTTTTGTATTAATAAATAAAGGAGAGTGTTACAACCATATATAGATGTTGACTTTGTAGATGTCTCCCCAATTGTCTTGTCCTTCCTTGTTGTTAGTCATCAGTATTTTTTACCTATTGTTGATGACTAGTTTCCTTAGCTAAGTTTTCTAGAAGCTAATCTCAAACTATCAATTT
The DNA here is from genome assembly GCA_034641835.2 of Pinus albicaulis. Classification (NCBI taxonomy): domain Eukaryota; kingdom Viridiplantae; phylum Streptophyta; class Pinopsida; order Pinales; family Pinaceae; genus Pinus; species Pinus albicaulis. Next base: position 942,006,298 of record CM076583.1, on the reverse strand, counting down.
GTCATCTAGAAAACACCCCAAACAAATTTTTGTCCTCCTACCCCTTCCTATTAGTGTATGATGAGAACAATCTCCAGTTTTTAAGACCTATCTTGTTTCAGCAAAATATCCATGTCTAGAGCTGTCTTAGCTTGGTTTATTTGCTGTCATTTACCCTTGTTTCTCATGCAATTCACTATCCAAAGGTTCACAAAGTGTCTAAAACTCTATCCCTAGTCATATTTTCATTTGAAAATATGATCATGCCTAAGAAAACACTCAGAATCTATCAAAATTGTCCCTAAGTTAGATAGTGGTGTTTAGGGAGTTTTTCCTTGGCTAAGATATCCTAGGCCAAAAAGCCTCTGTCTAGTACCAGTCAACCATGAATTAGTTCCTTTTCTGCAAAGAAAGAATTGTGTTATCCATAGGTCTCACACCACTAAGAGGTCACTTTGTCTCATTTTAGAAGAATTTCAACAAAGATCCAAATCAGGAAAAGAGAAGGTTTGTCACTGTCTAAAGAAAAATGCTTAGATCAGGAAAAATATCCATGAAACATCAAAAGAGCTCTCCAAGGTGCCAAAGCATCTGTTTTTACATCTCTGTAGGGGTGTAATTGAATGATGATCAGTAGGAAAATAAGAGCAAAGGGACAAGTTCAAACAGGTCTCTCATGATGAAAAGGTTTGCCATCAATGATCAGATGGAGAACTGTGAAGTAAAGAGCAGTAAATGTACATGTTATAAATCCAAAAGTTGCCTGAAGAATATAGATCACTCATCAAGTCAAAATGAACAACAAGGATTGAGTAATGCTAATCAGAAGTGTTGCATAATTTTTCCAAAGGTCATCATCATGTAGGACATAAGAAGATAGCTACTTCTTATGCTACCTTGAACTTGGGATGTGAACATTAATCAAAGGCAATTTCAAGGTACCCTGAAAACACAGTCAAGGGAAAGTTAGTTCAAAGGTTTCCAAAAGTGAGCATTATCCTTATACCAACCACTTTATTCACTCCCTAAGGACTTCACAGTGATATGATACCAAGCAAAGACATATATTGCAGAGAAATGACACAGTGTTGAAATAAATGAAATTTCATGTGTATGATGATAACCTCCTTCAGGAAAAGTAGATGGTTAAAAGCACAATGACAGAACCTCCTTCAAAAAGCAGAGGGTTAGGAAGACATTGTTGTGGCCTCCTTCACAAACAAGCAGAGGCCCAACATGTTTTTAAAGTAGCTACAGAAGTTATTTTGTGCCACCTCCTCCAAAGAAGACAGAGGATGCATCACCATGATTTATTGTTTGAAAGTTTTCTGTTGATAAGAATGTTCAGAAACATTGGTAAAACAAATGAAAGTTTATAAGTTAAGGGCCTATTTCACATCAAAAGCAAAGCAGTGACATGATGGTGCTAAAAGACCTCTGATCTTATGTTTATAAAGGTTGTTTTCAAGGGATGAATCAGAGTTTATATTTCAGGAGATAGAATCATGTTTTGGAGGCCTCTTTCGTCATACAAACAGAAGACCTTATCATGGTGAAAAGACCCTCCTTACTTCACAAACAATAAATTTTCACAGTGGTTGTAAGAGGCTGTAGTATTGATTTTTCATGGTGACCTCCCTTGTAGACAAACAGAATCAAATCATAGTTTGATAACCTCCTTTGTGACAAACAAGGTGTTAAAGACAATAATCAAGGTTAAAAAGGTTGTGAAGAGAAATTCGCAGTGACTTTAGAGTGAAGATATCAGCCCTTTTTCAAGGTTCTCTTTCAACAATCAAAGGAAGAAAAACTATTTTCAAATACATAATCACAGTTTCATTTTGTTCTTAAACAAATGATAAGGTAAACAGAGGATTTGCATTGTGGTTTTGAAAGGCTGCAATAGTGGTTTTTGTGATGACCTCCCTTGTAGACAAATTGAAGAATAACACAATTTTTATAGCCCCTTTCATAACAAGAAGGGGTTAAAAGCAAACACCAGGGTTAAATAAGTTTTGAAATGAAATTTACAGTGACATTAGAAATGAAGAATTCAGTGATTTTTCAAAAGTCTCTTTCAAAAAAACAAAGGAAAGACTATGTTCAAATACAAATGCAACAAAGTCATTTTGTTTTGAAAAAAAAGGCAAAAAGGGATGTTTCATTTTTCAAATTAAAAGAAGGAAAAGGGTTTTAAAAAGCCTTATGAGTATAAGAGGGCACGAGCTAACATTCATTATCAACATACAAACAACTTCCACAGAGAAAAGAGAACAAGTCTCGAGCAATTTTTTGAGCATTTACAACTTGTTTGACGTGTGGCGTGTTTGTAACGTAGCGCGGCACGCCTGTAGGCGCCTACAGAAGAAAATTGTGAAGGGCATGACATGCCTGTACGGTTGCGTAGCACGCTTGTGCTCATCATTCAACGGGCGCCCAGGGTCGACCCGACAACATCAACGTGGTGCGTTTTTGCCCGTTCAGGCCTGCCTCACCCAGCAACCAAGCTTGAACGCAACGCGTTTGCCCGTTCAGACCTCCCCCCCCCCCAGCAACCATTTCTAAACGTTAGTTTGCCTACCTGGGCCAGTGCTGCAAGAAACACTCAAGGTGTCCAAGATCGATTTTTACACAACAAACTCGTCCCCAAATATAGCAAAACACATTTTTCAAAGGTATTTACATCTCTTGGGCCAAAAATTATGTTTTAAAGTATAATGTCAAGAAGCTATAAGTCTGTTGTTTTAAGAGGCCTTTTTTTCAAAGTAAGGAGCTGAACATAGTGCTGAAAGGAAAGTCACTGTGTGAAGAAAAATCCTATTACGATTTAAAGCTTGTTTCAAACTCAATGCATAGAAAACAACACAGTCTTATAGGGAGAAAACTGGAATTATTTTGAAGACCTTTACTCAGTGAAAAGAGAAGATATTGCTATTGACAAACAAACTAACCTTCATCCAAAAGAGCTTGCTTGCTAAGATCATCACGGAGAAATAGTGATTGGGAGATAAGGGTTTGTTATCAGTGTCAAAGGGGATTTTATGTTGGATAAGGAATAAAGTGTAGTTTTAACAAAGAGACTCATCATTTCAAGGCAATGGCTTGTACCACATAAAACAAAGAATCATTGTTTGAAAGACTAGTGCCTTGTGAAAGTTTAAATTTGGTTTTTCAAGTATATAAAAGATCATACAGATTTTGTTTGGAAACTCTTTACTAAGTGACAGGGAGACTACTTTGTTTAGAGAAATAGTGATCATTAAAGAGGGACAGTTTGTTCAAAGGGAAAGCACAGTGTTTTTCAAGAGTGTATTCTTTGCTTTGAGAGAAAGGAAGATAGTGATTGGGTGAAACAGTTTTGGTCAGTTTATAAGGGGTTTGCTCACCTCTTAAAACAGTGATTTTAAAAAGCAGTGATTGAGGGAAAGATTTTTTGTGTAAAAAAACAAAATGGGACTTGTCTTAAAAAACCACAAATAGATCTTACTAAAGGCCTCTTTGCTCAAAACACAGTGCTAGAGAAGTAAATTTGTTTTCATCTAACAAATACTTGTTTTCCAACTAAAGAGAAAAGTAGTAGTCTATTTTTCAATACATTTTAAGGTCTTGTTTGGTAAGTCAGTGAAGGGTATCAAAAGAAAAAATGCCTCCAAATAAGGACAACATAGGTGGGTATCACAATAGATATGAGCCTACTACAACTCAAGAGGTGAATGAATATCCTTCAGTACTCTTCAATTTTCATGAAGTAGGATGCTTGGATTTTTGCCAAAAAGTCCAAGAAGTAAAAATAACCCTCCTTTGACAGATTTGTTTGCTTTGAGGCTACAAGGAAATCACGTCCATCTAGCAGGTCTGGATTTCAAACTCTCTCTTAGGGCTATCTCCAAAGCTACTAAGATCCCCTATATAGGAGAAAAGTGGTTCAAACAAACATACCTAGATCTAAATCACTACAAACCTTTTCTAAAACCAGACCATCAGGATGCTTGCCAAGCTATTTTCCCTTTTTCTCACTTTTTGACCAGCTATGCCCCCCTCATGAAGGTCTTCATGAAGTATTTCACATGTGAAGGGAGGTTTTCTCGGATTTATGCCTAGCACATCAGGCTTCTTATGCATTTCACAAGAACTCAGTTGCTAAACCTACCTTTCTTCCTCTACAAAAGCATTGACAAGATGGCCTCTACTGTCCAAAAGAAGCCCTCCGCTCAACAACAAGCTTGTTTATTTCATCATTCCCTTATCAAGATCATCATCCTCCATCAACTTGAGAAAAAGTGAGTTTCTTGGGACTCTTTCATCTCCCATCCCGATTTTTCCATTGCCTCTTCATCTCATGCGCCTTCCTCACCATCCACTCATCATGTTTCTCCTTATTCTAGTAAATCCACTCCTAAAAGACCAAAATCCCCTATGATTGAGAATGAAGAAGAGAAGAATAAAACTAGTGATGAACAAGACAGTCCTCAAGATGACAAACAAAGTGGTAGCCAAAACAGTGATGATGAGGGTCATGACAGTCCTTAAAAAGACACTTATGATGAGAAAAAAGATAGCCCTCAAGAAAGTAATGATGATGGCAACCAAACACCAAACAGTGAGCATTCTGAAGAGGGAAACATGGAGAAAAAAGATCAAAACAGTCCTAAGGGCAAAAAAGACCAAACCAAGGACCAAGTTGAGCAAGTGCAAGTTATGAAACTATCTCTCCCTTCTCCTCAACACAGTGAAGAGCATGTGCTAGCTTCCTCTCCTAGGCAAGGGGCCATGACTCTTCCTCCAAAAGTGGTGAAGCCTAGAAATACTAGATCTGCCAAGAAGAAGATCACTCCAGCAGTGACTAGCAATGTCACAAGAGCGCTAAGAAGTAGAGGCAAACTGCCTAAAAAGAGAAATTTTGAATTTCCAAAGAGAAAGATGACCAAGAAGTATATCCAAGGCAAGGGGAAAGAAAAAGAGGAGAGTAGTCATGAAAAGGAAAAGGAGTTTGATATCATATAGATAGACAGTGATGATGGGGATGATGAAGCTAGAATTCTTGAGGCTCTTTTGCAAAATAGAGAAGCCCAAATTCATGACCTACAAGCTGATCTAGAAAGGTCAAAAGACCTCACACATGTTCTATAGATGCAAAACAAACAAATGAGTGGTCAAATGGCAGTTTATGAGGCCCGGGCTTTCAAATGCCAAAGAAAAGCCTACAAAGCACAAGTCAAGCTTGAAGAGCTTAAGGGTGAATTTGATAATACTGAAGAAGAAGAGTAGCCAATGAGAAATAGGCCTAGGACTATGGGTCTCAAGAAAGCTTTGGAGAAAAATAAGGAAGAAGAGGTAGCCCTTGTTTGATCTTATCCTCTCACTCAATTGCTCGCCCAAGAAATAGAAAATGATAAAGAATCATGGCTTGAAAGGGACAAGAAGAATTTGGAGGATAAATTAGAGAAATCTAACAGATACTTGAGTCTACAAAAGAAGATGACCAGGCACTACAAGAAGTTGAACCAATTTGCCCGAAGAAGCTTAAACTTGCTCAAGAAAGGCTCAAGGCTGCCCGAAAGAGGCGCCCAGTAGAAAAAGTGGATAAATGCACATCAGGACTTGCAAACTTGGCCTCAGCTTCTTTACATGCTTCTAAGAACCCATAAGGGGCTTGCTTGCCAAAATTGAGCAAATTTTGACATGATTTTGTTTTTTTGTGTTTTTTGGCCATAATTGCACATTTTTCAAGGCGATGCCATGGGTGCTAGGAGCATCCTCAGCTCATGAAATTCATTTTTTTGGATGGAATAAATTTGGGGGAATATACACACAAATTTTTAGATCCAAAGGAGGTTTTTTCGTCCCCCAAAGAGGCAAAAAACAGTGATTTTTTAACTTTCTGCCTCACATATCAGCAAGGAATACTTTTCTGGTTTTTTCCACTCAGTTCAGTTTTTTACGTACTTCCAGGGATCGGTTTGGGAAAAATAAAGTAGTTCCAAAAAATAGACATCCAGGGCTTTCTAAAGAGCCATCACGAGCCTCGTTTCAACATCGGGAGGTCCCTCAAAAATTGTCTACAAAGAAGGAAATTTTATGCTGCTACGTTCCTGTAGCATTTTGGCAAAAAAGGCAGATTTCTGAAGATGCTCATCCAAATGTGCGTTAAGCCTTTTTTAGCCATTTTCAGTCATGAAAAGTCAATTTTATTTCCACTTTTATCATTTTATAGATATTTTTGAAGATATTTTGTGCCTTGGGCTTTGCAAAGCCTCAAGGACAAAATCAGATATTTGCAATGGGCCAATGGCCTTCTAGATGCTCTTGGATAGTTTCTTTCTCTTTAGCCTATATATTCCAAGAGACTTCATTGTATCAGGAGGCTTAACTTGATGATATATAGCAATACATGATATTACAAGCTTTGAATAAACACTTTGTCTCATGATGTAGATGATTTCTTGTTTGTCTTGGATGGTGGAAGAGGACTGTTTGTTGGATTCCTTGGCCTGGTAAATGTTATAGTGTTCCTATCTGTATGTTTTCCTCAGTTTATCATACATGTTTCCATGTTTCTTGATTTTTTTAGGTTAGTAAAGAATAGATTTGAGACATGCCCATGGAGGCACCTTAAGTTTCCTAATTTCATTACAGATGCTATGTTTTTCTTCTTTCTTAGTTATGTCAAAGAATTCTTAACTGCTCTTTGATACCCTAAGAACTTGTTATCAATTTCATTAATGGTTATTATGTATGCTATCAAGTATGATTCAAGGTATGCCCTGCTTACTCCTAGCTATCCAAATCCCCATCACTGAAACCTTTCTCTGAATCTTTGATTGTCCTAGTTGAACCAAAGAGGTCTTGTTTCAATCTTGCCCTTTACCTATGCTCTGCAATCTTAGTTCAAAGTTCCCGATAGCTCAAAATATGATGTCTAGGAGTTCCCTCTTCATAGATTGAGTTATTTTTTTGTCTTGTTTGTTTTCCCCAAATTCTGAAGGCGATTTTCCCAAAGTTAGAGGCTCTTATACTTCTATGTATCGCCTGAATGTTTATTTTATGCATCTATCAGTTTGAGTTTCATCTATAGTGATTAATGGTTAGCCCTACCACATGGATGTGTGCTGTAAAACTATTTATGCTTAAACCTATTTTTCCTTCACAAATTTAGTGTCCATCCCATTTCATTCCACCTAAAATAATCCATTTTGCCTCGACCAAATCGGCCCTGCAATATACCTTGTCCACCCTTTGAGGCAGTCTCGACCTTATCGACCCCATAGCCCAGTTGATCTGACAATATTTTTATCTATCTATCCTTTGATCAGTTCTCCCTCAAAAAAACTAAAAAAAACCAAAACATACTTAACAACTAGCCTAAAATTAGATACATAGAAAGAAAACAAGTTTACATCCTTTGCACAAATAGAGAGAGCCCTCTCTGAGTCCAGGAAGGCTAGGTCCTTGGGTTCCAAATTTGGTTTGATGTTACCCTGTCATTTGGCTTTCCAATCTACCAAATCATAGGACACTAACACTTGTCACAAAGAAAACCTTCACACTCAACCCTCATGCAAATGGATGGTGATTCCTTAAGCTCATAATAGAAATATGAGGGCACTAGCAATCTCCAAAAGCCAACCCAGACTCCATGGGAGGTAGTAAATTTATAGGGTAAAAATGATAGTTTAGGATTTATCAATATAGGCTTGAGATCCACTTATGAGGGAGGATAAGCTTGTGGGATAAGAGATAAGATCACTTGAGTAGGATTAGATAGGAGTTGGAGATCTCTATCCATGGTAAAAGGTTAAAACCACCTTAGAAACTTCTGGAAGGAGAAGATTCGAAATTATTTTTTATTTTTCCCGGATTTCTAGAATCATTGCACCTGCAGAATGGAGCAACTTGCATTGATCAACTCTAATTCTCAGGTTTTCAACTTGCACCCAATGCTGGTGGACAAGAAGGTAGAGTGTGTTGTACCTAAAAATATGGTTTTTGAGCAGATATAACCATAAAATAAGACTTTTTGGAGAAATGATTCTTAGGGATTTGCAAAAGGATTATGATGAGGTGTTCAAGGATGTTGATTAATCTTATTTTTAGGCAGTTTGGGTTGATGTGACAAAACGGCATGTAACAAAGGCCTTTTAACTTAGTCTTGTCCATTTGTACATAAGGTGCAGGAACTTTTCTGATCCCCAACATTATTAATTTTGGCCACTTGAGACTTTACCCACATTCACTACAACTACATTATCCAACTAAGGATGAAATTGTTTTAGGTATATTTAAGTATGGCCACTGCCACATCAACCATTTTAGCAATGCACTTTATAATTTCCTTAAACCAGAGCATCTAAAACAACCCACATACATATATGCATATGAATTCTAGTGGATCTACTGCACTTTTCATATTTTAGTTATACCTTGTTGATTCCCATATTGAAATCCTTCATAGGAGTCTGTAAGATTCCAAAATGGAAAGATGAAACAATATTAAAAAATACTGCTCAGAAATAACGCAGTTTAGCTAAGTAAGAGTAGGAGGCCAATATGGAGGCTCAATATGTACATTTACAACAACAAATAAACGTTATATTGAAGCCCATGAGTTATAAAATGAAAAATAGAAGACTTTACATGAAGAAAACCCTCAAAATGAGGTGTTGCGACCATATATTAGACTGAACAAGCTTGAAAACATTATTTTTATTGGCTGAAATAGTAGTAGATTACACTTCAGATCTAGAGCAGATCTTTGTACAAAAATTTAGATCTATATCAGATCTATACACTAGATAGGCTACTCTACAAATGCCCCTTGGGGTTTTCAGCAAAAAGTGAAGTACATGGAGTAGATCTGAGATCTTATGCAACAGATCTGCAGAATGATTTAGAAATTCTGAAGTAAGTACAACAGTATTTAGATCAAATCTGAATATGACATGGATTACATCTGAAATCCATGGATCACCAAAGTGAAGGGAAGAACCCAAACACTAGAGATCTCTCCTCCAAAAGTGTGCCAGAACACCCTGCAACTACACACTTGCAAATAACATAGTACTGGAAGGAAAAATGCATTGTAGGCTCTAGAAAATATGTGGCCTCAGGCCAAAATCTGAAATCAGTGCTCCAATCATCCAATACTCTCTTGTCAAAGGGATAGAAGACTTTTTTGGTTTTTAAACTCATGTGATGATTTGACATTCGTTTTCTAGCAATGTGGATAATCCGGAAAGTTTTTAAAAAAAAGGGATAGAAGACTTTCCCACTGAAAAGAGGCACTAGAATGGCCTAGATTTGAGTAGATCTAGCCTCCACGTGCTGCAGCTTACAAAGACAACCAAACCCTCAGTGGGATATACATTGTAGTTGGAAGAAGAGCTTGTCCAAATGCCTGATAGTGGACAAGAAATGCAAGACTCCTCCAAGAGATAATCAAGGAAGGAGGTGGGATTCCTGATCAATAACACCCAGTGCTAAACAACACTATTCTCTGCTAAATAGCCAAGATAATAAGAAATGTCTAAATAGAGAAAATCTTCAAAAATCTGATCATCATCAACAACCTTCTCATGTTGTCCTCCTCTTCCTTTTATAAGATTGAGATCTTGAAAAACCCTAAACCATCTCAATGATTTAGCTTCTTTCACATGTGCCACCTCCAACTAAGACTGCATTGTGCATCAATGAGGATCACTTCTTCTACACAACGCTGTTGATTTGGTCATGGTTGACCCAGTCAAAACATTTAGCCCCTTTCACACCATAAGGTGCTTATTTACATAGCCCAAATTTAGCTTTGTTCACATGTGGCATTTATTTATTCAATTTTTACGAGTTTTATGATCCTCCTTTACAATTTTATTCATGAAACGGAAAGAAAAAACAAAATTTAATATTCCCATTAGCTTGGGGTAGTTGGGAATATTACAGTCCTCTCCTCCAAAATGTTGCTTGTCCTCAAGCAACTGATAAGGTGAGTGCTGCAACTCATCTCTTCCTCCTTTCATGACACACACATGAGTTAGAATTCCTCCATAGGCCAAGTTTTCACCAAACCATCCCTCCATGACTTGTTCCTCCAAAGTTCTCATGAGATGAAATTAGCCCATCCCATAAGGAGACAACAGATCACATGAAATAAACATGGTTTTCCCAATGCTCTCCCTGAAATATGTAACATAAGGTACATGGAGAATATTCATCCCATAGGGCACATACATGCCTCCCCTCCTTCCTCCATACATCTCCATAAAAATTACAAGCACATCATCAATGTAGGGGATCAAAACAATGTTCATGCAAACAGAATTTGCATATATGGAGGTGGGTCATAGTCCCACATGTGGAACCAGCGCAGTGCATCTCCTGCCTGCATCAGACCTAGATGTGCTAAGTGGTTTTCCCACCACTTACTTTTTTCCCATACCATCTCACCATATATGAGAGTGTGGGATATATTTGGTGCCTTGGGAAAGCACCCATCATGTTGCAAGATCTCCCTCTTTCCTCCAAGGGAGTGGCCAAATTCAGAAATTTTTGTGGCCCAATATTGGCCTTGAATATTACAAGATATAATACTCCTCCTTGGAGTCATTGCCTACATAAATATGGTGAAAGAATGCATAAAATCATAATATAAAACATGTGTAACAAGATCATGCTCTTCACCAACAATTCTCCTCATATTGATGGAGTTGTGCATGGATCTATCCCCTTCCTCAAAAAGAGAAAGAGAATGCTAATTTAACTCTTTCATAGAGTTATGTTGCTGCTCCATATCCACATGGTACATGCATCTTTGACAATGCTGATATAGTTCTTTTTCAAAGCCCTCCCAATAGTAGCTCCTCAAGATAATATTGTTGAGCTTCATAAAATATGTTTGGCTAAAACAAAACTCTTCATAGGCCCTTTGTAGCAACTTCTCCTTGAACTTGGAGGCTCTAGACAAGAAGATCCTACCATGATTATATATGACTCCATCTAGGATTGAATATATTTCATCATGTAGAAAGTCATCAAGAACCATGCAAGTGTGAAGATCCTTGGAATATTCCACCAACAATTTGGATTTCCAATATGGATCTAACCTCTCCAACAATGAAAACACTGATAATGTGTCAATTGAAATGTCTGTCATGTTGCTGCTCTTCTCCTTGACATTTCCCATGCCAAAGGTATATGTTGGAAGTCCATGCCTACCATTCTTCTCCTCCTTGACATCTCCCATGACCAGGGTATAAGGTGGAAGGTTGCTATCCCTCCCTTGCTGCCCTTCTTGCATATGCACATGCTCAAAAGAAAATGGAAGTTCTTGGAAGTTAGTCTCCCATGGGAGGCTCTCATCTACCCAAAACCTCCTTGGTTTTTCCAAATTATGCATGTGTGACCACCATCTCTCATCATGTAAGGAATATTGCTCTCCCAATGAGTTTTTCTCCTTATTATTCATAATCAAGGATTTCCTTCCTTGCTCCATGATGGTGTCATTATTCACCCTTGCAACATCTTTTCTCAGAGCAGTATGAGATGAGAGAATGGATAATGGTGATAAGGGAAAAATACTTTCCCTCTTCTGAGATTCCCCCATAATCTCAGCGTTGTAGTATGGTCTTCTAGTGCTTCCTTCCTACTTGGATCTATGAAAGGAGTGTAAATGAATGAAACATATTTCATAAAATCTGAATCAGGTGGTCTCCTAGGTGGTATACCACAAGATAATGATGTCTCATGGCTCATTCCCATGTGAACAATAGATGGGGACATCTTATGACTGCTTCCACTGCACAAATCCATCTTTGATTTCTGTGTGGAAGTATCATGATAATGGGGTATCACTCTTATGGATGAAAGAGTGCTTCTGATTGGAGAAATTTCCCATATTATTCTCCATGTAATAGAGGATCCCATCATATCAATGTTGTGATCCTTCATATCTCTAATTCACCCACCTTATACAATATTTCACAGTCTAAGGTGCTCCTTGTTGGGGTCCTGTGTTTTGATATATTGGCCAACCAAAAGACAAGGCAACATCAAAGCCAATCTTTAGAGTTCTAGGATCTAGTCCTCGTGTTCTCAGAGAGGGATCTCTCAAATTGTTTGCAAAGATATGTCTTGTTTGCTTTTAAGTATTGATTTTAGAATAGTTATTAAGTGCAAGTTTTTGTTTGATTTGTTTGTTTGGTTGAATTGGTACAGTATAACATGAAAGGTCTAGGCAGTATAGATAGAAAAAAGAAGTATCAGTTTCATTGGGAAATGGAGTCAAGAAGAAATAAATAAAAAGCTCATTAATGGATATGGGATATCAAAGGGCAAATCTAACTTGGCCATAGGATCCTTTAGTTTTGTGAATGAGATGGACATTAATGATTTTGAAAGAGAGTTTGAATTCTCAACAAAGGGAACTTAAAAACATAACTTGAACATAAAGATTCATTTGATAGACAGGGCTAACCATGAATTCCACAAACCACACTTTAAGCAAATAATGACTTCAAGACAACTTTTGAAATGAAATCTAAGATTCGAGAGCACATCCTATTTCCTCAAATATTTTATTTCAAAGGAATTAGAAAACATGAAAGGTTCACTGATAACTATAGTCATAGAAGAGGGAATGCCTAAACATCCATGATTACAACTATAAATATCCTTAAAACAAATATTTAAGTAGGAACAAAGTGTATGATCAAAATAGCCCTCTTTGGAAAACTATAAACAACTATACTTCAAAGGGAGACTTCAAAATAGCTTTCAAGTGGCAGCAGACAAGCAGGGAAAACCATAAATCATGCTGAAACAAAATATTTGAAATATTTGAGAAATAAATGAGCATAAGGGTTCAAGAGAATGATTAAAGACTCTAAAATAGCTCATCAGAAGAAAACATAAAACAGTGAAGGATAAACAGGTCTAAGGTGCTTCCAGGAGTCATTTCTTGGCCTAAAATTTTCATCCTATTGTAGTAAGAATTTATGAAACATAATGAAAACAGGAAAAACAACAGACGGTTCAGAATACATCACCAACAGCCAAGCTTAGGGATCCAATGATAGATACTTCTCAAGAAAGAGCATGCCACAACATCATCAAGCTTCCAAAACTTCAATTTCTTCTTCAACTTCAAACAGACTATGTATTATTTTAGAGTTTTTCAGTGTTACAACTAGTGATCAATCAACCCTTTACAATGTGCTCCTTAAGGAGCTTTTATAAGAAAATGAGGAGGTGGAAGAGTTCCTAGGGTTGAAATGTAATTAATTCTATACTAAATGCAACTTCCATCCTTGAAAACCATGCAAGGCATAAGGCAGGAGAGCATTGAATTACAACTCAGTCTTATTTACTCTGTTTCTTCTTTTTAGGCTTAGTGGGTAACAATATTGACTTTAAGGCATTTTCTTCTCTTTAAAATAACTTTTCCAACAATGTGAAATATTTGATTTTTGTTTGAAATAATTGTTAGCTGCCTTTAAACAAAATGTCACTGACCAAGGCAGTAACTATGCCTTCTTTTAATTTATCAAGACTGCAGGTGGCGCTTTGGTAGCTGGGGATTCAATTAGCCCCTTTGATGTGGCTTTTGAGGTGTCTTTTTTTGTTTTTGTCTTCTTTCACTTAAACACTGATTTACTTTTAAACACTATGTTTATCCCCAAGTTCAGACTTTTAGATTTTATCTTTAATTATCCTCAAACTGCCAATTGTGCCTATCTGCTTCATTTGTGGATTAGGCCTTTGATTTACGAATTTGTGCCTTAACCTTCTTAAAATTTGTTTAGAACTTTTAATCTTCAGATTATGCTTTCATCCTCTGTTTTCAATGCTCATACTCTTCTGTTAATTGATGTTTACTGTGTTTTTGTTTACAGGTGCGTAGAGATTTTGTTGGAGAATTTGTTTAGAAAGCCGATGATCATGACTTATCGGCCCCTTCAAACCGTGAATATTGACCTGTGGATCGTCATCCTTGGCCCTTGTTCACTTTTTATGACAGTGGGATGGCTCTGCAACCCTTTATCCATTAAACCTGCAACATGAAACAAACATTTAGATAAATCCTTCGTTTAGAGGTTAGACTGCTTCGGAGGCTGGGCGGAGCAGAGGAGCGATGTAGAGGAAGGGTGATTATGCAGATGGAGAGGTCTTGTGGAGAAAAATGGGATAAAAACATAGTTTAAACCGTTTCTGGCACGATTTGGAAGAAGTGGTTTTGGGAAAACCATTAATGGTTTTCGCATTTCATTTGGGGGGGAAGGCGGTTTTAGCATTTGGAATGCGATACCATACATCACCTAACACGTGTCCCTCTGAATATCGCCCATTTTGCAAAAAAAATTGGTGTTAACGTTTAGGCGCAAAAAATTTGCAAAATGAAACGTAAGCCGTCGAATCGGAGGTGCCAGATCTGACGATGCGGAATGAGCGCAACAGGCCGAAAGATGCAAGGGCGGAGATGGAGTGGGGTCTACGGTGACGTAGACTTTGTCATGTTGTGGATGGGTTTATTGGTGGTAAGCAGATTTGATCGAGTTAAGTCCCAACCGTTGGATCTGATGATCGAGCGGTGGGGATTTAAAGATGAGACAGGAATGTTAAAAAGAGAAGAAGGCACGGTAAGTGGAATATATGGAGGAAGGAGGCCCAATGGTCATTGATCTACAGAGATCAACAGTCCATATTTATTTTAAATTTGAAACACCGAGGATGGAAAAATAAATGTAAGTAAGGGTTTAGTGAATGGGAGGAATGATAGGGTCCGATGACCGTTGATCTGTAGAGATCAGCAGTCCATATTTATTTCAAATTGAAATGTTGGGGGAGCGAAAATAGAAGGAGATAAGGTTTTGGAAAGGGGATTTTATGTATTTAAGCGCTCGATTGCGGGGCTAAGGACGCATGGAGGAAGGGGTTAAAGGACATAAGCCCTCGGGGGCTTAAGACTTTGTTGTGGCTAGCAACAACCCCCCTTCTTATTTAGTATTTTCACTACTACTAAATAAGTGGGGGCCCTTAGTCAAAAAATTTTAAAAATCAATTAGTGCTTGTATTTCCTTTTTTCAATAAAAATTACTATCATAAACTTTAGGAGAATACCCCTTGAAAAATCTAAAAAAGCTTAAGTTTTATGATAAGGTAGGATAAAATCATTCCTTAAGAAATATCGCATTACAAAAAAGGTAATGGATACCTCCTTACAAGCGGAATTCTAAGATTGCAAGATCGCGATGCGAAACTACACACTAATAACATTCATCACATCGCATGCCTCAAATATCATTTATGCTGAAAAACCTCAAACCACCGATATGCGATGGCACATATCACAAATCGCATTTCGCAGAAAAAACATTAACGGATGATTGTCATATGCTACGCTCCAGCGATTTTGCGATATTGCGGTATTGCGATTTTGCGATTCCACGAGATTGCCATCTGCAATACTGCGATCTGCGATATTGCGAAGCAAATCGCAGATCGCCTTATCGCAGATCTTTAGGGCTTGTTGTACGAAAAATATTTTTCCATAAACCGAGACCTGGTTATGCGCTTTAATGTTAATCAATGAGTTAGTTGCCAATCATTAATGAAATATGGTTTTGTTCTGATTGAAGAGACATTTCACGTAAGGTGGTATATTTTATATGTCTTCGACATTTAAATCTTTCCTGTCACCTTTTTCTTCTCATTATTCTCACCTCATTTGTAAACTCTAGGAATGAAGAAAAGAAAACCATGCAAAGCAATATTCAAGATATTATGGGAAAGAAAAGAAAAGCTCCGAGTTCTAAAGACAAAGAAATGACGCCCTTGTATACAGACACCGCCTGTAATAAAGATGTTGGTATTACTACGTGGGAAAGAATGTACAGTCTACTTGAGGAAGAGAATCCCAAAATAATGGAGGTTACAGCTACTATAGTCTCACATGGGTCTTTTGAGGCATCTATTACAAATCTAGCTTGCTCGTTCTTGCACCGGATAGCGGCGAGGCCCAAAATTATTCCATACACGGACATGGTTAAATGAGTACTGGACAACGCTAACATCATAAACAGAAAATTTAAGACTCAGGGTCAAGGACTCATTTTCTCGTTCACTCCACAATATTTGAGACTCATGTATCATTTACGAGAGCCACAGGTGACTTATAACAAACAGTTCATGGAGAAGTTTTCTAAAGAAAATGAAAACCTGGAAAAATGCACAAACGACTGGTCAAGGAGGGATGAACCACTAAAAAAGGATAAACATGGTATGTATAGTACTGGTTCTCTCACCTCCCCATATTGCTTTGCTGCTGCTATGCTCTGTAGACTTTTTGGGAAGCTAGACATTAATAAATTTTCATCTGAATGGCTACCATTATTGGATGCCGCCATTAATGCTACTATTGTGGATTGGGCTAAGATATTATCTGACAACTTAGCCATGGATATTTTAAATTACCAGTCTAAAAGAACTATTTCTCAGAGAATTTATCCCCCTTTCTACTTATCTGCATATGTGATGGATGCAATTTGTTATATTTCCAAGTTTCCTTTAATGAGTTGGAAATGGACGACTCAAGACCCCTTACCCATTCATACTTATCACAAATAATTGTGGGATTCCAAGTTCACTCCGTATTTTTACAAGATTTTTCATGGAATCATGTTGCCCCTGTACAAAGTGTTATATGATAAAGACGCTCCAAGATTTTCTCCCGAAGTAGAGGTAGATATACTCCCTGTCGCAAGATGGTTCAGAGAATAACCGTTTACATATGTCAAGGTAT
Source organism: Pinus albicaulis (assembly GCA_034641835.2). Lineage (NCBI taxonomy): Eukaryota > Viridiplantae > Streptophyta > Pinopsida > Pinales > Pinaceae > Pinus > Pinus albicaulis. Next base: position 941,989,533 of record CM076583.1, on the reverse strand, counting down.
TCAGAAGTCTTGCTTCCCCTCATGTATTACCTTTATATGTTCCTGATAAACTCATGGCATGAGAAATTGCTTATCAAACCTGCGGAGAAGGAGGTTTGACTAAAGATTTGAAGGACAAAAAGAAGGCTATTTGGCCACAATTTCCTATGGCCTGTGGGGCATTTTCACTATTTGATGTAGGCCATGCATTCAAAGAAGTAAACAACATAACATGTCTACCATTGTTCAAGTTTCCAAGAATACCATTCGACCCTTATGATATTGCTAAAAATTTCACTATTGCAGTCAAAATAAAGGTGTTTTCTAAAGAAGATGATCTTTTTGATGACATGTTCCAATAGAAAGGTACACTTAAAGAGGTTCTACATTCGGCTCAATGCAATTTCCTCCAGCAGAATTTCAAGAGTTCAAGATATACAGGGAAAAGAGGTTAGCTAATATCCCTTTGGATAAATTACGCTTGGAACCCATAAGGGAATCAACTCCTAGTATTAGTCTCAGTGGAAGTTTAGGCACAAATAGATCTAAATCTAAGTCTGGAAGAGAAATGTCAGAATGCTCTAAGAGGTCTGAAAGTGACCATGATAAAAATGAAGGGTCAGTAAGGGATACTGCCCAGGCAGAAGAAGCAGCCACAACAGCAAACAGTGTTATTGATTGCATAAATGAAAATTTTCACAAGGAAAATCTGATCTCAGAAACCACTCCAGGGTATCTACCGAAAGTACAGCAACCGCAGACAAGCTGGAGACAGAAGGCTGAAGAAAACGCAGAATCAATCAAAAGATTAACTAAGTTGAATTGGGATTCTTACTGGGCATATTTGGTAAAACCACACAGCCAGTGCATGACTCTTAAATGTATCATCAATTCTGCCGAGAAGATGGTGCCAGCTCTTGCCGATTCCATTTTCGTGGGACATTTTAAGTAAGAATTCATCCAGCTGACTCTTCTCAAACAAATGTTGAACGCTTGCAATTTCAAATAACAGATACACAAATAGTTATTTGTTAGTTTTAATTTTAGATTCAGTGTTAGTATTAATTTTGCTTTATTTTTTCCTGAAATGAGGACGGTCATTTAAACTGTATCCTGCATTTTTGTAATAAATTATTTTTAGATTTAGTTAGTAGTATTTAAACCCTTCTCATGCATTTAGAGAAGGGTCCTGAAATTTGTCAAAAACTTGTCCTCAGAACATGCACTTTTGCACCCTCCGAGGAGGTTTTGATGAATGAATTGAATAGGATTTATTAATATCTGCATTTAATATCTACTACTAATGTTTCACTTTTGTACTCTTAGTGGATGTTGGATTAAGAAGAGATAAGTCATTATTGCTTGAAGCTCAAGAGTAGAACTAGTTATAAATGGTACTTTTATCTCTTAACTATTTCTGCCTTTGTGTTAAAGTGATATTCATGTTCAGTGGTTTATATATTGATGCGTGAATGCTTGAGTTATCATTTGGCACTTCTGTACGGTGATAGCTATTTATTTATGCTTAATATATGAGTAGCTTATTATGCGATATGTTTTTTACAACTGCTTCGTCTAACTTTTTATACGAAGTGGTTTATCTCCATTGAATTCTTTTCTCATAACAGTTGAATGATATTTATTACCAATTTTTATTTGAAATCATTTTAGATCGCATAACGGAAATATTACATCCCGGGTTATTATAGAATTAGATATTTCTGTTTATTAGAATATAATTGCATGTTATTAGATTAGAGTTAGAATAAAATAATTTCACTTAGGAACTTTTAGAAAGGAAATATCAATTCTCAACACACAAACACACATATTGGGAAACTGGTCCCATATCCCCAGTCGGACCCACTATACCAAATGGAAAAGGAGCTGCTAACCAAGGTCCGGACCAGGTGGGTATCCCCCTTGTTGTAGACCCGATTTTCGGGGCTTCAACATATTTGGCGCTAGAAGGATGGCCCCGAACTATGAATGGAAATTAATTCAAAATCTAAATACCATTATGAGAGTAAATCGCCCTCACCATCTCCCCCGACTTCCCCATCGCACTTAGAATCTTTAAATCTAGAGCCAGAAGTCAAAATAACAACAACCACTGCCACAAACCCTGACATTTCAGAAGAATCTGCTATTGAACCTCCTGACGTTGAATCTTTGATCCATAAACTTCAGTGATTTTCAATATCACCTCAAATATCTAATAAATCTCAAGGTAGCGTAACTTCGCAATATAACCCTGCTCATCCTCTCACCAGATTAAAGAGCGAAAAGTTTGGTGTTTAGTCAACCGAGTTACCTCTACCTACAAGGAAGAGAGCAAGAAAATCACCTAAAGGGTCTGATAGTGAGACTCTTTCATCATCATCATCCATCTCAACCTCTTCACCGCGAAGTCAACCATCCACCCCACCACTTCAAATTATTGTCTGTTAGTCCACTGGAACTTCCACATCTCCTTCTCAAACATCTAGAATCGTAATATCCTCATCTTCCCAACCGCGGGGATCATCTTTTGCGCTTTCCTTTGTTGGTAGTTCAGCGATGGCCCAATCTCCATGGGATAACCTAGGGGTAGTCTTAATGCCTACGCCCTTGAGTCAAATACCGGCCCATCCTGAAAAATGGTTGCCTAAGTTTAATCCTGAAGCAGGCATGCTAGCGGAAGAACATATAAATAACTTTATGTTGTCCATAAATCTTAATGGAGTTACCAATGAAGACTTTTTCATTCGAATTTTTCCCTATACTCTACAAGGAGTAGCCGGATCATGGTATTTCTCATTACCGTCTGGATCTATCACTAGTTGGGATATCTTCTAAGAACAATTTTTGACTAATTTCGGTGATGACAGGTCTACGGAGACACTGATCAATGACCTGTCTAACCTTAGGGCCGAGTCAAAAGAACCTATCAAATATTTTAATTCACGTTTCAATAAACTGTTAAATAAAATTCCTACTGCTTCCAAGCCTAGCGAAGAAGTCCGAAGTGAATGGTACATCTTTTCTTTACCATCAAACATAGAAATCTTCGTTGATAGGGCTAACAAAACAACTTTAGATGACAATATGAAGGAAGCAATAGCGGTAGAGAAACGTATCATAGCCCTAGAAAATAAAAACACGATAGAGGAATGAAAATCCAAGAAGGTTACTTTTAAGGAAGACCCCAAGAAAAAACAATCGAAATATCCTTTCGATTTAGAAGGATTGTAGAAAGTTCTGAAAACCATGTCCAACGAAATTATTGACATTAAGAAACAAGTGGCAGAAACATCTTCTAAAAATCTGTACAAGCCTTATAAAAGAAACCCTTCGACCGATTCAAAGCCACCAAATGCTATCACAAGTGCTGAATCAGAAGAAGAAGAAGAGGACATTGCTACTGAAGAAACTACCGATGAAGAAGAAGTTGTAGAGGTACAAGGTATGTGGGATTTTATCCTCCCAGATGAAGAAGATCAAGAGGCATCCCCGGTTAACACTCAAAGTATAAATCAACTTGATCCTCCTCAACCTACTCCTAAGCCAAAGATCGCAAGCTCAATGACTAAGGATAAAGTCGCAGCCAAGAAAACAACATCTAAAGCGACTCCAACCAGCCCATTCCAAACGGATTCATCAACTCCATCAAAAACGTTGATCGTTTCGGATGAAATGGAGTATAATATCATAGAAGATATGAAGAAGACTAGGGCTAACATCACGTTTTATGAATTGAGCAAGTTAAAACACTAGTAAAAGGTACTTTTGAAAGAATTACATGCTGTACCAGAAAAACCTTTGCCCGCCCCTGTAATCTCTCAAGCTTCCCATGAAATGGGAAGACCTCCAACTAATGTGATTAATAAAATTGATCCAAAAGATATCGCTTTAATTGGAGGAAGGTCGAGATCTCATACTCCCCCATTTCTTCTTACTTATGAAGTTTTCAATAAAAATTTGCATAATTTCTTAGTGGATTCTGGAGCTTCATCTAATATTTTACCAAAATCAATATGTGCAAAGTTGAACATTCAACCGCAAAAATCTGTTGTGCGCATAGTTCAGCTAGATCGATCGCAAGTTGAAGTGATCGGCGAATTAAATCAGGTTACCATAAGGCTGTCATCTAATCCAAAGGTATGTCAAGTTATCGACATTTTAGTTGTAGATATTCCATAATTTTATGGCTTAATTCTTAGTAGAGATTGGTCAGAAAAACTTCACAGATACTTTGCAACTGATTGGTCGCACATGTGGCTCCCTTACAATGGTAAACCAAATCAGATAAAGGTTGAGCGAGAAAAACATCAGAAATACATAGTAACAGAACTGGAAGGAGAAAATGAACCGGTAGCATACAACAATAATATCATTGGAAACTACTCAGTTGATTCTTTCTTAGGAAATTTTAATGCTCATACTTCACCTTACTTAGAACATTTTGTTTTATCTCAAGTAGAAATTTTTTCTCAAACAGATAGTTCTAAATGTATTAATTTTATAGATGCTCCTGTAAATAAATCTTTATTTTGGAAGTTATTTTTTGATGGTTCTAAGTCTAATGAAGGAGCAGGAGCAGGATGCATGTTAATTAGTCTAGAGGGAAACAAAACTATGCTAACTTGTAGACTCGAGTTCGATTGCACCAATAATACCGCAGAATACGAGGCTTTATTCCAAGGATTATACAAAGCAATCGGATTAGACATCAAATATCTACAAGTTTCGGAGATTCTGAAATTGTAATCAGACAGGTATGCAATACTATACATTGTTTATCAGGTCATTTAAAGCATTATCAATCTTTAGTTCAAGATCTGATTGAACACTTTATAGCATTTAATATTTCATCAATCCCCAGACTCCAAAATTCTAGTGCAGACCTCCTAGCTAATGTAGCTTTCAAGCTCATTCCTTCATAAGACTATAACCCTGATCGATTTTCAATCAAATTAATCTTTAGACCCTCGATTCTTGATAACATTACCAATTGGAGGATTTTCAACGATGATCCTGATATTGTAAGCTTCCTCACATCTAAAGGATCTTACACCAATTAGATAATTGATGAGGACCAACATGACAGACAATTGCAACAAGATAGCACTAATAATGCTATGCCAAAGTCAGTAGTCAAGTTAGAAGACCTTTATGATTTAAAAGATCGATTCAAAAGATCTACCAATTCAAAACTGCAAAGTTCAACTTTGAACTATGAATTAGTAAATCTAGGAACTGATACCAAACCACAGAATATAAACCTAGGCCTTGGCCTAGCTCCTAAAGAAAAATTAGCATATGTTCGTCTTTTGAAACAATACAAAAGTGTCTTTTCTTGGAACTACGATGAACTCAAAACTTATGACACTTCTATCATCCAACATACTATCCCAATGATAAACGATGAAAAACATGTCCAACAAAAGCTGAGAAAGATCCATCCCAATTTAGAAAACTAGATCAAATATGAACTCAATAAGTTATTGAAAGCCAAAATCATTTTTCCCATTTGACATTCTAAATGGGTTTCCAATATGGTTCTCGTTAGAAAGAAGAACAGAGACATTAGAATTTGCATTGACTTTCGAAATCTTAACAAAGCCTGCCAAAAAGATAATTTTCCTTTGCCTCCCATGGAACAAATATTGCAGGCAGTCGCATGATCAGAATTAATGTCCTTATTAGATGGTTTCTCTGGTTACAACCAAGTGTTGGTCCATCCCGATGATCAATTGAAAACCAAATTCAGAACCAAATGGGGCACTTACGCATATAAAAAGATGCCCTTTGGTCTGATCAACGCTGGTGCCACATTTCAGAGAGCCATGGACAACCCATTCAAGGGATTAGTTAACAAATCAGTGGTAATTTACTTGGATGATATAACTGTATATTCCAAGAAACAAGGCAATCATCTTAGAGATTTAAAATAGATCTTTCAACGTTGTCAAAGGTATGGAATTTCACTTAACCTGAAAAAATCCTTTTTTGCATTAAGTGAAGGAAAACTTCTTGGATTCATAGTGTCAAAATATGGAATTCATATTCATCCTGACAGAATCAAGGAGATTTCCGAAATACCCCTACCTCACAACAAGAAAGCTATGCAATCTTTCCTTGGCCGGATTAATTTTGTAAAGAGATTTATGCCAGATTTTTCAAGAATTGTATATCCTTTACAAGCAATGATTAAAAAGAACTCAAACTTCAAATGGGGCCAAGACGAATATGAGGCATTCAATCTGATCAAACAAGCAATTGTTAACGCTCCATCTTTAGAAACTCCAAATTTTTCTGATCCTTTTATTTTATATAAATTTGCCTCTGAAGATAAGGCAGAAGCCCCAATTGCTTTTTTCAGTTCAAATTTACAGGGGGCTGAGTTAAATTATTCAGATCTAGAGAAACAAGCTTATGCTGTTTTCAAAGCAATTAAATATTTCAAACCCTTTCTACTTAAAACCCATACAAAAATCATAGTACCGTTTCCAGCGGTAAGAAACCACTTAGTACAGAAATATGTGGCTGAGAAAAGAGCCAATTGGGTTACTGCCTTACAAGAATATGACGTAGAAATCAAACCAGCAAGTATTGCAAAAGGTCAAGGCTTTTGCAAAATGCTAGCTGGAGCATCGCTTATTTCCGAAATACCATCTGCAGAGATACAAATGTATGAGGTAAGCCTAAAAGATGTTGAATCATTATACGCTGATATCATATTTTATCTAAAGAATGGATATGCTCCTCCAAATCTCGATTACACCAAGAAAATAGCTCTAAGGTTGAAGGCTAAATAATATCAGCTCGTGAATGATGTTCTTTTTAGAATGAATTATGATTTTGTTCTCCTTAGATGTCTTGAGAAATATGAAGTTGAGAAAGTCTTGCAGGAACTCCATGATGGGCCAGTAGGCAGACATTATGCTAGAGACGCTACTGCACATAAAATCCTCCGCGCAGGCTATTACTAGACCACACTATTCAAAGACTCACATAGCTACGTAAGGAAATGTCAAGTTTGTCAAACCGCTGCTAGGAGACAAAAGAGACCATCATTTCTTCTGCAACCAGTCAACATTGAGCAGCCTTTTGATCAATGGGGATTGGATATAATAGGTGAGATCGTTCCTCACTATTCTAAACAACATAGGTATATCCTTACAGCAACAGATTATTTTACTAAATGGGTAGAAGCAGTTCCTCTCAAGATGGCTAATTTCGAGCATATCATCGAGTTCATAGATCAGTTCATAATCACCAGGTTTGGTTTACCTTCTGCTTTAATGTTTGATAATGCATCATATTTTTCTAGTAATGCTATGACTGAATTTGCACTCAAAAGGGGTTTCAAACTCAAATACTCTGCCAATTATTACCCACAGGGGAATGAGTTAGCTAAATCTACAAATAAAAACTTAATCAGAATCATTAAGCGAACCATTGATCAAAATCACAAAAATTGGCATAAGTCTTTAATATATGCTTTATGGGCATATCGAATAACGCAGAAAGCCTCCATTGGCACTTCTCCCTTTAATTTAGTTTATGGGAAAGAAGTGGTCTTCCAACTCATCTAGCAATTCCATCTTTGGCCTTAGTTCAATATATTGATGAAGCACCAACTTCTTCCTTACAACTAAGGCAGCTGGAAATAATTAAGCTAGAAGAGCAACGAGAACAGGCCAAAATAACTCATGCTCATCACCAAGCATTAGTAAAATATTCTTTTGATTCAAACATGATATCCAGAAAGGACTTTCAGATGGGAGATCTAGTTTTAAAATGGGACAAGGCTCATGAGGAAAAAGGGAAACATACGAAATTTCAACGAATGTGGCTTGGCCCTTTCCAAATCGCAGAAGTCATAGGTCCATCTACTTTTATGTTACAGGATTTAACAGGAAAAGAGAGTCTTTACCTGTTAACGAACAGATCCTCAAAAAATATTTTCCATAGGAAATCATTCTTCTATTTTGTAGATTAGTTTTCTTTATTTTCATAATAAAACCAGTTGTAAATGGTTACATTTGGAATTCACGAAAAAGATACAAATTCTCTTTTATATTTTGTTTTTTCACTTGTATAAATAGAATTCTTCTAGAAAATTGATCATTATTATTGAAAGATACAGTTAAAGGCTCTAAGCCTAGAAATGATACTAGTTTCAACCTTGTAAATTTTGATAAAAAGCGACCTTTAGTGGGAAATTGTTTTGTATCAGTCCAATAAAAGGTATCAATAACAAAACGAAGATTCTCTGTAGAAAAGCTCTTTCCAAAAAACTCTACCATTTTCGTCCAGAACTATCTTAAGGAAACAATGACTTCCTCCCCACCTAGGAAATTACAACGTTCAGGGAATAATCCAATGATACACTTTAACTTAAAGAGTAAGAGGTATCATCACGAGCCGACTTATCATGATCATAGATATTATAGCTTACTGACTTTTCCAATACTGCATACCACAACAGGGCAATGACTCAATATTGTTGCAATCAAAAGACAAGGGGTCTCATCACGAGCCAACTTGTTCAGCAAAGTTATAAATCAAGTGAATGGCACTGTCATAAATTGGCTACCAAACCAAGACATTGTTCTTTAAGGGTAAAAAAAAATGAAAGCGATAAGTGTGGATATGGATTTCTCTTTGAAAATTGTATATTTCTCTAAGTAGGATACAAGATCATTTTTGGGTAACAGGTAACCCTATTGAGGCTATAAACGCCTGCTGGCAGCAGAGGCTCTACCTACGACAAATGAGCATATTTAAAACTGATTTACAGAGAAGCCTTTGTTTTTATCTTTATAAACCAAGTAGTGACTGATGTAGATACAAGGACTAGCTTGAGGAAGTAAAAAATCAAAGTTAAATATAGAAGAAACGAAATATCATTGATAGATAAAAGCATAATGTACTTTTTCTTTCTATAATAAACTTTCATTTTCTAGAAAATTTTCTATTTTGGAAGTTTAGAAAATTCAAAAGAAAAGCAGAGATAACTGGTTCCTCCAAGTGAAATCGCCAATTTTTGTGGCCAGCAACAACCCCCCTTCTTATTTAGTATTTTCACTACTACTAAATAAGTGGGGGCCCTTAGTCAAAAATTTTTAAAAATCGATTAGTGCTTGTATTTCCTTTTTTCAATAAAACTTACTATCATAAACTTAGGAGAATACCCCTTGAAAAATCTAAAAAAGCTTAAGTTTTATGATAAGGTAGGACAAAATCATTCCTTAAGAAATATCGCATTGCAAAAAAGGTAATGGATACCTCCTTACAAGCGGAATTCTAAGATTGCGAGATCGCAATGCGAAACTACACACTAAAAACATTCATCGCATCGCATGCCTCAAATATCATTTACGCTGAAAAAACTCAAACCACCGATATGCGATGGAACATATCGCAAATCGCATTTCGTAGAAAAAACATTAACGGATAATTTTCATATGCTACGCTCCAGTGATTCTGCGATATTCCGGTATTGCGATTTTGCGATTCCACGAGATTGCGATCTGCGATACTACGATCTGTGATATTGCGAAGCAAATCGTAAATCACCTTATCGAAAATCTTTAGGGCTCGTTGTATGGAAAATATTTTTCCATAAACCAAGACCTGGTTATGTGCTTTAATGTTATTCAATGAGTTAGTTTCCAATCATTAATGAAATATGGTTTTGTTCTGATTGAAGATCCATTTCACGTAAGGTGGTATATTTTATATGTCTTCGCCATTTAAAGCTTTCCCGTCACCTTTTTCTTCTCATTATTCTCACCTCATTTGTAAACTGCAGGAACGAAGAACAGAAAACCATGCAAAGCAGTATTCAGGATATTATGGGAAAGAAAGGAAAAGCTCCGAGTTCTGAAGACAAAGAAATGATGCCCTTGTATACAGACACCACTTGTAATAAAGATGTTGGTATTACTACTTGGGAAGGCATGTACAGTCTACTTGAGGAAGAGAATCCCAAAATAATGGAGGTTACAGCTACTGCAGGCTCACATGGGTCTTTTGAGGCGTCTATTACAGAGCTAGCTTGCTCATTCTTGCATCGGATAGCGGTGAGGCCCCAAAATTATTCCATACACGGACATGGTTAAATGGGTACTGGACAGTGCTGACATCATAAACAGAAAATTTAAGACTCAGGGTCAAGGACTCATTGGCTCATTCACTCCACAAGATTTGAGACTCATGTATTATTTACGAGAGCCACAGGCGACTTATAACAAATAGTTCATGGAGAAGTTTGCTAAAGAAAATGAAGACCTGGAAAAATGCACAAACAACTGGTCAAGGAGGGATGAACCACTAAAAAAGGATAAACATGGGATGTATAGTACTGGTTCTCTCACCTCCCCATATTGCTTTGCTGCTGCTATGCTCTGTAGACTTTTTGGGAAGCCAGACATTAATAAATTTTCATCTGAATGGCTACCATTATTGGATGCCGCCATTAATGCTACTGTTGTGGATTGGGCTAAGATATTATCTGAAAACTTAGCCACATCTATTTTAAATTACCGGTCTAAAATAACTATTTCTCAGAGAATTTATCCCCCTTTCTACTTATCTACATATGTGATGGATGCAATCTGTTATATTTCCAATTTTCCTTTAATGGGTTGGAAATGGATGACTCAATACCCCTTACCCATTCATATTTATCACAAATAATTGTGGGATTCCAAGTTCACTCCGTATTTTTACAAGATTTGACATGGAATCATGTTGCCCCTGTACAAAATGTTATATGATAAAGACGCTCCAAGATTTTCTCCCGATGCAGAGGTAGATATACTCCCTATCGCAAGATGGTTCGGAGAAGAACTATTTACATATGTCAGGGTATTTAGAAGTCTCACTTCCCCTCATGTCTTACCTTTATATGTTCCTGATAAACTCATGGCACGAGAAATTTCTTATCAAACCTGCGGAGAAGGAGGTTTGACTAAAGATTTAAAGGACAAAAAGAAGGCTATTTGGCCACAATTTCCTGTGGCCTGTGGGGCCTTTTCACTATTTGATGTAGGCCATGCATTCAAAGAAGTAAACAACATAACATGTCTACGATTGTTCAAATTTCCAAGAAGACCATTCAACCCTTATGATATTGCTAAAAATTTCACTATTGCAGTCAAAATAAAGGTGTTTTCTAAAGAAGATGATCTTTTTGATGACATGTTCCAACAAAAAGGTACACTTAAAGAGGTTCTACATTTGGCCCAAATGCGATTTCCTCCAGCAAAATTTTAAGAGTTCAAGATATACAGGGAAACGAGGTTAGATAATATCCCTTTGGATAAATTACGCTTGGAACCCATAAGAGAACCAACTCCTAGTATTAGTCTCAGTGGAAGTTCAGGCACAGACAGATCTAAATCTAAGTCCGGAAGAGAAACCTCAGAATGCTCTAAGAGGTCTGAAAGTGACCATGATAAAAGTGAAGGGTCAGTAAGGGATACTTCTCAGGCAGAAGAAGCAGCCACAGCAGCAAACAGTGTTATTGACTGCATAAATGAAAATTTGCACAAGGAAAATCTAATCTCATAAACCACTCCAGGGTATCTACCAAAAGTACAACAACTGCAGACAGGCTGGAGATAGAAGGCTCAAGAAAAGGCAGAATCAATCAAAAGATTAACTAAGTTGAATTGGGATTCTTACTGGGCATATTTGGTAAAACCACACAGCCAGTTCATGACTCTCAAATGTATCATCAATTCTGCCGAGAAGATGGTGCCAGCTCTTGTTGATTCCATTTTCGCAGGACAGTTAAAGTCAGAAGTCGGCCAACCGACTCTTCTCAAACAAATGTCGAACGCTTGCAATTTCAAACAACAGATACACAAATAGTTAGTTGTTAGTTTTAATTTTAGATTCAGTGTTAGTATTAATTTTGCTTTATTTTTGCCTGAAATGAGGACGGTCATTTAAACCGTATCCTACATTTTTGTAATAAATTATTTTTATATTTAGTTAGTAGTATTTAAACCCTTCTCATGCATTTAGAGAAGGGTCCTGAAATTTGTCAAAAACTTGTCCTCAAAACATGCACTTTTGCACCCTCCGAGGAGGTTTTGATGAATGAATGGAACATGATTTATTGATATCTGCATTTAATATCTGCTACTGATGTTGCACTTTTGTACTCTTAGTGGATGTTGGATTAAGAAGAGATAAGTCATTATTTCTTGAAGCTCATGAGTAGAACTAGTTATAAATGGTACTTTTATCTCTTAACTATTTCTGCCTTTGTGTTAAAGTGATATTCATGTTCAGTTGTTTATATATTGATGTGTGAATGCTTGAGTTATCATTTTTTGTGTAACCAGCTCCAAAAAGAGAAGAAAAGAGAAATAAACGCCTTAGAAATGAGCCACTTCGAGGGGGCAACCTCCAATACATTACATAAATGAACAATTCTTGGATGATCCAATTTACAAAACCTCCTTTCTATATATAGGAGTCCATGGGGCCATAATGTAATCCTAGTGGGCCACAATGTAATCCTAGCCGACCTAACAATAATAATTTAAGGGCACAATAATAATAAAAATGGGGGTTACAAGGGTACAATAATAACAATAAGGGGGTTACACTAACAACAATAAGGGACTATACTAGTAATATAGGGACCTAACATGCCCCTCTCCTTCAAAAAAGTGTTGTCCTCAACACTTGAGTAGCTCTGGGTGCTTCTGTATGAAATTCTCATCCTCCCATGTAGAATCTTCAGTGGGTAAGTTCTTCCACTTGATGAGATATTCTAAAATTGATCGATTTCGCAGTTGTCGAGTTCTTGTTTCTGTGACCGCTTCAGGTTCCAATATGATTTTTCCTTCCTCATCAAGTTTTGGTAATATTGTTTGAACTGGAATATTTTCACCGATAACCTTCTTTAAGCATGAAACATGGAAAATTGGATGTACTCGCGAAGAAGCAGGAAGCTCCAATTTGTATGCCATAGTACCAATCTTTTGCAACACCTTGTAAGGACCATACTACTTTGGCGATAATTTATTATCCTTCTTTGCTTGCTTGAGGGACATTTGTTTGTATGGTTGTAGCCATAAAAATACCCAATCTCCTACATCAAAACTTCTCTCGCTGCGATGTTGATCTGCCTGTTGTTTCATTCGATTTTGTGCCAAACTCAGGTTATCCTTTAAGAGTTGGAGAACTTCTTGTTGATGCTCGATGTGATCTTCCACTGCTTGAACCTTCGAATTTTCCCTTAAAGATGATGTGATGGATGGTGGATGATATCCATAAAGTGCCACAAATGGGGTCATTTTTGCTGCAGTATGGAAGGAAGTGTTATACCACCATTCAGCAAGAGGTAACCACTTGACCCATTGTGTTTGTTTATCAGATACAAAACAACGAAGACATCCTTCCAAACATTTATTTACGATCTCAGTTTGACCATCAGATTGAGGATGATAAGATGAGCTATGAGCTAATTGAGTACCCAAACAAGAAAATAACTCCGTCCAAAAATTTCCAGTAAAAATGGGATCTCTGTCGCTCACAATAACCCTTGGGCTTCCATGTAGCTTTTGAATTCTGTCCATAAATGTAGTAGCAATCGTACTTGCTTTAAATGGATGAGATAATGCACAAAAGTGTGCATACTTGTATACCATACAACAACCTTCCCTTTTTCTAGTGGGAATTTCCTCAGAAATAAAAATTTAGAAATAGGGTCCCTTTCTTTTTAGAATAAAACATTTAGGAATAAAATTCATTGTTTTGAAATTTCATATTCAACATTCAAAAAACTTATAGTCCGATCTAAATATAAAAGAAAAAACTGTAAAAATAATCACAAAGCAAAAGCTCAATCGCAACTCCTATAACCTGAGATAACACCTATTAGAAATATCATATGTCACTACAAATCTTCTTTCCGATGTATTAGTCCAATCGGTACCCACCGCCTAGAGCAAACAATTAAACAAAGCTTCCGATGCGCGTCGAACGCAATCGACATCAATCGGGACAATCTTTAAAAAACTCTTTACGCTTAGTTGAAATTCCCCGATCCGATGTGCATTTGATAATAAGCGCTTCTAAAAGAAAATCGAACATTTGTTTAAAAAATATGGTAGACCCCACCATCAGAGATCGGAAAGATCTGCAATCGCAATCGATCAATCGAAAAAAACGTATTGTGATACCTATGAGTCCATTCGAAACTTCCGATGCGATTCATCTATTTTGCATACGAAGATTTTTGTTAAATATATTAATATATCAAAAGCGCCAAAATATTTATTAATAAAAGGTGTTCATTAATTAATCAAATGACAGGTCAGGATTTGAGCCCCAATACGAGCTTATATTCCAACCCAAAAGGAGCATTTACGTAATATACGAAACAAATAAATGAAAACCATAAGTTCATAAATCATTCCGTTTGAGTGGCTTGTTGATCACGACTGAGAGTTTATTGTCTTGCAGAGCCAAAGAACACCAAGTTATTTCATTCACAGACAAAGGGAAGCGGTAGCAGACGCAGAAATGTCAAAGAGAGGGAGAAGAAACAAGACTGCTCTACCAGTGAAGTTTGCCAAAACTCCTACGGTCTCAAAAGAAAAGCCCATAAAGCTAAGGCAATGCCAGACACATCATGCCAAGGCTCGAAAAATGACGTGGGGACACAACACAACCTGTTGGAAAAATTAGACCCCGAGGTCACAGTAGGGAGAAGGCACGGCCTGGGACGAGACAGCTCGATTCCGATTCTGAAGACCGCCCAAACGGGCAGAACACTGCATTCATTTCGCATCGAATCAGCCGCAGCAAGCATCATGCCTTACTACATGCGCCGATGGATTATTGGACACAAGGCATAAAAGATAGAATGTTCTTTTCGCATCCTGAGGCTCTTCCGCTCGCTAGCGTAAGACTTGAAAGCAGTGTACCACCTTCCAGCACCTGGCCGAAGGTGTGTTGAATAAGTGAATTTACTCTGAAGAATTTGCCGAGATAACAAAGTCCAATCCGACCCTACTGTAAATTGGAGGAAAACCCGCAGAAGCACCGAAATGACATCCGTATGTATTCTCGTAGACTCTCTTCGCCCTCCAATATTCCCATGCACAACGCGATGATGTGTAGGTTATTTGGCAATGATAATTCAGCTAGGTTTTCTATACAAATGGTCCCATTAATCCTAGCTGCTGTGAATTCCGACATTATGGATTGGGCTGTTATTCTTTCCGATAGAATGGCCAATAGGATACTTGAATACAGACAAGAAAAAACCGCTAGAAATTCCACTCCCTTTTTTTTTGTGCCTATATTCTTGATGCTCTTTGTTTCAATTCCGAATTTCCTTTATTTGGATGGAAATGGACTCCCAAAGACCCTGTTCCAATTCATATTTATCATAAATTGCTTTGGAAGGCTCATTTCCAAGATAATGTATATAGAATCTGTCATGGTTTCCTCATCCCTGTTTTCCAAACCATTTTTAATCGTTTTCCTCCTAGATTTTCTGATAAAGCTAAGGCCGACCTATCTGCAATCGGAGATTGGTTTGGGGAGGAAAAATTCACATATATCAGGGTTTTTGGTAGTATAGTGGAGCCGCATGTTCTTCCGCTTTTTGTTCCAGACAAACTTCTCGCTCAAGAATTTTTCTATCAATTGACAGTCGAAGGAATATCTAGGTCTTTGAATAACAGTAAGAAGAGAATGTGGCCTCAATTTCCACTCAATTGTGGTCAGTTCACTCTAAATGATTTCAAGCATGCAGAAAAAGAAGTCTCCAAGATAAGAGGTTGTAAATTTGCAACCATTCCTGGAAGACAATATGATCCAAAAAAGATAGCATTTGATGTCACTGCTTCAGTTTCAATTGCTCGTTTTGAGCATGAACCAGATATGTTCGATGATTTGTTTATCTCATTAGATAATTTTCCTCAGATTTTTGACTTGATCAAGTCTACATTTCAACAGGAGGAAATAAATAAATTTCTCTTATTTAGAAGCCAGAGATTGTTGAGAGTACCTCTAGACCAGCTGAGAACTCAAATCCAAAAATCAGAGACAAAAGGTACATCCGGCCAAATGCTAGTAGAAACATCTACCAGCAAAATCATTACACAATCGGCTGTCAACCAGCCGATTGTACATTCTCAAAAAGTGGTCACTATTGACAAACCTGATGCCCCAAAAGGGAATACTGCTCAAATGATAGACAAATGTACAAATATCAATGATGAGGTGCATAATCAAAAGGATGGATCAGAGGACAAAAGCACCAAGCAGAGCATAGATAAAGAGAAAGAAAAAGAAATAACTAAGGAGATTACGGTTTCCACTAATCTTGATATTTCTTCTCAGCTATTACATCAATATGATCAGTTTGCTCAACAGCTTGGATTGCAGGATAAAGGTTCAGAACAAATAGAGCAGGAGGTTGAAATCATTCCTGAACATCCTACAGGTCATATTGTATTAAAATGTGAAGAAATCCCTCCTTTGGATGTATTCTACGGCCCTAAACATAAGGCTGTTGTCAAGAGACAAAGAAAGAAAAGAAAAGCAGAACAGGGCATATTCTCTACTCCATCAGAGGAGTTTATGAATATTGTTTATAAGAATAGTGAAATGAATCCATTTGAAGACCTTACGAAATTGTCACAGTATACAGGAGCTTATAGTGCTGCAACAGTTGATAAAGTTGTAGAAGTTTCTCAACTAATAACTCAGAAAGATCTTCACATAACTTCACTGGAAGAAAAAGCTAAGGAGAATCAGCAGCTGATCAGCCAATTACAGCAACAACTACAGGATCAGATATTCAGGTCTAAAGAATTGGAGAAACAACTGGCTGAAGAAAAGAAGAAGGTTGATGAAAAGCTTTTAAGCAAACAAAAGCAGCTAAATGAAGAAATTTCTAAGTTGCAGAGTCTGTTACAAAATGAGGAAAAGGCAAAAATGACTCAAGAAAAAGAATTCCAAGCAACTTTGGATAAGTTTAAAGATTATCCAAAGTTAAATGAATTCAAATCGGAAGCCCTTGAGGCTAATAAATTATTGACTCAGCATTTAATCGAATTTTGCTCAAAACTGTCACAAGCAGAACCCTTTTGTGAGATTACTTCATCTTTGATCCAAACTATCATAACTCTTAGACAAGAAATAGATGATGCCGATGAAAAGATTTCTGAGTTTCTCACCTGGCAGGATACATAAAAGGGAAAAGAAGCAAATCTTCCTAGGATAGAGGAAAAACACAAAGAAATCCTGTTTACAGAATGGGAACATCAATTAATGAAATCTGATAGAGCAATATCAAGGGCCAGAAATATAATGAACAATCTCACGCAATTCATAAATGACAGCCTATATTCAATTAATATCATTTCAGACTGTATTCCTGGAAGTTTGCCAAAGATAAAAGAAACTGAAGACAGGTGGAGAGAAGAAATGGAAAGGAAAAGTCAACAAATCGGCAGACTTCAAACTATATCCTGGGATAGTATGTGGACTTATGTGATCAAGCCAAACAATCAACAAACAGCTATCAAACTTCTATCAAACGCTGTTGATTGTCTAATTCCAGAGTTTTCTGATGCCACCTATGCTAGACAGTTGCATACTGAGATGAGTCATCCACCAAGACTCCGAGATATGTTGAACATTTGCAACTTGGCTTTATCAAGCGAAGGAGAAAAACAATGAATCAGTTTTATTCAAAATAGCATTTCAGTTTTAATTTGATAGATTGTAGCAATAGTTTTAGGATTTTGTTATGTAATTTTATTATTTAAATCCCTCTCATGCATTTAGAGAAGGATCGGAAGTTGTAATATTTTGAGGATTTGGAGCTAACATTTCTGTACTTCATTCCTTATTATATTTCTATGAAAGATCACATCTGGTGATTTTTGTGCTCAAATTATCTTTGAAGTGTTGCATTTTTGTGCCTTCGGAGTTAATTTTACATCGGAGTTACTAGATCAGAGTATCATACTTCGTTTGACAGTCTGCAATATGAATGAGGTATTTTTATCTGTTCATTGTTAATTGTCTCAGTTATATGGTATTCGTTTGAAGAATTTGCTATCATTTATATATTTGATTTTCATAATATTTCCTCTTTATATTATCATTTCTGAGTATAATTGGAATATTATCATTTAGATACATATATGAATGGTATATGATGATGAATGCAATATGCTAATATAACTCTGTTTAATTTATTAAACAGAGTTATCTTTATTCGTTTTTGCACATTTCAATTTAACTAATAATACATTTTCATGGTTATTATTAGATTGAAACAATCCTAAGTTGTATTCACATATTATTACCCGGGTTAAAATTAGAATTTCTTTATCAGCATTTAGTTTTAGATTAGATAGTTTTATTATTCTGTCAATTTAGTCCCATTTTCACCCATTCAATTCAATCCATTTAGTTATAAGGAAACTGGTCCTTTAAATCCAGTCGGAGCCACCATCCCAAACGAAAAAGGAGCTGTCTTAAGGTCCCGACCGGGTGGTTTTCCCCCAATGTTTGAAGCAGAGATTTTCTAGGCTTCAACATTTTTGGCGCTAGAAGGAGGGCCTCCAACTGTGAATGGCAAGAAAACCCAAATCTACAAACCATTCTAAGAGTAATTCTCCCTCCACATCACCTCGTACTTCCAAATTGCCCGCTGATTCCTCAGCATCCAAGCAAGAAGAAGAGGTATCTACTATCACTGCTCAAACCCACCATACTTCAGAACAATTAAGTCTTGAATCTCCTGAAGTTCAGTCTCTCATCCAGAAACTTCAGAGCTTCTCGATTTCACCACAGAAGTCTGAGCTATCTCAAAGCAGTGAGACTTCGTAATTCAATCTACCTCACCCTCTTACTAGACTTCAGAGTGAAAAGCTCGGTATTGAACCTACTGAATTTCCTTTACCTAAAAGGAAAAAGGCAAAGAAAAATACTGAAGATTCTGACAGTGAAGCACTTTCATCCACATCTTCCATCTCATCTTCCCCAGTGCGAAGTCAACCATCCACTTCCTCATTACATATCATTTTTCACCAGGAATTGCGAACTTCAACATCTCAACCTGCTCATTCCTCAATATTAATTCCTTCCCAGACATCTGGAATCTCAACAGCAGTATCATCCACCACTGGTATTACAATGGCAGATCCATGGACCAGACCGGGTGCAGTCAATATGCCCGCACCATTACATGCATTACCCGATGCCCCTGAAAAATGGCTACCCAAGTTTAATCCAGAAAATGGAACCCAAGCCGAGGAACATATCAATAACTTCATGTTAGCAGTTAATTTGAAGGGAGTGACTGAGCAAGATGTCGTTGTTAGGCTTTTTCCTTATACATTGCAAGGATCAGCAGGATCCTGGTATTTTTCCCTGCCTTCTGATTCTATTACAAGTTGGGACATTTGCCAAGAACAGTTTCTCACTAAGTATGGAGATGATAGATCTTTAGCTACACTAATAAATGATCTCTCCAATCTTAGGATAGAGCATAGGGAACCCATTAAAGAATTTAATGCTCGTTTCAATAAACTTTTGAATAAAATCCTAACGACCTCCAAACCAAGTGAACAAATCAGAAGTGAGTGGTATATTACTGCCCTACCTGCCAATATAGCTATTTTTGTAGATAGGGCCGCAAAACCAACACTTGCTGAAAACATGAAAGAAGCACTTGCTGTGGAAAAACGTATTAATGCTCTAGAAAAGAAAGCAGCTCTTGAGGAAAGAAAAACCAAAAAAGTTTCATTCAAAGAAGACTCAAAGAAGAAAATCTCAAAAGATCCATAGGATATGGAAGGCCTCCAAAAAGTTCTCAAGACTATGTCAAATGAAATGATTGAAATTAAGAAACAAGTAGCTGAAACTTCAACCAAGAGGCCCTTCAAGAATTATAAGAAAACCGAATCAAAACCGCCAAATATCGTATCTTATGCAGAATCGGATCAAGAAGAGGAAGAAGAGGAAACAATCTCATCAACTGATAATGAAGAAGAAATTGTTGAATGTCATGGTATGTGGGATTTTATACTGCCCAACTCCGATACAGATAATGATGAAGAAGCTTTACCTATCTCTACTAGGAGTAAAGGTACTCCCGAACCTGTTCAGACAACTTCAAAGAAGCGGAGTGCAGGTGCTGCTACAACAAAAGAAAAAGTACCTACAAAGAAATCACCCGCAGCAGTTCCCCAAAACCCACCTTCAACTTCAAATACTCTTCCAACATCCAAAACATTAGTAGTATCCGATTCAATGGATTACAATATTGCTGATGATATGAAGAAAACTAAGGCAAACATAACTATGTTTGAACTTAGCAAATTAAAACATCAACAGAAATTGCTTCTCAAAGAATTGAATGCTGTTCCCTGTTCACCTCTTCCCAGTGCTAAAGCTGCAAATGATTCTGGTCAACCACCTTCTGGTATGATAGAAGCTACTGATTCAGTCCTGATTGGGTATAGATCAAATTCTCACACTCCACCCTTCCTTTTGACTTTTGAGATCTACAACAGAAACCTACACAATTGTTTGATTGACTCAGGGGCATCATCCAATATAATGCCAGCTTCAGTTTGTTCTAAACTGAACATAGAACCCCAAAAGTCTTCCATACACATTGTACAATTAGACAGAAGCAAGGTCCAGGTTTTAGGAGAGATTAACTCCGTAACTATCAGGTTAGCAGCTGATCCACGGGTAGTTCAACGAATTGATATCTTAATAGCCGATATACCTGAATTTTATGGGTTGATTTTAAGTAGAGATTGGTCTGAAAAGCTCCACGGATATATTTCTACCGATTGGTCTCACATGTGGTTACCTTATGGAGGAAAGCCAAATCAAATAAAAATCAATCGAGAGAAACACATGACCCATACCGTAACAGATTTTGAACAGGAAAATCAACCAATTGCATTTAATAACAACATCTTGGGAAATTATTCATCAGATTCATTTTTTGGAAATCTCACTGCCCAACCATCCCCTTTCTCAGTAAACAGTTTAACATCACAGATTGAAAACTATTCACAAACTGATAGATCAAGATGTTTTAGTGATACTGGGGAAACTGTAAATAATCTTGTTAATACTTCTTTATTTTGGTCTTTATATTTTGACGGCTCTAAATCTAACGAAGGTTCAGGAGCAGGGTGTATCTTGGTTAGCCCGCAAGGTGAAAAGACACTGCTGTCCTGTAGGTTAGAATTTGAATGCACGAACAATACAGCTGAGTATGAAGCTCTAGTCCAAGGTTTGTATAAAGCAATTGGCCTTAAAGTGCAATATTTGATAGTATTCGGCGATTCTGAAATTATTGTCAAACAGGTGAGAAATACAATTCACTGTCTTTCAAATCACCTCAAACATTATCAATCGCTGGTTCAAGAACTCACCACACACTTTTCTGCATTCAATATTTCTTCCATCCCCAGGTCTCAAAATTCAGCAGCAGACTTGCTAGCCAATGTTGCTTCCAGACTCATACCTTCTGAAGATTTTAGCCCAGATAGATTTTCAATAGAATTACTTTTTAGACCATCTGTCCCAGACAATGTTACAAATTGGAGAGTTTTTTACCATGATCAAGATATCTTGAACTTCATGACTTCTGAGAAATCATATGATGATCAAATTATTGATGAAGAAGAGCATGATTTACAAATTTCTTCAAAAAGTAATGAAAATCCCATTCCGAAATCTATTGTTAGATTGGAGGACTTGTATGATATTAAAGACAGATTCAAGAAAGTCACTAATACCAAGCTTCAAAGTTCTACTTTGAAATTTGAATTAGTGAATCTTGGTTCTGATTCAAAACCTCAAAATGTTAATTTAGGACTTAATTTAACATCAAAGGAAAGGGATGCCTTCATTAAACTATTGAATAAATACAAAAATGTTTTCGCTTGGAATTATGATGATTTAAAAACATATGATACTTCAGTTATTCAGCACACAATTCCAATGCTTCCCGATATTAAACCCGTTCAACAGAAGCTAAGGAAAATTCATCCAAATCTTGAAGATCAAATCAAATCAGAACTTAATAAACTTTTGAAAGCCAAAATCATTTTTCCTGTCAGGCATTCCAATTGGGTTTCCAATATGGTACCTGTAAGAAAGAAAAATGGTGATATAAGAATCTGTATTGATGTCAGAAATTTAAACAAGGCATCTTTGAAAGACAATTTCCCATTGCCAACCATGGAGCAGATACTCCAAAAAGTAGCTGGTTCTGAAATTATGTCCTTTCTTGATGGATTCTCAGGCTATAATCAAGTCTTAGTTCATCCAGATGACAGATTGAAAACAACTTTCAGAACGAAATGGGGAACTTATGCTTATCAAAAATGCCTTTTGGATTAATAAATGCAGGAGCAACTTTCCAAAGAGCCATGGACATAGCATTTAAAGGTCTGATCAATAAATCAGTTGTTGTTTATCTCGATGATATAACAGTATTCTCTAAAAACAGAACCAATCATCTACATGATCTTAAACAAATATTCGAAAGATGTAGAAGGTTTGGTATTTCATTAAATCCGAAAAAATATTTCTTTGCTTTAGGTGAAGGAAAACTTTTAGGATTTATTGTATCAAAAGATGGTATATACATTGATCCAGACAGAGTTAAAGAGATCTCTGATATTTCTTTACCTCATAACAAAAAATCCATGCAATCATTTCTTGGACAGATCAATTTTGTAAAAAGATTCATTCCTGATTTTTCTTTAATTGTTTTACCTATGCAAAATATGGTCAAGAAGAATTCAGTATTTAAATGGGGGCATAAAGAGAAAGAAGCCTTTGAGTTAATCAAACAGGAAATCATTAATGCACCAGCATTAAATACTCCGGATTTTTCTAAAGATTTTATTTTGTATACTTTAGCCACAGAGACATCTTATGCAGCTGTTTTAACACAAATTAATGATCAGAAAATTGAAGCACCAATTTCATTCTTCAGTTCAAATCTACAAGGAGCTGAACTGAATTATTCCGATGTTGAAAAACAAGCCTTTGCTGTGTTCAAATCAATCAAGCATTTTAGACCTTTTCTCTTAAAAACTCATACAAAAATCATTGTTCCATTCTCTGCAGTGAGGCAATTATTAATTCAGAGAGAAGTAGGAGAAAAACGAGCTAACTGGGTAACAGCCCTACAAGAATATGATGTTGATATTAAACCAGCTAAGATTGTTAGAGGACAAGGTTTTTGCAGATTATTAGCAGGAGCTCATAACATACCATAGAATGATCATTCAAATCAAGATATTCAAGTAAATCAGATAAGTGTTACGGATTCTGAGTCTCAGTATTCTGATCTCATCTATTACTTAAAAAATGGGTATGCTCCTTCTGATCTCAGTTATAAGAAAAAACGTGCTTTAAGATTAAAAGTTGTTAAATATGAGATCATTGATAATGTGTTGTTTAGAAAAAATTATGATTCAATTTTGTTGAGATGTCTAGAAAAGACTGAGGCTGAAAAGGTTTTGCAGGAGTTGCAGGATGGACCAGCAGGAGGTCATTTTGGAGGTGACACCACAGCTCACAAAATAATTCGTGCTGGCTATTATTGGCCTACCCTTTTTAAAGATACACATGAATATGTAAGAAAGTGCAGAATCTGCCAAACTGCAAGTGGAAGGCAAAGGAAACCACCTTTTCCTTTGCAACCAGTAAATATTGAGCAACCATTTGAACAATGGGGACTTGACATTATTGGTGAGATAGTACCTCATTCTTCCAAGCAGCACAAGTACATTCTTACTGCAACCGATTATTTTACAAAGTGGGTAGAGGCAATCCCTTTGAAGGTAGCCAATTCTAATGCAATTATTGATTTCATAGATCAATTTATCATAACCAGGTTTGGTGTACCTCAAGCTCTTGTCTTTGATAATGCATCTTATTTCTCAGGAAACAGTTTAATTGAATTTGCAGTTAAAAGAGGTTTTAAACTCAAATATTCAGCAAATTATTACCCACAAGGTAATGGATTAGCTGAATCCACTAATAAAAATCTCATCAAGATTAATAAAAGGACTATCGATCAAAATCAAAAGAATTGGCATAAATCTTTAATCTTTGCACTATGGGCTGATCGTATTACAGAGAAAGCTTCAATCGGAACTTCACCTTTTAATTTAGTTTATGGAAAAGAAGCTGTGATACCATCAAATTTAACTCTCCCATCATTAGCCCTGGTACAATTTATTGAAGAAAATCCTTCTTCATCCGTTCAATTGAGGTATGATCAAATCCTTAAACTAGAAGAAGAGAGAGATAAAGCTAGAATTGTTCATGAAAAACATCAACAACTTGTGAAATCTTCTTTTGATGCAAGTTCTACCGGCCCAAAATTTTTGTCAATTGGTGATCTTGTTTTAAAATGGGATAAGGCACATGAAGAAAAAGGTAAACATACCAAATTTCAAAAGATGTGGCTTGGACCATTTCAGATCATTGAAAAGATAGGCTCAAATACATTCATGCTCCAAGATCTAACAGGTAAGAGAGAATCTCTTCCTGTAAATGGGCTTATCTTGAAGAAATTCTTTTCATAAGGAGGTAACCCCTTCTTAAACTGTACATATTCCTTTTTGCAAAGTCTTTTATTTGTTTTTTTATAAATAAAGGTTGTTAATAAGTCTCTAATTGACTGTTTACTTGATAGAAAATTCTTAAGGAAAATATTATAAATATTTATTTTAATGTAAATAAGAATTTTTAAAAGAAATGATTATATTCCCTTGATAGTTTTAAATAAGATGTTAAACTTTGAAAGATTATACCAATTATTTGCATAATCTTTTTGGAAAAACTTGAGGAAAATGTAAATCATTACAAGTTTATTAAGCAGAGAGAAGTTATCTATAAAAGTAAAGATTATTCAAGTCTTGGTACTCAAAAAACTCCGAAAATTGTCATCCATTGATTCTTAAGGATAAGACTAGTTCACCCCATTCATTTAGGTTGTGATTTTTTAGAATATAATTCTAAGAAATTATTGAAAAAACATTTTTTAAGAGATAAGAGGTCTCATCACGAGCCGACTTACCATATTCATAAGAAATAATAAAACTGACATTACCAATACTGCCTATCAAAACAGGGTAATGGCTTATTAATATAAGACAAGGGGTCTCATCACGAGCCAGCTTGTTCAGTTTTAATTATAACTATTGAATGGCATTGTTAACAACTGGCTACCAAACCAGAACAATGGCTCTTAAAAAAAAAAAAAAAAAAAAAATAAATAAATAAAAGACAAAAACATGAGATAACATATCTTATGAATTTATCTTTTAAAAAGTCATAATCTTAGTTGAATGGGACAATGAACAGTTAATGGTTAAAAGGTAACCCTGTCGAGACTATGAACGTTTGCGGGCAGCAGAGGCAATGCCTATGACAATAGAGTATATTATCAAAACCAAGCTTGAAGAAATCCACTTACTTCATTATTAATACCAATCAAAGCTTAAGACAACTCAAAATGTTTTTATTCTCAAGAAACTAGAAAGAGATTGTTAATAATTTTTATTCTTTTTCATAAAGTTAGATTTTATTTTTGATTATCCTAGGATAATTTTTGTTTACCTTTAAAAATCTTTACTTACTTAAGATATAGTATTCATTCTATTTTTCAGAGATAACTGGTTCTTTCAAGTGAATCGCCAATTGTTGTACTATAAAACAACCCTCCCTTTTTCTAAATTTTAGAAATAAAATTTAGAAATAGGGTCCCTTTCTTTTTAGAAATAAAACATTTAGGAATAAAATTCATTGTTTTGAAATTTCATATTCAACATTCAAAAAACTTATAGTCCGATCTAATATAAAAGGCATTATCATAAAAAAAAAATCAAAGTTAAAAGCTCAATCGCAATCGGAGAATTGGAGATAACACTCATTAGAAATATCATATGCCCATTACAAATCTTCCGATGCGATTAGTCCAATCGGAAAATTCTAATCGCTGAGAGTTTAAAACAATTAAACAAAGCTTCCGATGCGATGCGGTCAATCGCAATCGATCAATCGGGACAATCTTTAAAAAAAAAAAACTCTTTACGCTTAGTTGAAATTTCCCGATCCGATGTGCATTTGATAATAAGCGCTTTTAAAAGAAAATCGAACATTTGTTTTAAAAATATGGTAGACCCCACCATCAGAGATCGGAAAGATCTGCAATCGCAATCGATCAATCGGAATAAACGTATTGTGATACTCATTTGCCATTCGAAAACTTCCGATGCGATTCATCTATTTTGCATACGAAGATTTTTGTTGAATATATTAATATATCACAAGCGCCAAATCTTTATTGGTACGAAAGGCATTCAATAACGAATCAAATGAATATGGGTTGTGATTTGGTGTTAAATACTTAAGTGTGACCCAAAAGGAGCATTTACGCAATATACGAAACAAATGAATGAAAACCATAAATTCATAAATCATTCCGTTTGAATGACTTGCTGAGCACGACTGAGAGTTTATTGTCTTGCAGAGCCAAAGAACACCAAGTTCTTTCATTCACAGACAAAGAGAAGCGGTAGCAGACGTAGAAATGTCAAAAAGAGGAAGAAGAAATAAGACTGTTCTACCAGTGAAATTTGCCGAGACTCCTACAGTCTCAAAAGAAAAGCCCGTAAAGCTAAGGCTAGTCACAGATACATCATGCCAAGGTCTTGGAAAAATGACGTGGGACACAGTCTACAACCTGTTGGAAAAATTAGACCCCAAGGTCACAGTGGAGAAGGCATCAGTTCCAGACGAGGATAGCTCGGATTCCGATTCTGACATCAACGAAAGAACACTTGCAAATTCATTTCTGCATCGAATTGCAGCCAGAGCAAGCATCATGCCTTACTATGATGCAGTTCGATGGATTATTGATAGTGTAAAGATAAAAGATAGAATGTTTATTTCAGCATCCGGAGTGCCTTTCGGCTCGTTTAAAGCAGAAGACTTGAAAGCAATGTACCACCTTCCAGACCCACAGAAGGTGTATAACAAGGAATTTATCAAAGAATTTGCCGATGATAACAAAGTCCAATCCGACCCTATCAGAAATTGGAGGAAAAACCCAGAGAAGCACCGAAATGAAGCATCCGGTATGTATTCTGTAGATTCTCTTCTGCCTCCATATTCCTATGCAGCTGCCATGATGTGTAGGTTATTTGGAAATGATAATTCAGCTAGGTTTTCTATACAAATGGTCCCCTTAATCCTAGCAGCTATGAATTCCGACATTATGGATTGGGCTGTTATTCTTTCTGATAGAATGGCCAATAGGATCCTTGAGTACAGACAAGAAAAGGATGCTGGAAATTCTACCCCCTTTTTCTTTTGTGCCTATATTCTTGATGCTATTTGTTTCAATTCTGAATTTCCCTTATTTGGATGGAAATGGACTCCCGATAACACCCTTCCAATCCATATTTATCATAAATTGCTTTGGAAGAGTCATTTCCAAGCTAATGTATATAGAATCTGTCATGGCTTCCTCATTCCCGTTTTCCAAACCATTTTTAATCGCTTTCCCCCTAGGATTTCTGATAAAGCTAAAGCCGACCTGTCTGCAATCGGAGATTGGTTTGGGGAGGAAAAATTTACTTACATCAGGGTTTTTGGTAGTATAGTGGAGCCGTATGTTCTTCCGCTTTTTGTCCCAGACAAACTTCTCGCTCAAGAAGTTTCTTATCAATTGACAATTGAAGGTATATCTAGGTCTTTGAACAACAGCAAGAAGAAAATGTGGCCTCAATTCCCACTCAATTGTGGTCATTTCACTCTAAATGATTTCAAGCATGCAGAAAAGGAAGTCTTCAAGATAAGAGGTTGTAAATTTGCAACCATTCCTGGAAGACAGTATGATCCAAAAAAGATAGCATTTGATGTCACCGCTTCAGTTTCAATTGCTCGTTTTGAGCATGAACCAGATATGTTCGATGATTTGTTTATTTCATTAGATAATTTTCCTCAGATTTTTGACTTGATCAAGTCTACATTTCAACAGGAGGAAATAAATAAATTTCTCTTATTTAGAAGCCAGAGATTGTTGAGAGTACCTCTAGACCAGCTGAGAACTCAAATCCAAAAATCAGAAACAGAAGGTACATCCGGCCAAATGCTAGTAGAAACATCTACCAACAAAATCATTACACAATCGGCTGTCAACCAGCCGATTGTACATTCTCAAAAAGTGGTCACTATTGACAAACCTGATGCCCCAAAAGGGAATACTGCTCAAATGATAGACAAATGTACAAATATCAATGATGAGGTGCATAATCAAAAGGATGGATCAGATGACAAAAGCACCAAACAGAGCATAGATAAAGAGAAAGAAAAAGAAATAACTAAGGAGATTACGGTTTCCACTAATCTTGATATTTCTTCTCAGCTATTAAATCAATATGATCAGTTTGCTCAACAGCTTGGATTGCAGGATAAAAGTTCAGAACAAATAGAGCAGGAGGTTGAAATCATTCCTGAACATCCTACAGGTCATATTGTATTAAAATGTGAGGAAATCCCTCCTTTGGATGTATTCTACAGCCCTAAACATAAGGCTGTTGTCAAGAGACAAAGAAAGAAAAGAAAAGCAGAACAGGGCATATTCTCTACTCCATCAGAGGAGTTTATGAATATTGTTTATAAGAACAATGAAATGAATCCATTTGAAGACCTTACGAAATTGTCACAATATACAGGAGCCTATAGTGCTGCAACAGTTGATAAAGTTGTAGAAGTTTCTCAACTAATAACTCAGAAAGATCTTCACATAACTTCACTGGAAGAAAAAGCTAAGGAGAATCAGCAGATGATCAGCCAATTGCAGCAACAACTACAGGATCAGATATTCAGGTCTAAAGAATTGGAGAAACAGCTGGCTGAAGAAAAGAAGAAGGTCGATGAAAAGCTTTTAAGCAAACAAAAGCAGCTAAATGAAGAAATTTTTAAGTTGCAGAGTCTGTTACAAAATGAGGAAAAGGAAAAAATGACTCAAGAAAAGGAATTCCAAGCAACTTTGGATAAGTTTAAAGATTATCCAAAGTTAAATGAATTCAAATCGGAAGCCCTTGAGGCTAATAAATTATTGACTCAGCAGTTAATTGAATTTTGCTCAAAACTGTCACAAGCAGAACCTTTTTGTGAGATTACTTCATCTTTGATCCAAACTATCATATCTCTTAGACAAGAAATAGATGATGCCGATGAAAAGATTTCTGATTTTCTCAACTGGTAGGATACAGAAAAGGGAAAAGAAGCAAATCTTCCTAGGATAGAAGAAAAACACAAAGAAATCTTGTTTACAGAATGGGAACATCAATTAATGAAATCTGATAGAGCAATATCAAGGGCCAGAAATATAATGAATAATCTCACGCAATTCATAAATGACATCTTATATTCAATTAATCTCATTTCAGACTGTGTTCCTGGCAGTTTGCCAAAGATAAAAGAAGCTGAAGACAGGTGGAGAGAAGAAATGGAAAGGAAAAGTCAACAAATCGGCAAACTTCAAAATATATCCTGGGATAGTATGTGGACTCATGTGATCAAGCCAAACAATCAACAGACAGCTATCAAACTTCTATCAAACGCTGTCGATTGTCTAATTCCAGAATTTTCTGATGCCACCTATGCTGGACAGTTGCATACTGAGATGAGTCATCCACCAAGACTCCGAGAGATGTTGAACATTTGCAACTTGGCTTCATCAAGCGAAGGAGAAAAACAATGAATCAGTTTTATTCAAAATAGCATTTCAGTTTTAAATTGATAGATTGTAGCAGTAGTATTAGGATTTTGTTATGTAATTTTATTATTTAAATCCCTCTCATGCATTTAGAGAGGGATCGGAAGTTGTAATATTTTGATGATTTGGAGCTAACATTTCTGTACTTCATTCCTTATTATATTTCTATGAAAGATCACATCTGGTGATTTTTGTGCTCAAATTATCTTTGAAGTGTTGCATTTTTGTGCCTTTGGAGTTAATTTTACATCGGAGTTACTAGATCAGAGTATCATACTTCGTTTGACAGTCTGCAATATGAATGAGGTATTTTTATCTGTTCATTGTTAATTGTCTCTGTTAGATGGTATTCGTTTGAAGAATTTGCTATCATTTATATATTTGATTTTCATAATATTTCCTCTTTATATTATCATTTCTGAGTATAATTGGAATATTATAATTTAGATACATATATGAATGGTATATGATGATGAATGCAATATGCTAATATAACTCTGTTTAATTTATTAAACAGAGTTATCTTTATTCGTTTCTGCACATTTCAATTTAATTAATAATACATTTTCATGGTTATTATTAGATTGAAACAATCCTAAGTTGTATTCACATATTATTACCCGGGTTAAAATTAGAATTTTTTTATCAGCATTTAGTTTAGATTAGATAGTTTTATTATTCTGTCAATTTAGTCCCATTTTCACCCATTCAATTCAATCCACTTAGTTATAAGGAAACTGGTCCTTTAAATCCAGTCGGAGCCACCATCCCAAACGGAAAAGGAGCTGTCTTAAGGTCCCGACCGGGTGGTTTTCCCCCAATGTTTGAAGCAGAGATTTTCTAGGCTTCAACAACTTGGTAAGTCTATCAACTACCACCATGATGACACTCTTTCCTTCGGACTTAGGTAAACCTGTGATAAAATCCATTGAAATCTCCTCCCAACGTTGACTTGGAATGGATAAAGGTTGTAGAAGTCCCGGGGGTCTTAATTGTTTCCACTTTATTCTGCTGGCAAACCAAAAATTCTGCCACAAACTTTTGAATATCATATTTAAGGCCATCCAAAAAAAATTCTTTCTTCACCCTGTGGTAAGTTTTTAAAAATCCTGAGTGTCCTCCTAAAGGAGAAGTGTGCAATTCCAGAAGAATCTTTTGTTTTAGTTGGGAATTCTTACAAAGATATAAGCGATATTTGTACCATAAGGAATCATTTTTCCAACTAAATGTATCAGATGTACTAGGATCTTGCCGCAACTTTTGAATGAGTGTCCATACATCTTTGTCCTTCTTCCATTCATCTCTTGCTTCAGTTATCCAATCTGGTTGGATAATAGAAATGGCACAAAGCAATGCTTCCACCTCTTCATTCTTTCTTGAGAGTGCATATACAACAACATTAAGCTTTCCTTTTTTGTAGATTATTTCAAAGTCATAACCCAACATCTTTGTGACCCATTTTTGCTGCTCTTCTGAAGATAGTCTTTGTTCCAAACAGTGTTTAAGACTATCATGACCATTTTTTACCTTGAAGTGTCTTCCCATTAGGTAAGTTCTCCATTTCCTTAGTGCATGTAGTATTTCTAACATTACCTTCTCATAAATAGGTTTCTGTAAATACTTTCCTTTGATTGGACGACTTTCAAAAGAAATGGGTCTTCCTTCCTGCATTAAAACTGCACCAATTCCATTTCCTGAGGCATCACATTCCACAATAAAGGTTTTTGTGAAGTCTGGCGTAGCTAAGACCGGTGCTAGGCACATTGCCTCTTTAAGATGTTCAAAGGCCTTAGTTGCTTCAAGAGTCCATGAAAATGCATCTTTTTTCAATAATGTTGTTAGAGGTGCTGCTATTCTCCCATAATTCTTAACAAACTTGCGATAATACCCTGTTAACCCGAGAAATCCTCGCAACTTCTTTATGGTTGTGGGGACTTTCCATTCCTTAATGGCTTTAATTTTGTTAGGTCTACTTTAACACCCTCGTGAGATACAATATGACCCAGATATTCCACCTCTTGTACTCCAAAGAAACATTTGGATTTTTTTGCATATAATTGTTTCTCCCGCAATAGTTTGAGCACCCTGTCAACATGTTCAACATGATCCTTCCAAGACCTGCTGTAGATTAGTATATCATCAAAAAATACTAGCACAAATTTTCCAAGGAAGGGTTTGAAAATGGAATTCATCAACCCTTGAAATGTAGAAGGTGCATTGGTAAGGCCAAAAGGCATGACCAAAAATTCATAATGACCCTCATGAGTTTGAAATGTTATTTTTGGAATATCTTCAGTCTTCATTCTAATTTGATGATATCCTGAACGAAGATCCAACTTGGTAAAATAAATTGCTCCATGTAATTCATCCAATAATTCATCAACCACAGGAATGGGAAATTTGTCTTTAATGGTGAGCTTATTGAGCTCCCTATAATCTGGACACATTCGCCATGATCCATCCTTCTTGTGTACCAATACTACAAGAGTAGAGAAAGAACTTTGACTAGGTTGAATTATACCCGCCTCTAACATTTCTGCAATCATACGTTCAATTTCGCTCTTTTGGAAGTAAGGATATATATAAGGCTTGATGTTTGGAGGAACACTTCTTGGAATCAAATGAATGGCATGATTATGATCACGAATAGGTGGGAGTCCTTTGGGAGTTTTAAACACCTTGGAATGATTGTCCAAGACTTGTTGGAGATCTGCAGAAATAGATGATTTTGATGTTGGAACTTCTAGTGAGCATAATTGTGCAATTACGCCTCGCTGTTCTTTCTTTAGAATCTTT
Organism: Pinus albicaulis; assembly: GCA_034641835.2. Taxonomy (NCBI): domain Eukaryota; kingdom Viridiplantae; phylum Streptophyta; class Pinopsida; order Pinales; family Pinaceae; genus Pinus; species Pinus albicaulis. Next base: position 941,956,931 of record CM076583.1, on the reverse strand, counting down.
TTCATGACATTAGAGCTTATTATCCTTCCTGGATTCCCCGCAATACCCCGTAATTCGACTTCCTTTCCTTCTGAAAAAAATTTCAAGAAAATTTCTTGAAAATTAAAAGCTACCGTCCCCAAAGATTGTAACCATTGTACTCCTAGTAGAACATCAGCACCTCCCATAGGAATGGCAAGCATTGGACTAGTCAATACATATTCCCCCATGGTTAGCTTGATATTATGGCATTTTCAAGAGCAATTTATAGTTCCTCCATTTGCAACCATCACTTGACATTCTGGTGTTGGGTATAGGAAACAATTTAATTCCTTGGCTACCTTATAATGAATAAAATTATGGGTGCTACCTGAATCAATCAAGACTATTACCCTTTTCTTCTTGATATGTCCTTCTATCTTGAGAGTTTGAGGAGTGGTAATTCCTGCCAGTGCATTACACGATATGGTCGGATTCATTTCTTCCTCTTCTAGGGGTGGTTCCCGGTGTATATCCTCTTCTTGTTCATTTTCTTCTTCTTCTTCACAATCTATGTAAAATAATTTCTTCTCAGCACACTTATGACCTTTAGTGTATTTGCTATCACAACCGTAGCAAAGCCCTTTTGCTCTTTTTTCTTCCAATTGTTGTGGTGTCAACCTTGTAGGTTGTGGAAATCTAGGCGTAGCAACACTTCCTTCTTTATAGAATTGAGTGGTAGGCTTCCTTGTCGCCATAATTTTACATTCAACTTTTCTTGCCAACCTGAATGCCTTCTCCAATGAATCAGGTTCCAAAACGCTAACTTCATGTTGGATGTTATCCTTTAAAGTGCCTATGAAGAGATCAATCCTGTGTTCATCTGGAATATCAGTTACCCTTATATTCAATTTTTGGAAGTCCTCAATGTGCTGCCCCACTAAACCCTTTTGTTTGAGATTTATCAATTGGCTAAAGAAGGTGTTGCTCTTTGTATCCTCATAATGTACTATCATTTCCTCTGTAAAATTGACCAAGTGACAATTTTTTTACGGGAGCAAAGCCATCGATACCATACAAATGTATTTTTTTCTAAATGTAAAGTTGCAATGCGTACCTTTTGTGTGTTTTGCATGTTATGGAGATCAAAATATTGCTCCATCCGTAGTATCCATGTTACAGGATCCTTTCCATCAAACTTCCTCATATCCATTTTTGGAATATGGTGGTTCTTCCCACCAACATTAGAGTTTATGAAATCACGATTAACATTTATTTTGTTCTCATCATGAGGTTCTTCTACTATATTTTCACCATTAGGAAACATTTCTTGTATCAACTTTGTCAAACCTTCGATGTCTGTTTTGAGATCATTCTTCATGTTTTCCATGTTGTCTTTCATGTCCACTTCCATGCCATCCATCTTAGCTTCCATGCCTTTCTTCAAACCGTCCATCTTCACTTCCACGCCTTTCTTCAAAACTTCCATTTCATTTTTTGTTGCTCTTTGCGAGAGTGAAATTCGTTGCACTTGCTCTTGTAATTTTGATAGATCATGTTGCAATTCTTCATCTTCATGAGTCATGGTAGAGCCTTCTGAAGGCTTAATGGGTGTTGAATTCTTTTTAGGGGCCATTTTAGAATCCAATATTGATATCTATTCTACAAGATTCCCTTGGAATCAATTCAACTTGATTCTTCAAACAAGACTTATGCAATTCGGAAAACAAATACACACCTTTTACTTGCTTTAAGGAGCTCGATATTGAAATTGAATTATCTCTGTAATTGAAAATCTTCGATATCTGAAATTCAGCCCTGTAGTAGCCCTCTAAAGCTTCTTTCAAATGCCACAGGTCTGACCTAATTTGGATTCTCCAAGACAAAGTTGTGTCTAATCTCCCACAATGACCTAATTCTGGACTGGTTCAGTAGAGAGAACTTGTACGACTTGCCACGTGTCACTGTTTTGTCCTTTGTCTCTAAAATTGATATCCAAGAAACTACCGTCTGTGTACTTGCGACCAATTTTTATGGCACTCCAATCCGATCCCCAGAGAGAGATTTATTGAACTTTTCCCACGATCACCTCTTTGAGATGAAATTCAGGAGCCTGAAAAAGAACTACCTTCCACAGATCATATCTCCAAAAATATTGCGAACCAAGCTCTGAAATTTTTTGACGAATGTCCTCAGGATTTTAGCTTCGCACCATATGAATTTTAGATTCTGAACCTTCGTGGAAAAAACATTATAGCGCAAATTCCACGATGACCTGTTTAGGAGCCTGAAAAAAGACCTGACTTCCACAGATCATATCTCCGCAAATATTGTGAAGCAAGCTCTAAAATTTTTATACAAGCTTCCTCAAGATTTTGGCTTCACACCCTAAAAATTTCCACTTCTGAAACTTCGTAGAAAAAAATTTATAGCGAAAATTCCACGATGACCTGTTTGGAGCATCGAAACCCTAGAATCCAAAGCTCTGATACCAAATGTTGTGTAACCAGCTCCAAAAAGAGAAGAAAAGAGAAATAAACCCCTTAGAAATGAGCCACTTCGAGGGGGAAACCTCCAATACATTACATAAATGAACAATTCTTGGATGATCCAATTTACAAAACCTCCTTTCTATATATAGGAGTCCATGGGGCCATAATGTAATCCTAGTGGGCCACAATGTAATCCTAGCCAACCTAACAATAATAATTTAAGGGCATAATAATAATAAAATGGGGGTTACAAGGGTACAATAATAACAATAAGGGGGTTACACTAACAACAATAAGGGACTATACTAGTAATATAGGGACCTAACATCATTTGGCACTTCTGTATGGTGATAGCTATTTATTTATGCTTAATATATGAGTAGCTTATTATGCGATATGTTTTTTTACAACTGTTTCATCTAACGTTTCATACGAAGTGGTTTATCTCCATTGAATTCTTTTCTCATAACAATTGAATGATTTTTATTACCAATTGTTATTTGAAATCATTTTAGATCGCATAACGGAAAGATTACATCCTGGGTTAGTATAGAATTAGATATTTCTGTTTATTAGAATACAATTGCATGTTATTAGATTAGAGTTAGAATAAAATATTTTCACTTAGGAACTTTTAGAAAGGAAATATCAATTCTCAACACACACACACACACATATTGGGAAACTGGTCCCATATCCCCAGTCGGACCCACTATACCAAACGGAAAAGGAGTTGCTAACCAAGGTCTGGACCGGGTGGGTATCCCCCTTGTTGTAGACCCAATTTTCGGGGCTTCAGCGGACCTATATAGTGCAAATAGACAGATTTTTAGGCCAAAACAAGGATTTTTAAGCCAAAATGAAGGTTCCAATAGATGAAAGGAGGGGTTTTTAAAACCAAATAAGGTGGAATATAAGGTTTTAAAGAGGATTAGGATGTTTTTAGAGGTTAAATGAAGGTTTATAGAAGGATTTTTGAAAGGGAAGAAAGGTGAAAATGGAGAATGAATTGATGGAAAATAGAGTTTTATAAGTAGTTTTCTCTTGGTGAATAGCAGGTACTTTAGGACTAACAGTGAAACAACAGTGAATATTAACTCAAAGGGTAATTATCATCAAAAGACTTGAAAAGATTATAATTTTTCAAAGGAAACTATCTCTTGAAGGCTTAAAGACAAATTAGCCAACATATGGTATAACAGAATTTATAGGTGGCTAACAGTGACTCCACTTGGGGAGGACAGTTGGTTCTTTAGGTGTCCAATGTAGAAATTTGAATAATTGTTAAATTATTCACCGAGATTATCTTGATCACACACTATTTGATCTTCATGCATAATACATAACCTCTTCTACTATTGATCATTAATTGCAGAAATATAAACAATCGCATGCGCACATCAAAACCATAAACAATCACACATATAAACACAGTATTTATGGGAAAGCTTAAAGCTGAAAACCCCCAACTATCTGTATATTATAATGATATATATCATGTAACAATAATTTTACAAACTCCTCACAAGCTCTTAGTACAATCTCCAATTGTTACACACTACACAAGCTCAGATCTAACAAAACACATGCTCCAATTTGCTCCACCTGTTAGCCTGCCTCTACTACGCAATCCCTGATGAATATTGGCCCTGACTGAGTATGAATCCACCTGGTGTGTACTGTGCAATCCTCATTGGCATCTCCATCAATGTGTGGTGCAAAATCTTGCACCAGTATAGTCACAACTGATAGTCACACTGCTCTTTCACCTACCTCTTCACTGGTCTCCACTGAAACTATCCATGCACTGAAGTTAACTGATGTATTATTTAGTTGATTTATGAGTTAATAATTAGTGAATTAATTGATAATTAATTCACACCACTCTCACTAATTGTATCAATTAGTTAAACTGAATACAAATAGCTCAACTATGTTTAGATTAGTTAAACTGAATACAACTCCACTAACTTCCTCAATCAACTCCACCAAACTCTGTCACATGAGTTCTAACTGAAGTATCCATGCAATAGCTCCACTTAACCCTTAGGAATAGCGTAATTCCTTCGGTCAGCTACATGTGCCACATCCGTGCACTTAACTGAAGTGCTCCAAGAGAATAAGATAATGTTTAGAGTCTAAATATTATTAAGAGATAATAATATTTGGCATATCTATTTTTAGACTGGGAAGCTAAAAATAGATTCGCCTGCGCATGTCTAAAAATAGAAGTCCATATATTTTTCCAACTTGACCAACCATCCACAAATAGCATCCTACAACTCATAGAATATGATCGACATGTCTAAAAATAGACATAGTCTAAAAATAGACTTGCGCCAAAAATAGCCTGCGGGCCCACTTAGTGAAGGCGACTCTTTTCACTAAGCTCATCATCTTGTTGCAATCTCAACACTCTCTCTCAACAAGATAGGGATTATCTGCAACCCCTATCCTGCCCCTGTGGTATTCGAATTTGCTCCTGGTGAGCGCCTTCGTCAATATATCAGCATCCTGATCCTCCGTAGGAATGTATGAAAGTAACATGATCTTCCGCTGCACACAGTCTCTGATATGATGATACCGGATGTCAATGTGTTTAGATCTATCATGAAATACTGGATTAACCGATAGTTTGATGCAACTCTGATTATCACAATAAATCACAGTAGGCTCTAAGTGTGAACCGAACAACCCGACCATGATCTTTCTCATCCATATAGCCTCGCATGCAGCCAAACTTGCTGCCATATACTCGACCTCTGCTGAACTGAGTGCCACAGATCTCTGCTTCCTGCTGTACCAAGAAAATGCTGTCGACCCGATACTGAAAATCCCTCCAGATGTGCTCTTTCTGTCCGTTGGGCTCCCTGCCCAATTTGCATCCGTGAAGCCACACAGCTTCACCTCATCTGACTGTCTGTACCATAATCCATATCCCGATGTGCCTCTGAGATATCTCAATACATGCTTCCCCACCTTCCAAAAGAGCTTGGTTGGCTTAACCATAGCTTGTGAAAGCTGGTTAATAGCATAGCATATGTCGGGTCGTGTATTGACCAGATACATAAGCGACCCCACCAACTGTCGATAAACAGTGGCATCCACTACCTCCGCCGAAGTAGCATCCTCCTTCCTCCATCCACCAGGAAGAGGAGTATCAACAGGCTTGCAGCCATGCATGTTGAAATTCTCCAGTATCTCCCGGGCATACTTACCCTGAGAAACAAACAGTCCATCACTGCGCTGCCAAATTTCCAATCCCAGGAAATAATGAAGAAGGCCCAAGTCCTTCATCTCAAACTCTCTAGCAAGATCCTCCTTGCATGAAAGTATCAATAGCTCATCACCTGTCAGAATCAAATCATCTACATAAAGTACAATGATCAGCAACTTACCCTCCACCACAATCTGGTATAGGTTAGGATCCGCCTCACTCTTGGATAATCCAAATCCGGTGAAATAACTGTCTATCCGTGTGTACCAAGCACGAGGTGCTCGTTTCAACCCATACAACGCTCTCTTGAGCCTGCACACATGCAACTCGCTGCTGAAGATCTCGAAACCTTCGGGCTGCTCTATGTACACCTCCTCCTCAATGACTCCGTTGAGGAACGCAGTCTTCACATCCATCTGATGAATGTGCCACCCCATCTGCGCTGAGAGAGCAAGAATCATCCGTATGGAAGAATACCTTGCGACAGGTGCAAAGGTCTCCTCATAATTGATCCCCTCAATCTGTGAAAAGCCTCGGGCAACAAATCTTGCCTTGTACTTCTCCACACTCCCGTCAGCTGCCTGCTTCAATTTGTAGATCCATCTCGAACCCACCACTGATTTCCCTTCCGGTCTCGGGACAATCTCCCATGCACTATTTCTGACAATCGAATCATACTCTTCCACCATGGCATCTACCCATGTGGGATCCTCCATAGCTTCCTCGAAAGAGGATGGATCTGTCACGATACACTTGCTCACAAGAGCCATGTATCCAGTGTACCAATCAGGTGACTTTCTCTATCTGCGTTGTGATGTAGGTGCTCCTACAACCTTCTCTACATCTTGAGCCAGTCGCTCAGCTTCTGTAGTGCGCTTCCACCCTCTGATGGTTGGCGTTGCATGAGTGGTCTCTTCCACTCCATGAACCTCATCTTGTGGCTGATCCACATCCTGAGACTCATCCTTAGGAACTAATAGCTCCTCATCTGCATGCAAGTGTGGCTCCCTCTCAAGCGAACACTTCATGGTTTTCTCCTCCTAAAATTTGATATCCCATCGCACAACAGTCTTGCGACTGTCTGGCAAATACACACAATATTTGTGGGGCGTATCAGTGTACCCCACAAATATCCCAACCTCTGCGGTCAGCTCCAGCTTCTTCCTGGCATCCTTTGTCACATGAATTTAAACAGGTGAACCAAAAATACTCAAATGGGAAATATCAGGCTTCTTACCAGAAAACACCTCCTCGGGTGTACTCATGCCAAGTATCATGTGAGGACAACGGTTTTGCACATATATTGCAGTATTGCATGCCTCCGCCCACAAGTGAATGGGTAGGCCCTGATCATGCAACATGGCCCGTGCAGCACCCACGATCGTTCTGTTCTTCTGCTCAGCAACCCCATTCTATTGTGGGTTATGAGGTGCTATGAGCTCTCTTCGAATTCCTTCTGCGTTGAAAAAGTCCTTGAATTCGCCAGAGATGAATTCACCACCATTGTCGCTCCTAAGAGCCTTCACCTGCTGTTGAGTCTCAAATCTGCATCTTTTCCATACACCTTTCTATCCCTTTTTCATTCACCTGAACCTCCCAAGTTGTCAATATCATTGTATATTAATTGCAAAAGAGCATCTAAAATGGTTTTTAACTATATTTTTGTGTCTGATGTTTGATTTAGATTTTGCTCATTTAGCTGCGGAATCTCGCCACTTTCTGCAGCTGCTGCAACTTTCTGCAGCCATTTTGTGAAACTCTATGTTACAGGTGTCTTCAGGTAAAACGAGCCACATGGGCAAGTCAGAAATGATGTGGACATGGATCGTGTCCTATTGGCTCGAGCAAATTCACCTAAGGAGGCTACGGTCAAAGGTGGCCAAGTGGAAGTCAACCGTAGAGTCCCACGGTGACAGGACTCTGTTTCTCGTCACGTGGAGATTTCTATGGCTGTTTCTGAATTGCGGGAGACAAATCAACATCTGTACATGGCTCCATAAGCCAAATTCAAACATCCACTCTTCATAAATTTACTCCTCAACACGGCCATGATCCTAGATCTCTGGACGTAATGGTTTACGTGTTTTGTATCAGCATAAACTTTAGGAAATTAGTTACACCACCTTCAGTTATAAATAACGTGTTTGCATACGCATAAGAGTTAGTTTTTATTAGTCTCCATTAGCCTCCAGATATCTCTGTAATGTAATTACGTTGCCACTGTGCCGTAATATCACCTTGCTGTTATGACTGCATTTTAATATATAAGAAGACTCTGTTTCCAAGCGTAATTCGTACTTGAAGTCTGTTGCCAAGGCTGGTGTAGAGGACCCCTGCACAACTAAGGTTTTGTGCATTATTGTATAGTTCTTGTTTTATTTCTTTAAGCTCATTATGCCATAATTCATTCATATGTTTATACATTGCATATTTCATAGTATATATGCTTCATTTCTATTTATAATATTTCATGCTTTACATTTTACTTCTGTCTTTCATGTTTTGTGTTATTGTTAACTGATCAGTGTTCTTGTTTCAGGTTATAAATAGGCAGCTCGGGAATTTGCATAACTTTTTGACTAATGACATGGAATTAATATTGTTCTGTTGCTAATTTACTTTTCCTAGTTTCTGTTTAATTTCAGTACTGCTTTGTTTATTTCAATCTTGCATATTTGTTTCAGTAGTTAGATTTAGATATATCAAATTGTTCATATCATTTTCAGTTACCTCCGAAAGCCACAGCTGGATTGATGGTGAGGGATTGAATTATGAATGTGTAGTTTGATATTAGTTTACTTTCTGCAAGTTAGATATATTAAATTGCTCATGACATTTTCAGTTACCTCCGAAAGCCACAGCTGGACTGATGGTGAGGGATTGAATTATGAATGTGTAGTTTGATATTAGTTTACTTTCTACAAGTTAGATATCAGGTTACTCAAATTGTTTATGGTTACCTCCGAAAATCATAGCTGGACTAATGATGAGGGATCAGAAGATAAGTTGATGTAATTTGATTTAGATTTACTTTGTTGCAACTTTTTGATTTCTTTCAGCATAGTTTCTTTTGTGTTTGAACAACAACAAGAATAATGAATTTCATGATCAGTAGTTCATCGTTTGATTTATTAGACTAGCAGCACATTTTCATTTCAGCAGCACATTTTCATTTCCTTTCAAGTTTTGTCATTGTATGTTTCAAATTCCTTTTGAAGTTTCAAGTTGGTAAATCATTATAAAGGATATCATTTCCTTGAACAATCATAACCATACTTGCTTTTATTTTTTTTCATCTCACATTAGAAAACCAAAAACGACAAAAAGTTAAGAAATAGGTTATCTTGCACATATAGTGCACCACACTTCATCAGCTTACGAATCCCGGATTGATAAATTAATGTAGCAATTTAGGACACACTAAATTGACCAAACATTTTGGCGCCGTTGCCGGGGAAGTGTAACTAGGTAGCCAATTTCTTAAAAAAAAAATAACAAAATAACAAAAGAAGGGAAAACTTGATAACTTCTTGAAGTATGCTCTCCTCTTGCACCTAGTGTGATCTGAAGGATCAGAAAAGAGAGTTATTGGTTTAGTAATTTCTTAAGTATGCTCTCTTCTTGCACCTAGTGTGACTTGGAAGATCAGAAAGAGAATTATTAGCCCAACTTTTTAAAAAATAAAAAAATGACATGCATAGAGCAAGAAATTCTAGGGGAAGGTTTATAGCTAAAGCCAAGAGTTCGATTTTCACAACTCCATCTTCTTCAAGGCATAGACCAGATTCACCACCATCTACCCCTAGCCTTAATATTTTTGGAATTCAAGGAGTAGCTGAATTAGAGGATTCTCCTATACCACCTACTAAATCCCATTTAGAAAACAAAGAGACTCTCTCTCATCCTCCCTTGATAGAAAAACCAGAGGACTTTAAGGACTCTAAATAAACTATCATGGCAGAGGAGATAATAGATGGATTTGGAGGGAGAGGTAGAGGTAGAGGAGGAGGAAACAATGGAGACAACAATGGTGAAGATAATAATGGAAGAAATAGGGAAGGAGATAACTTGTTTGGATTCCCTATAGTTGATGAGGAAACTCATACAATAATGAAAAATATCTCACCATATGTCCTCCCCAACTTTTATGGATTGCGAACTGAGGATCCTGAAACATTTTTGTTTGAGTTTGAAGTCGTGTGCCGAACCTATGACTATATGGAAGACTCTCAAAAACTCAAACTGTTTCCTTCAACTTTGAAGGGAGCTGCTTTGAAATGGTTCATGGGATTAGCTACTCAATCTATTAGGACTTGGAATGATATGAAACAAAAAATTTTGGATAGATACTTGGACTATTGTATGCCCACCAATCAGAAGGATGAGGTATTCAAAATGATGCAAAAAGAAGATGAAAATTTGGAAGACTTACTTGAAAGATTTCAATACAACTTGAAAAGAGCAAAAATGAGCAACTTAGATGATGAAACCTTGAAAGCCCTCATATTAAAAGCCATTAGAGATGAATGGATAGATATTTTAAACATGATGGGGAAAGGAGACATTCTCAACTTCCACTTCGTGACATAACATAACTATGTGTCCATCTATCAAGAGGAAAATCTAAAACAGGAAAAGGGCCTAGGGATCCTTCTCTTCTTAGGGCTAACAAATATGCAACTGGATCAGTAAGTAGGGTAGAGATTGGTAACATGCTTGATGAATTCAAAACTGATATCTTAGGGAGCCTTAGTGAACAACTAGACACCCTTAAAATCCAAAACAAGCAGAAAGCAGAAACAGACACTTTAGCCATATTTTGTCCGAAATGTAGGAAGAAACATGCTTTAAGGGAATGTCCCTTGGATGCAAAAGTTGTAGAAACATGTATGATTTGCTCAGAGAATCATGAGATCAAGGATTGTCCTTCAATTCCTGGACTCAAAGTTGTCTTTCAAGAAGACCCAAATTCAGTAGAATCTCTCTGTTTTGTTGCAAGAAGACCTTGGCGGGGACAACAAACTCAAGGGTTTAACAACCCTATGAATCTTCAAACCCCACCAAATTGGAATCCTTGGCAACAACCTTGGCCCCAACATCAAAATCCATATCAGCCATGGGTACAAGGAATGCAAAATCCTTATGGGAGATTCGCTCAATTTTATCAATATCCTCCATCTTTTCAAAATCAACAAGCTCCACAACTTCCAAACCCAAACCCACAACTTTCATTGCCATTTCCACAACAACAACCTTCTCAAAAAAATCCAAATCCTCAACTCATGCTCCCATACCAACAAAAGATAAATCAACTTCCAGCTCAGCCATTGCCAAATCCTAACAATAAAAATCCTCAGAACACTTACATGGTAGAAGGACAACAATTTCCTACCTATATGATTGTTCCTCTCAACGATGTACAACTCAGATCTGGTAGAGTTTTAGAAAAACCTTCTATAGATATTCAAGAGTAAGATACCTCTAAAGAGGACTCTCTTGAAGCCAATAAGGGTTCTGAGGAAGCATCTCTTCAAAACTCAAGCATTCAAAAAGAAAAAGAAAAGTTAATACCCACAACTCCTATAGTTGAGCAACCTACATCTTCATCTACACCTCCTTTTCCTGAAAGACTACAAATTGACAAGGGGGTGGAAAAACAAATCTTGTTGCCTAACTATGATTTTCTAGATGAATTGAAGAATGTTTGTATCAAGATTCCCTTGCTACAAGCCATTCGAGAGATTCCTATTCTAGAAAAAACAATAAAGGAGTTAAGTTTCAAAAGACCAGGAAGGAAACTAAAAGACACAAGAAGAATCCACCTGGTAGGAAAGATTGCAGATATTATGATGGGAAAAATTACCATGCAGAAGTATGTAGATCCGGGAAGTCCAATTGTCAAGACACATATAAATGGGATAGAAATTCCAAACACATTGATTGACTTAGGGGCTGCTATCAACATTATGAGTAGACAAACTATGGACCAGCTAAAAATTCCTAACCTTCTTTTTATACCTACTTTACTGCAACTTGCAGATCGATCCATTATTAAACCAGATGGTGTATTAGAAGATATTTCAGTCTCCTTAGATTCTTGGGAATATCCGGTAGATTTTATGATTTTGACTCCCAAAAGTAATCTAGGAGGGCACCCACTTATCTTAGGAAGACCTTGGCTAGCCACAGCTGATGCTTTTATTAGTTGTAGATCTGGGGATATGTACATTTCTAATGGTAATTCGACAAAGAAATTCAATTTGTATCCTCCAGCAAAAGAAATCACAGAAGTAGGAGACAATGAATGGGTTGATGATGCGGACACTATATAACCTGTCTTTACCATTTCTGAAATCAGTGAGGATAGTCAAATTCTGAACACATTAGAAAATTTTGAGATATATTCAGAATATGACCCCACACAATTTCAGTTGGGATCTAACATAGAATATTTATCATCAAGACAAATGTCTCTTTACTCTATGGAAGAGTTTGGTAGTTCTACTATTGAGATTTTTCCAGGAAAAACATTGAATATCAACAAACATTTGGAAAAGTCACAACAAGAAGAACTAACCAAAATCTTACAAAAACATTCTACTGCATTTGCATGGGAGTATACTGACATGAAAGGTATTGATCCTAAGACTTGCATCCATCATATCTATATTGAGGAAAACAGTAGACCAATCAGACAACCTCAAAGAAGGATGAATCCAAATCTTAGGAGATAGTGAAAGAAGAGCTCCAAAAACTACTCAATGTAAACTTCATTTATCCAATTTCAGATAGCCGATGGGTTTCTCCTTTGGTTATAGTACCTAAAAAGAATGGTAAATGGAGGGTATGCATTGATTACAGGGAATTGAACAAAGCAACTTTGAAGGATCACTTTCCTTTGCCTTTTATCGATCGGGTATTAGATACATTAGCAGGTAAAAAGTACTTTTCATTTTTGGATGGTTTTAGTGGCTATAATCAAATTCAGGTAGCACCTGAAGATCAAGATAAGACCACATTTACTTGTCCATGGGGAACTTTTCCTACCGAGTGCTTCCTTTTGGGTTATGTAATGCACCCGCAACATTCCAAAGAGCAGTACTAGGAATTTTTTCTGATCTAATCCATGATTGTGTAGAGGTTTATATGGATGATTTTACAGTTTATGGTAATTCATTTGAAGAGGCAATAGAAAATTTGGAAAAAGTTATTATAAGATGTAAAGAAACAAACCTTTCATTAAGCCATGAAAAATGCTTTATGATGTTTACTAAAGGGATTGTTTTGGGGCATCATATTTCGAGAGATGGAATTAAGGTTGATAGATCAAAAGTTGAAGTCATCTCCAAGTTACCTATTCCAAATTGTCAAATAGATGTTAGAATTTTTCTAGGATTTACTGGTTACTATAGAAGATTTATAGAAAACTTCACTAAAATAGCATCTCCACTCTTCAAATTGCTTACAAAAGACTGTGAATTTAAATGGGATCCTGATTGTCAATCAGCTTTTGAAACTTTGAAAACAAGAATATCTGAAACACCTATCTTGAGAGGACCAAATTGGAAACTTCCTTTCCATATTTCTACAGATGCTTCAGATACAGCTCTTGGAGCTGTGTTGGGTCAAAAAGATTTAATTCCTTATGCCATTTATTACACCAGTAAAAATTTGACTCCCACAGAGTTGAACTATACTGTGACTGAAAAAGAGTTCTTAGCTGTTGTTCATGCGATTAATAAGTTTAGACATTACATAACAGGCTATGAAACTTTTATTCATACTGACCATTCTGCAATTAGATATTTAATGAACAAACCTGTTACTAATGGCAGAGTGACAAGATGGCTCTTAATTTTTCAAGAATTCAATATTATTGTGTTGGATAGACCAGGAAAACAAAATACAGTAGCTGATTTCTTGTCTAGGATTCAGAATACTAAAGAAGATTCTCCTGTAGAGGATAAGTTTCTTGATGAATACTTGTTTGCAGTAACTATTAAGACTCCTTGGTATGCAGATATTGCTAACTATTTGGTTATAAGGAAACTTCCTTCACATTTATTTCCAAATGAAAAACGAAAAATTATTCGGGAGAGTTCAAAATATTCATGGATTTCTAACGAATTGTTTAAAACAGGGCCAGATCTTGTGATCAGAAGATGTGTCAGGGAAGATGAAATGCCTGATATTCTTAAGGCATGTCATGATGAACCATGCAGCGGACACTTTGCAGACAAAAGGACGGCCTATAAAATCCTCTCTTTAGGATATTATTGGCCTTCCCTCTTCAAAGATGCAAAACAATATGTCAAATGGTGTGACAGCTGCCAAAGAGTAGGGAAACCTACCCTTTCAAATGAAATTCCATTGCAACCACAGGTACTCATTGAACCCTTTGAAAAATGGGCTTTAGATTTCATTGGACATATTAGTCCACCATCTAAGCAAAAGAAATATATATTGGTTTGTACTGATTATGTTGCTAAAAGGGTAGAAGCCAAAGCATTAGTATCTGCTACTGAAAATTCAGTTGTTCATTTTCTTTATGAGGATATTTTTACTCGCTTTGGTGTTCCAAGAGAAATTGTGACAGATCAAGGAAGCCAATTCACATCCAACTTGGTGGAAAAATTGATGGAAGAATACAAAATCAAGCACAGAAGATCTACTCCTTAACATTCGCAAGCAAATGGTCAAGTGGAGTCTACAAACAAAGTTCTTGAAAGTATCATCACCAAAACTGTTCATCTACATAGAAGAGATTGGGCAGAAAGGCTTCCTGAAGCCTTGTGGGCCTACAGAACTACATGGAGAAATACAACGGGACATTCTCCCTATGAACTTGTTTATGGGAAAGAAGTCTTGCTCCCCATTGAGTTCCAAGTCAAGACCTTCAAGATAGCAGTTCAGTTGGGGATGGACTTATCAGAAGCCCAAAAGCATAGAATGGAGCAGTTGAATGAGCTAGATGAGATCAGACAAGAAGCAATTTTAAGAACCGATCTAGTTCAATATCAAAGAGCTAAATGGCATGACAAGTACATCAAAGAGAAGAAGTTTCAAGAAGGAGATTGGGCATTGTTATTTGATTCCAAGTTTAAAGATTTTCAAGGAAAATTTCGGACTCATTGGCTTGGGCCATATGAGATTGACAAGATCTTTAGCAATGGAGCAGTAAGAATCAAAACCATTGATGAGTTTCAAACTCCTCTTATTGTGAATGGCCACAGATTGAAAGTTTATCATAAGCCACTCTCAAAAGAGGATTTTGTCAAAATGTTTCAAGAAAATTCTGCAATCAGGCTGGTACAGAAGAATTCTTCTTCTCCACCAGCCTAGCTTTTGTTCTTTTCAGTTAAAAAATAAATAAATAAATAAATAAAATAAAAATAAAAAAATAAAAAAAATTGTATAAGCCTGAAAACCAATCACTGATTGGCAGTCTTATACAGAAAATATTGGGTGAAAATCAGGAACACCTGACACCCTATATTTTCCAAAAAAAAAAAAATCTCTCTCTTTCATTTCACAAGTCTTGTGACCACCCACTCTATTCCATTCCACTTCATTCCACTTCACTTCACTCCACTTCATTCCATTTCACTTCATTTTTCATTCCATTTTCACCAATAAAATTCTTTTTCATGACCATTCCATTCAGTCATTTGTCATTCGTTCATTTCCATTCACTCAAATAATAGCTGTGTCATTTTCTGCAGCTGACATCTGTTTCCGTAGCTGACACCAGTTTCCGTAGCCAGAAGCAGATTCCGCAGCTACTACTCTGTTTTCAAAAGAATGTACAGCCAGATGTTATTTCCATAATCATGAAATAAAATGCAGGTAGGAGGACCAAAAAAAATGAAGACATGGAGCATTCAAGATATCAATGAAGAGCAACAAATTGAAGACCAAGGAAAAAGGCAAAGATTCCAAGGTATGAGTAAAATTAATTTCAAATAGCATTGAAAACACATTTTTATATAGTTCTAAAACCATAAGCTCCATCCATTATGTGCAATGATTATATTGACAAATTCCGTAACCCTTTCACGATCTCCATATGATCCTCCCGCATTCATTCTCAAATGGTTCCATAATTAAAACCCCCGATCTTCACTCATACTCCGATATTCCACCGGTGACAATGAGACATAGTTGATTTGACCACGGGCTCTTACAGCCGCATAAATCCATAGTCGTTGTTTAAACGTGCTCACATTTATTTTGCAGCCACCAAATTTCAAAACACTGCTGGATGTGTTATACTCCTCCCATTGTTCTGTTAATCTCACAGCCGTATCTCTGCTGTGCTCATGAAACCCCTCTCTGTTCCGCCTCACTCCATTTCGTTCTTTGTTACGCTACAGCCTGTATACCCACTCTCTGATATATACCTATAGTCATTGTGCTCATTTCCGTGCATTCAGCCGTTCTACTTCCATTGAACCCTCACGCAGGCAAATTTTTGAAGAGCAGAAAGAAGAATGGGTAAATTGCTAAGAGCAGAACCAGAAGGACCTAAATTCATGGAGGGATATCCGCAAGTAAGGGATATATTGAAGAAAGCAAAGTGGCTGTGGTTTATCCAAAAGTTCAGAGGCTATCATAAAGAAGTGACAAAATCATTTGCAAGGTCGTTCAATGGCTTGGAAGTAGAGATTGGAGACCTTAAGTTTGTAGTGAACGAGGCATCTATAGCATCTGCCATGGAACTTCTTCAAGAGGGTGAGCGTTGGTTTAAGAATAAAAGCATTAGTGATGAAGCCTGGAGAATAATCTTACGAAACCAAGGTATGGACATAACTATTTTTAAAAGAGGAATTCTTGTTCATGCATTGAAAGAGGAATGGGCTACTTTGCTGCTAGTTGTTCAAAAATTCATTACCTGTGAAGGCCGTTTTGGGTCCATGTATATGTACCATACCAGATTGCTGATGAATTTTCTAGATAATCAAACTCTCAATCTCCCATATTTTCTATTAATAGTTTGAAGAAAATGTCTGTGACTGTTCAGAAACATTTAGGAGATGTAGAACCACATCTATATCACCACGGTCTTGTAAAAATTTTGATTGAAAAAGAGTTAAAGGAGAAGGAAGACACATGGGAACAATTTTTGATTAGAAATTTCTTTGAGGAACCTCAAGAAATTCCTGAAGGTAGCACAGCAAGAAGGAGTAGGAGAAAAATAATAAATGATGAAACTCAAAGTACTCCTACTCAAGAAATTCCTGAAGGTAGCACATCAAGAAGGAGTAGGAGAAAGAGAAAAAATGATGAAATTCAAAATACTCCTACTACTACAATTGAAAGAACTGATAGGGAAGAGAGACTGTCAAAAAGGAAGAAGAAAGAAACCAAGGGTAAAAATCCAATAACACCAAAAGAGAGAAAAAGTATTGAGGCTATACATCAAACCCCTTCTTCCGAAGAAGAAGATCATCAAGTGTTATCTGAGAGATTAGTTCATCTTCAAAAACAGTCATCTATGGCCAAGAAGACAGAGAAAGGGAAACAAAAGCAAAAGGACAGTGATCCACAGCGTGTGAGAAGAAGTTCCAGACTTAAGGGGAAATTGAGGAAAACGCAAATGAAGGGTCCTCATTTCATTGATTTGGGAGAGGAAACATTTGAACAGTCCCCATATGACCATAGTCCATCTCACTCTCAGTCAGTTAGTGAACCTGGTTCATTTCATTCTCAGTCAGACATTGAACATAGTCCATCCCATTCTCAGCAAGATGTTGATTTGAGCCCTTCTCAGCCAGATTTTGAAGATAACTCTCCTCCACGGCATTTTGGGGACAGCCCAATAAAAATGACACCTGATATAGACCCCAAGCAGCAGGAAGTATATGATTATATAGAATCTTTGGAAAGAGCAGCTACGGGCCCCAGTACTTCATCCATTCAGCCTCACATAGTACAAAATGATTTAGTCCAATCACTGAAACAGGAAGTCTTTGAGCTAGAGCTTTTAAATAAACACATTAAAAATGAAAATGAGGCATTGAAGGAACAAGGTAAATTGGACAAAATCATTCATGATAATACCATGCTACATCTGGGAATATGGTAGAAGAAGAACAAGAAATTAAAAAATAAATGCCAGAAGTTAAGCAGAGCACTAGTGAATATCAAATTTAGATGCTTAATGAAGAAGCCTAGGATGTTGGCAACACCAAGGAAGAAGAGGAGAGGGCTGGATGTACTGGCTGAAGTGTCAAGGCATATGAACTGAAGAAGGATTATCAAAATTTTGGTTGCATGAGGACATGCAACACCTTCACAGTGGGGGTATGTTGAGTCTCAAATCTGTATCTTTTCCATACACCTTTCTATCCCTTTTTCATTCACCTGAACCTCCCAAGTTGTCAATATCATTGTATATTAATTGAAAAATATCATCTAAAATGGTTTTTAACTATATTTTTGTGTCTGCTGTTTGATTTAGATTTTGCTCATTTAACTGCGGAATCTTGCCACTTTCCGCAGCTGCTGCAACTTTCCGCAGCCATTTTGTGAAACTCTATGTTACAGGTGTCTTCAGGTAAAACGAGCCACATGGGCAAGTCAGAAATGATGTGGACATGGATCGTGTCCTATTGGCTCGAGCAAATTCACCTAAGGAGGCTACGGTCAAAGGTGGCCAAGTAAAAGTCAATCGTAGAGTCCCACGGTGACAGGACTCTGTTTCTCGTCACGTGGAGATTTCTATGGCCGTTTCTGAATTGCGAGAGACAAATCAACATCTGTACATGGCTCCATAAGCCGAATTCAAACATCCACTCTTCATAAATTTACTCCTCAACGCGGCCATGATCCTAGATCTCTGAACGTAATGGTTTACGTGTTTTGTATCAGCATAAACTTTAGGAAATTAGTTACACCACCTTCAGTTATAAATAACGTGTTTGCATACGCATAAGAGTTAGTTTTTATTAGTCTCCATTAGCCTCCAGATAGCTCTGTAATGTAATTACGTTGCCACTGTGCCGTAATATCACCTTGCTGTTATGACTGCATTTTAATATATAAGAAGACTATGTTTCCAAGCGTAATTCGTACTTGAAGTTTGTTGCCAAGGTTGGTGTAGAGGGCCCCTGCACAGCTGAGGTTTTATGCATTATTGTATAGTTCTTGTTTTATTTCTTTAAGCTCATTGTGCCATAATTCATTCATATGTTTATACATTGCATCTTTCATAGTATATATGCTTCATTTCTGTTTATAATCTTTCATTCTTTACATTTTACTTCTGTCTTTCATGTTTTGTGTTATTGTTAACTGATCAGTGTTCTTGTTTCAGGTTATAAATAGGCAGCCCGGGCATTTGCATAACTTTTTGACTAATGACATGGAATTAATATTGTTCTGCTGCTAATTTAATTTTCCTAGTTTCTATTTAATTTCAGTACTGCTTTGTTTATTTCAATCTTGCATATTTGTTTCAGTAGTTAGATTTAGATATATCAAATTGTTCATATCATTTTCAGTTACCTCCGAAAGCCACAGCTGGACTGATGGTGAGGGATTGAATTATGAATGTGTAGTTTGATATTAGTTTACTTTCTGCAAGTTAGATATATTAAATTTCTCATGACATTTTCAGTTACCTCCGAAAGCCACAGCTGGACTGATGGTGAGGGATTGAATTATGAATGTGTAGTTTGATATTAGTTTACTTTCTGCAAGTTAGATATCAGGTTACTCAAATTGTTTATGGTTACCTCCGAAAATCATAGTTGGACTAATGATGAGGGATCAGAAGATAAGTTGATGTAATTTGATTTAGATTTACTTTGTTGCAACTTTTGGATTTCTTTCAGCATAGTTTCTTTTGTGTTTGAACAGCAGCAAGAATAATGAGTTTCATGATCAGTAGTTCATCGTTTGATTTATTAGACTAGCAGCACATTTTCATTTCAGCAGCACATTTTTATTTCCTTTCAAGTTTTGTCATTGTATGTTTCAAATTCCTTTTGAAGTTTCAAGTTGGTAAATCATTATAAAGGATATCATTTCCTTGAACAATCATAACCATACTTGTTTTTATTTTTTTTCATCTCACATTAGAAAACCAAAAACGACAAAAAGTTAAGAAATAGGTTATCTTGCACATATAGTGCGCCACACTTCATTAGCTTACGAATCTCGGATTGATAAATTAATGTAGAAATTTAGGACACACTAAATTGACCAAACACCTGCTTCCCCGATTCTTTCTCAACCAGTGCCTTGAACTCACAAAACTTTGAGTATGTCTCGCTCTTCGTCTGCATGAATAAGATCCAGCACTTACGAGAAAAATCATCAACAAATATCACATAATACCTATTCTTTGCTGTCGAAGCTACTGAGAAAGGTCCACACACGTCTGTGTGAATTCTCTCAAGGATCATCGTGGCGCGACTATCCTTCTCGTGAAAGGTGGATTTCACAAATTTTCCCAAGGTACATCCCTTGCACTGATCCGACTGCACAAGAGTACCCTTAGGAAGCTCAGTAGAAATATGCTGCAGTATCTTCAAAGCTCCATGGTGAAGGTGGCCCAATCTCTGGTGCCACAACTCGCCATCATCCCGGCTCACCACTCCTTCTACCTTGCCTGCCATTGCTGTGCATCCATCTACCTGCAATTGATAAAGGTTCTTAACTCGAACCCCTATTCTCCAGGTCTCACTAGTTGCCTTACTGCGTAGGAAATCCTTTCCCTCGCTAAAGGCAACATCATATCCCTTGTCTTCTAACATCGCCACAGAGATAAGATTCTTCTTCAATCCTGGAACATGCATCACTTCCTTCAATACGAAGGGTTTACCAGACTCCCTCTCAAAGGAAATGGTATCGATACTGGTCACACTATATCTACCATCATCGCCCATCTCGATGTGCACTCTAAGATCTTTCTCATCCAGATCAGTAAACAAATCTCGATCTCCTATCATGTGAAAATACGCACCACTATCCAGAAACCACATTGAGCCCATCACACTTGAGACCAAGCATGCGATCAGTGAAAAATATAGCTCAAAATGCAAGGCTAAGGCCTCTCCAGCTGCAGATCCAGCAGCCTGCTTATTTTTCTTCTTCTGCGGACAATTTGTGGCATAATGTCCGTGTTGGTGACAGTGAAAGCACTTCACCTTGGACATGTCCTGCTTCTTGCCTTTCGCACCGAAATGAGAAGATTTATTGCTCTTCCCCTTCTTTGCTTTGGCAGCCAAAGAAAAATTCTCTTCATCAGAGTTCTTTGATGAAGATCCGTCCCTGGTACTTCGCCTTATCTCCTCTTGCACAAGATCCGACCAAAGTCGCTCCCATCCTGGCAATTTCTCCCGACCATTGACAGAGTCCTGATAGGAATGCCAACTATTCAGAAGCCCAAGGAGAGCCAAGCTCATCAAGTCCTCATCATCAACAATCACCCCCACACTTCCCAGCTCATCCCTGCATTGGGTGAACTTCGTGAGGTACTTGGGCATACTTTCGCCTTTCTCCATCTTAATGTTTCTGAGTTTATCCTTGAGCGCCAACTTCCTCTGGTCGCTCTTGCTTTGGAATAAATCTGTCAAGGCTTTCCACATCAAGAATGGAGAAGCCTTACCATGAAGGCTGGACACTATGTGATCCTTCACACCCTCCAACAGAATCCTTCGACACTTTGCTGTCTTCTTTTGCCATGCGTCAAGTACGGCAGTATCAGTAGAAGTAGGCTTTGGGACTTCAGCATCTATGAACTCCTTCAACCCATTGTCATCTAGCACCACCTCCATCCTGTCCTTCCATGCAATATAATTCGAGCTGCCCTCAAGGGAATACTCCAATCGCAATCTGCTGAAAGACATCTCAACTTTGACACCCAGAAAACACTGCTGCAAATTCGAATTCCACCAGCACAAAACTCAACCGCTTCAATGTCTTGCAATTGCTCCAATGATCAATATCCCTCTGATACCATGTAGAAATTTGAATAACTATTAAATTATTCACCGAGATTATTTTGATCACACACTATTTGAGCTTCATGCATAATACATAACCTCTTCTACTATTGATCATTAATTGTGGAAATATAAACAATCGCATGTGCACATCAAAACCATAAACAATCACACATATAAACAAAGTATTTATGGGAAAGCTTAAAGCTGAAAACCCCCAACTATCTGTATATTATAATGATAGATATCATGTAACAATAATTGTACAAAATCCTCACAAGCTCTCAATACAATCTCCAATTGTTACACACTACACAAGCTCAGATCTAACAAAACACATGCTCCAATCTGCTCCACCTATTAGCCTGCCTCTACTGCGCAATCCCTGATGAATATTGGCCCTGACTGAGTTCAAATACACTTGGTGTGTACTGCACAATCCTCATTGGCATCTCCATCAATGTGTGGTGCAAACTCTTGCACCAGTATAGTCACAACTGATAGTCACACTACTCTTTCCCCTACCTCTTCACTGGTCTCCACTGAAACTGTCCATGCACTGAAGTTAACTGATGTATTCTTAGTTTATTTATGAGTTAATAATTATTGAATTAATTAATAATTAATTCACACCACTCTCACTAGTGTATCAATCATTTAGACTAGATACAACTAGCTCAACTATGTTTAACTGAGTTAAAATGAATACAACTCCACCAAACTCTGTCACATGATTTCTAACTGAAGTCTCCATGCAATAGCTCCACTTGACCCTCAGGAATAGCATAATTCCTTCTGTCAGCTGCATGTGCCACATCCATGCACTTAACTGAAGTGCTCCAAGAGGATAAGATAATGTTTAGGGTCCAAATATTATTAAGAGCTAATAATATTCGACATATCTATTTTTAGACAGGCAATCTAAAAATAGATTCTGCCCAGTATGTCTAAAAATAGAAGTCCATCTATTTTTCCCGACTTGACCAACCATCCACAAATAGCATCCTGCAACTCATAGAACATGATCCATATGTCTAAAATAGACATAGTCTAAAAATAGACTTTGCGCCAAAAATAGCCTGCGGGCCCACTTAGTGAAGGCGACTTATTTCCACTAAGCTCATCATCTTGTTGCAATCTCAACATCCAAAACCTTAGCTATTGATCTCTGGCTTTTCAGTTAAACCAATGCCTTCATCCATTGGACAACAACTTTTTTTTTCTTTTTTTCTTTAGCTGACCTTTCTTTGATTTGATAATCTCTGCAGCAAACTGAATCAATGGAATTCTATCAAAACAACATCTATACCTACCCATTCTTAATGATCCTAACATTTTTTTTCTTCTTTCAGAGTGCATTTGGACTAGCAAACTCTGTTCATCAACATTTTATTTTTATGAAAAATAGGAAACTAATCTATTTCTACTCTTATTTCTCCATGAACTCAGTTTAAACAGTCGAGTTCATAAATTCTCTACCTAACTACTATCTGTCAGGATTAGACTGTCTGATAGATCTTTATTCTCTATTTTCTAGAACATAAATTTAAAAGCAGCCAAGCTAGGATTACGCAGTCTGACTTGTTGCAGATCTATGGCATAAAAACAAGTTGCACATAAATTTTATTTGCAGAAAAGTAAAACAAAATTGCGAAGGCTTAAGATCTGAAAACTAAAACATCCTTCATTATTTCTTCAGCTTTGTTTTGAATTTGTTTGAGCTGTATTTTCTTTCTCATCTGGTTCAAGTTTTGAGCATATTGGAACCAATTTGTTTTCTATCTTTGGCTCAAGATTTAAATTGATTAGAGCCATTCTTCTTTTGAAAGTCATAGGTTCATATTTTGAATTTGCATGAACCTTTGTTTCCTCTATCCTAATCTACCTTACTAATAAGCCAAGATTGGGTTGTTTGGAAAATCTGATTCACTAACCCATCAGCAGTAAAATTAGATTTATCCAATCTGACTGTATGATTGAATAGAAAGTGTTTCTTGTGGTAGTGGTATTTGGGCCTGCACACTTTTAGATTTTATTTCTCTTTTTTGGTATGGGGCTGTACCTTTCTTGTTTTATCTTTGCCCTCTTTTTCTCTTTTATGTTGTTTTTGTATTTTTATTTTTCTAACTTTGAATGCAATGTTCAGACAATGATAATTTACAGTGGAAAGTAAAAAGCTTTGAAACTCATGACTCTTGACAGAAGTAATGCTTGAGCATCCTGCCATTGACAGGACCTCCATATAGATCTTCTCCATTCAATTCTTTCAATAAAAATGTAGTGTGACCCCTCTCAGCATGAATAATATAGGGTCTTTTCCACAGGTTCTCAAACTTGCAATTTTTTCCCTTCTCTTCCCTTCTTGAATCCCATTTAATAACCACATTTCCAATTTGGAAATTATTTGCCTTAGTCCTTTTGTCAAATAACTTCTTGATATTTTCTTGGACTAGTTGTGTTCTTTCATAGAATTCCTCTCTGGACTGTTGTAAATGAATTGTTTGGTTGATTCTTCTCTGCATATCATTCTCTTCAGTTTGCACTTCTTGAAGGATTTTCATGACTAGAACTCCTAATGATGTTGGGAAGACTACATCCATGCCATAAACCAGCTGATAGGGGGACATATTTATTGACTTCTTAGTAGTTAATCTATCAACCCATAAGGCATGAACGAACTTACTGTGCCATGATTTATGATTCTGCTCCAATAGCTTTTTTATGATGTTAATAAGGCTCTTATTGGAGGATTCAGCTAATCCATTCCCTTGGGGATAGTAGGCACTAGAGTGGCCCAAGGTGATGTGGTATTTGTAACATAAATAAAATATTCTTTTAGACTTGACGGCAGCAGCATTATCTATTATGATTTTTCTAGGACAACCAAATCTAGACAGAATGTTTGTTTCAAGGAACTTGATAATGACAGAGTCAGTAGAATTCCTAGAGGGTATGGCTTCTATCCACTTGGTAAAATAATCAGTGGTAGTGAGGATCCATTTATGTTGGGCTGATGAAGATGGGTGAATTTTCCCAATGAAGTCCAAGCCCCATTGTTGAAAGGGTGCCTCAACACTGATAGGATGTAAGGGTAAGGGAAGGAGTTTTCTTTTGTCGTCAAAAATTTGACACTTATGGAAAGACAAGACTAACTTCTGAGTATCTGGGAAAAGGGTGGGCCAATAGTGGCCAGACCTGAGGATTTTATTTGTTGTGGTCTTCCAGTAGAGGTGTCCTCCACATTCTCCTTCATGCAGCTCACATGATTTTTCCTACATCATCCTCAAGTAAAAATTTGACCAAAATTCCAATAGCATTTTTACAATACAATACCCCATCTAATATGAAATAATTCAAAGCCTTCTGTTTCAAAAATCTAGCTTTAGTTTTAGACAAAGAAGGAGGGGCATTTAAATATAAAAGCACATAAATGATGTCAGCATACCAAGGTGAATTCAAAAATGTTTCTTCAATGAAAGGAGCAGTGAATTCTTCTATTTCTTCCAACACATCCACCATGTTCATATCTAGTGCTTGGAAGTTTGACTCAGCCATGAGTTTTGCTAATCCCTGCCCTTTGATTAGTTTGGTGGGCCTGATTTCTAAGTCATATTCAAGAATAGTAGCAATCCATTTTCCCCTTTTACCATCAAGGTCTTGACTTAGAATATCCTTGACAATAGTATGTGGAACAAAAGCAATTATGTGAGAGTGTAGAATGTAGAATAAAGTCTTTTAATGCTTTCACTAATGCTAAGGCTTGCTTCTCCATGATGTTATATTTGAGAGGAGCATCTCTTAAGGCCCTACTGAAAAAGGATATTCGTTTTTCTTGCCCTAATTCATTCTTTTGAAGTAATACTGTAGCTATTGTATGTTCAGATGCAAAAGAAAAGATATAAAAATCTTTGGTGAAATTTGGACTAATCAGGACTGGTGTTTGAGTGAGAGCTTGTTTCACCAGTTCAAATGATTTTTTAGATTGTGTATTCCATTTCACACCTACCTCTTTCTTAAGAATGTTTGTAATGTTTCTTAATAGCTCAGCAAGGTTGGAGATAAACCTCCTCAAAAAATTAATCTTTCCAATGAAAGATTGTAATTCTTTGAGGCTTCATGGATGGCTGATTTTCAATATGCCATCAATCCTTTTAGGGTCTACTTTGACTCCCTCTTCTGAAATTATGTGACCAAGAAGCTTTCCTTCTTGGAGACCAAAGAGTGTCTTCTTGGGATTCAAATATAAGCCGGATTTCCTACATTTCTCAAAAAAATTTCTTAAGTGAATCAAATGTTCTTCATCAGTTTTAGAGAAAATAGTTATGTCATCAAGGTAAATAATTATGAAATAGCCAATATCTTATGAGAAGGCTATGTCCATGGCCCTTTGGAAAGTGGCCCCTGCATTCATCAAACCAAATGTCATTTTGACATACACAAATGTGCCCCAAGGTGTAATAAAAGCAGTTTTGTGTTGATCACTTGGGAGTACTAACACCTGGTTGTAACCTGAGAACCCATCCAATAGTGATATTCTTTTTGACCCAACTATCCTTTGAAGTATATGTTCCATCTTGGGCAAGGGGTAGTTGTCTTTCAGGGAGGCTCTATTTAGATTTCTAAAGTCAATGCAGAGCCTAATTTCCCCTGTATTCTTCCTAACAGAAACTAAGTTTGACACCTACTCTGAATATCTAATGGGTACTATAATCCCAACATCATACATATTTTCAATTTCTTTTTTAACTAAAGGCAATAAAACAGGGTTTATCCTTCTTAGTTTTTGTTTGAAAGGTTTTTGATTTTCCTTAAGAGGAATTTTATGTTGAATGATGCTAGTGTCATAATATTTCAGATCTTTGTATCCCCAAGGAAACACATCTATAAATTCTTTGAACAGCTCTATGTATTGCAATTTTATATGAGTTGGGAGAGTTCTGGACAGTTTGATCATCTTGGGTTCTGCTAGGCTGCCTATGTTATGTTCTTCTACATTTGTTTCCATAGGCTCCATTCTTGGTTCTTTGGCTACATTATTAAAGTAAAAAAGGTGTTCTAAAGGTGTGAGACCTTTGGAATTGTATCATTCTTGCATTGTAAAACTTCCAAGTCTTTCTGGTCTGCATTGTCAATTAATTCTGTTTCAAAAAGATTCTCATAGTGATTTATATCAGCAGAATATGTCATTTCTGTTTCTAGGATTTGTTCATTTTCTACACAGTTTTGTTCATGGCTGGTCTCTGATATTGGAATGGCAAAGTCATTTTCTGATTTTAAGAAATCATCTATGTGTTTGTCAGAGTCAAACACTTGCCAGTGGTCCTCATTGTCAGGCACAGAAGGCCTGTTTTTTACCTTTATGTTAAGATGTTCATTTATCTGAGGTACTTGGCAATTTCTGGCAGTGAAGGAAGTTCATTTGCTAGATGATTTTGTGCTCTTGGAATGAAAATGAGTTCATATTTTTCAAATATTTTTAATAAATGAAGGGCAGTAATTCGATATTCTCTAAGTCTTGGGTTTTTAGCTGAATATTCCCCTTTGATTTGTCTTATGATACGTTCAGAGTCTCCTAAGATTGATATTTTCTGGGCTTCTAATTTTTTAAGCAACTGGAAGCCAAGGAGAAGGGCTTCATATTCAGCAATATTGTTTGTGCATGGAAAATCTAGTTTGTATGAATAAATTTGATTTGTATTTTGAATCCATACACCTACCCCTGCACTTGTTTTATTACAAGACCCATCAAATTTTATTGTCCAAAGTATTTCTGGCTCATTTTCACTTTCTTGTTACTGTTGATTGTTAATGTTTTGTAGTTTATTTGAAGGAAGTTTTGATTGTTCTGGTAAACTGATTTCCTCTTTGTTTTCCCTTTCTTGTTGAGTGATTTGATATTCATTGTACAACATAAAGGAATCTAAACTTGATTGAATGGAATAGATTGGAGAGTTGTTTGGTTTGTCTATGTGGATCACCATATATTTCATGTGGGATTCCCTGTATAATCTTCTGCTTTGGTTAAAAACTGGGATGGTGGCATAAGACATGTCCATTTGAAGGCTCCCCTAAAGTTTGGCTCCCCATGATCTTGATAAAAGCATGCCATACTTTGGGGGAATGTCAGCTACTACTATGTGCATAACTAGACTCTTGGCAGGGATCTGAGATAAGTTTACACATAAATATTTGATTAAACCCAAGCATTTGACTATGCTTGAATCAAAGGAATACAACTCCTTGTATGGCTTAGTAATTTCTCAGCCTAAGCTTTCCATTACTACTTTTGGCATAAGATTATGTGAAGCTCCAGAGTCTAACATGGCATTATGTAATATTCTATCATGTATATTCAAACTGACATAGAAGGGAGGGAAAACTCCTTCTTGGTATTTCCCTTCAACTTTAGGACCAAACAATAATTCTAGTTTATCATCTGTCAAGTTCAATGTATCAGTGTCACTTCCTAAATTTAAAGCTTTCAAAACTTGTTTTTTGTACACTTCTTGTGTTACTAGTTCAACTAGAGGTATGGTAATTGTTATCTTTGCAATCTCTCCCTCAAGGCTGAAAGGAACTATTGTTTTTGTCATATTTACATCTATTTTTTCAATTGAATTCCTTTTATCAATTTTGATTTGTTGAAATTTGTTTGGACTATTATTAGGGGACAGTTTTGCTAGGGCCACTAGCTGAGGTGCTAGGGAAACTTTGTTCAACATTTGGTTGGTTGTTTTTCTCTTTTTTTAAATCTGTTCTCTTAGCCAAAATGTTGGGTTTCTCTATTGTTTTCTTAGGCTGATTTTCCACATTTTTCCTAACAGCAGTGCTAGTGTTTTTATCTTTTGAATTATCTAGGTTCCCTTTGCTTCTTAGATCATACTGTTTATGTACCTCTATGATTGCGTTCTGAAACCCCAATCTATAATCTTCAGAATCCTCATAATTGTATTCATTTCATTCTGAAGAGAAGAATCCTTGTTCTTCTTTAGTGAGAAAAACATCTGTCTCACTGTCAGATCCTATTAAGATTACATGATCTTCTTCCAACCTTTCAACTTCCATTTCTTCTTCTTGATCAACATAGTTTTGTTGAAAGGGAGGCCTAATCTGTTGGTCATTATCTCTTTTCCTATCTTGATTAGGGTCTCTTCTAAGATTTTGGTTTCTATTTCTATTTCGGTTTTCTCTAGGAGGCACTCTCTCATTCAGATTTATATTTCAAGGCATCCTCTCCATTACCTTTACTAAGTTGTCAATTTTATTATCTGATGTTGAAGTTGACGGAATTATATCATCCTTGTATGTAACTCTTTTTTCTGCTTTCAACCTAGCTCTTTTCTCAATCAGATTTGCCTCCACACTCATGGCTCTCCTTTGCATATCTTCTAAGGTTGAGGGATCTCTTTCTCTTAGCTAGTAGGCCATTTCAGGGTCAAAGCCTTCTGGGAATTTAGCCAAGGCTAAGCCTAGTGGAGGTTTCATGTTTGAAGAAAGTGCATTATACACACTATTGAATCTAGTGCAGTCATCATGGAAACTTTCCTCAGTATTCCTTTTGAGATTAGTATAGTCTGAAAGGATTTGAAGAGGGTTTTTTCTGATTTCCCATTTGTTTATGAAAGATTGATGCAAAGAAGGGAGATCATTGATGTTGTTAGGAGCTAAGTTTTTAAACCATTTCTTGACTTCTCCCCCTAAAATTTGAGCAAAAACTTTCATCTTAATGGTCTCATCATCTATCTCCATGCAAGAAAATTCATCATTAATTTTGTCTACATGCTGCTGGGCAGTATTAGGTTCATTTGCAGTGAAATGGGGAATTTTAGATTGATAGTCATTTGGTAAGGGAACCATAGGCTGTGCTAACACTAATGGGGCATACCATGCTGCCATGGCTGGAAGGAAAGGTGGATTTACAAGGGGTGGATTGAAAAAAGGGAAAGTGGGCTAAGATGGGGTGTTTTGAACAGTGGTAGTATGGATTGGAGTGGAAGAAACACTTGGGCCAGCAAACTGGTTTTGAGCAGATTTGTTATGGAAGAGACTGAAGTGGTGAAGAATTTGGGGATCAGAAGGAGTAGAAGGTGAGGCTTCTCTACTAAAGCTCTGATGCAAATCTGCAGTTTCAAGATCATCTTGTTTTAAATCACTTTGAGACCTAGTTCTGAAGATGTTCTTTGTATGATGTAAGTCAAAGTGTAAATCCTCTAAGACAACAAGGTTTTCAGGGACAAATTTTGTTCTTAAGAGGCTCCTATAAGCAGCTATTTTTCCAGACTTAGAAGTATGCAACAAAATTCTCTCTGGATTGTCAACTATTGTAGGAGGATTAGGGTCTGGATGAGATCTAGTGTTGATCCTATGTGAAGCCAGACTGCTTTTTCAAAAATGGGAGAGGCTAAATTTTTAGGGATTGTTTTGAAAGTTTTGCCTCTCACAATGAATATTCTAGTATGAGACTAGATTTCTAAACTTCCTCAAGGTTGGTTAACACAGTCCTAAAGAGATCTGGAGACCTAGATGAGTAATAGGCATACTGGGGCTAGTGGAGTTGCCAGGTGGAATCTTTTTAGCTTTTTATGAAGGTAAAATGATTTATGGTTCCACCACCATGTTTATTATGAAGCCAATCTGAAATATTTTTTGGATTTTGTATATTTCTGTGGTTATGAGAATGTCCTATGTCTGATTTTAACACTTAGCTAAGGTGTTTAAAAAAAACAGAGTCTATTCTTATGGCTTAGCTAGCTGATCCCTTCAAGGTTTGATAATGCTCTATGATAATCCTAAGGGTTACTTAGTTTGTCACTGATTCAAATAAGTCCTAACATGATCACCATTTGCTTTGGTAGTGCTTGAAGAGAGCTACTTATACTGCACTGGATAGTGAGTTTTTTGTTTTAAGGATTTTACTCAGTGTCCCACCGTTATCGCCATTATGTTGGGGTCCTGTGTTTTGATAGATTGGCCAACCAAAAGACAAGGCAACATCAGAACCAATATTTAGAGTTCCAGGATCTAGTCCTCCTGTTCTCAGATAGGGATCTCTCAAGTTGTTTGCAAAGATATGTCTTGTTTGCTTTTAAGTATTGATTTTAGACTAGTTATTAAGTGTAAGTGTTTGTTTGATTTGTTTGTTTGGTTGAATTGGTACAGTAGAACATGAAAGGTCTAGGCAGTATAGATAGAAAAAAGAAGTATCAGTTTCATTGGGAAATGGAGTCAAGAAGAAATAAATAACAAGCTCATCAATGGATATGGGATATCAAAGGGAAAATCTAACTTGGCCACAGGATGATTTAGTTTTGTGAATGAGATGGACATTAATGATTTTGAAAGAGAGATTGAATTCTCAAAAAAGGGAACTTAAAAACATAACTTGAACATAAAGAGTCATTTGATAGATAGGGCTAACCATGAATTCCACAAACCACACTTTAAGAAAATAATGACTTCAAGACAACTTTTGAAATGAAATATAAGATTCGGGAGCACATCCTATTTCCTCAAAGATTTATTTCAAAGGAATTAGAAAACATGAAAGATTCATTGATAACTACAATCATAGAAGAGGGAATGCCTAAACATCCATGATTACAACTATAAAGACCTTTAAAACAAATATTTAAGAAGGAACAAAGTGTATGATCAAAATAGACCTCTTTGGAAAACTATAAACAATGGTACTTCAAAGGGAGACTTCAAAAACAGCTTTCAAGTGGCAGCAGACAAGCAGGGAAAACCATAAATCATGCTAAAACCAACTGATTGAACTATTTGAGAAATAAATGAGCATAAGGGTTCAAGAGAATGATTAAAGACTCTAAAATAGTTCAGCAGAAGAAAACATAAAACAGTGAAGGATAAACAGGTCTAAGGTGCTTCCAGGAGTCATTTCTTAGCCTAAAATTTTCATCCTACTGTAGTAAGAGTTTATGAAACATAATGAAAATAGGAAAAACAACAGACAGTTCAGAATACATCACCAACAGCCAAGCTCAGGGATCCAATGATAGAGCCTTCTCAAGAACGAGCATGCCACAACATCATCAAGCTTCCAAGACTTCAATTTCTTCTTCAACTTTAAACAGACTATGTATTATTTCAGAGAGTTTTAGTGTTACAACTAGTGATCAATCAACCCTTTACAATGTGCTCCTTAAGGAGCTTTTATAAGAAAATGAGGAGGTGGAAGAGTTCCTAGGGTTGAAATGTAATTAATTCTATATTAAATGCAACTTCCAGCCTTGAAAACCATGCAAGGCATAAGGCAGGAGAGCATTGAATTACAACTCAGTCTTATTTACTCTATTTCTGCTTTTTAGGCTTAGTGGGTAAAAAGATTGACTTTAAGGAATTTTCTTGTCTTTAAAATAACTTTGTCAATAATGTGAAATATTTGATTTTTGTTTGAAATAATTGTTAGCTACCTTTAAACAAAATATCACTGACCAAGGCAGTTAATATGCCTTCTTTTGATTTATCAAGGCTGCAGGTGGCACTTTGGTAGCTGGGGATTCAATTAGCCCCTTTGATGTGGCTTTTGAGGTGTCCTTTGTTGTTTTTGTCTTCTTTCACTTAAACACTGATTTACTTTTAAACACTGTTTTTATGCCCGAGTTCAGACTTTTAGACTTTATCTTTAATTATCCTTGAACTGCTGACTGTGCCTATCTGCTTCATTTGTGGATTAGGCCTTTGATTTCCAAATTTTTGCCTTAACCTTCTTAAACTTTGTTTAGAACTTTTAATCTTTGGATTATGCTTTCATCCTCTGTTTTCAATGCTGATACTCTTCAATTAATTGATGTTTACTGTGTTTGGTGTTTGCAGGTGCGCAGAGAGTTTGTTGGAGAATTTTTTTAGAAAGTCGATGATCATGACTTATCGGCCCCTTCAAACCATGAATATTGGCCTGTGGATCATCATCTTTGGCCCTTGGTCACTTTTTATGATAGTGGGATGGCTCTGCAACCCTTTATCCATTAAACCTGCAACATGAAACAAACATTTAGATAAATCTTGTGTTTAGAGGTTAGACTGCTTCAGAGGCTGGGTGGAGCAGAGGAGCGATGCAGAGGAAGGTTGATTATGCAGACAGAGAAGTCCTGTAGATAAAAACAGGCTAAAAACATAGTTTAAACTATTTCTGGCGCGATTTGGCAGAAGTGGTTTTGGGAAAACCATTAATGGTTTTCGCATTGCATTTGGGTGGGGAGGCGGTTTTAGCATTTGGAACACGATACCATACATCACCTGACATGCGTCCCTCTGAATACCACCCATTTCGCAAAAAAAATTGGCGTTAAATTTTAGGCGCAAAAATTTTGAGAAATGCAACGTAAGCTGTCAGATTAGAGGTGCCAGATCTGACGATGCGGAATGAGCGCGACGGGCTAAAACATGCAGGGGTGGAGATGGAGTGGGGTCTACGGTGACATAGACTTTGTGGTGTTGTCGACGGTTTTATTGGTGGTAAGCATAGTTCATCGGGTTAAGTCCCGACCGTTGGATCTAACGATCGGGTGGTGGGGATTTAAAGATGAGATAGGAATGTTAAAAAGGGAAGAAGGCGCGGTAAGTGGAATATATGGAGGAAGGAGGCCCGATGGCCGTTGATCTATAGATATCAAAAGTCCATATTTATTTTAAATTTGAAACATCGGGGATGGAAAAATAAAGGAAAGTAAGTGTTCGGTGAATGGGAGGAAGGATAGGGCCCGATGACCATTGATCTGCAGAGATCATCAGTCCATATTTATTTCAAATTGAAATGTCGGGGGAACGAAAATAGAAGGAGATAAGGTTTTGGAAAGGGGATTTTATGTATTTAAGCGCCCGATTGTGGGGCTAAGGACGCATGGAGGAAGGGGTTAAAGTACATAAGCCCTCGGGGGCTTAAGACCTATATAGTGCAAATAGACTGATTTTTTGGCCAAAACAAGGATTTTTAAGCCAAAATGAAGGTTCTGATAGATGAAAGGAGGGGTTTTTAAAACCAAATAAGGTGGAATATAAGGTTTTAAAGAGGATTAGGATGTTTTTAGAGGTTAAATGAAGGTTTATAGAGGGATTTGTGAAAGGGAAGAAAGGTGAAAATGGAGAATGAAATGATGGAAAATGGAGTTTTATAAGCAGTTTTCTCTTGGTGAATAGCAGATACTTTAGGAATAACAGTGAAACAACAGTGAAGATTAACTCAAAGGATAATTATCATCATAAGACTTCAAAATATGATAAGTTTTAAAAGAAAACTATCTCTTGAAGGCTTAAAGACAAATTAGCCACCATATGGTATAACAGAATTTATAGGTGGCTAACACTCCCTTTAGATGTAGTTAACTCATGAACACCCATCATCTCCTTGGTGTCAAGAGTCTTGATCACAAAGGGTTGATCTGCCATAGTGTGTGTTCCCAAAACTGGATGCAATGTTGGGACACATTCCTTCCATTGTCTAGTCTCATTGTCTATCATCATAGACACATGCTGCTCATCCTCTTCATTTGTAAGATCCTTGGGGCCTTCTTGTAAAGATACAAGAGCCCTCTTAGGGGAAGCAATGGCTTCATCTCCATCTCCCAATAGAAATATATCTCCTCCTGTTGTCATAGCACTGGAGGATATTTCCAGCTCTTCTTCTTTCTTCTCCTCATGAACGGAGCATGCCTCATCAATAAGAGATCATTTCTCTTGATATCTCCTTGAAAAAGGAACACTCATGTCTTCCTCTTGAGAATAATTTTCTTGCTAAAGTGAGGCCTTTGCCCTTGGAAAATCATGTAGCAGATCTTTAACCCCTTCAACAATGTTTTGGAATGGAGTTGTCCTCATGGATCCTTCTATCTCATGCAAAGGTTTTGAATTCTTGGACTTATTTTTCTTACCCAAGGAAGTTTTAGATGGCTCAACATCAAATCTTTTCACTAACCTCCTAGTGAAATTTTCATAAGTAGAGATGTTTACATTTTTCAATGAAGAAGATTCAAATAACCACCAAGCATAAGCCTTACCTTGGAGGTGCAGCGCTACTACTCTTATGGCTTCTTCTTCAGAAAGTTGATGCAGCTAGAAATATGTGTCTAGCTTCTTTACCCAAGACTTGGCTGAGCTCTTGGGTGATCCATCAAATGTAGGTAGAAAAGTCCTACCCAAAGTGGGTTGCATGCACCCTCTTCTTCTCTTGTATATGTTGGGTATTCTTTCTTCTTTGAGTTGAAAAAACTCTAGGAAGCTTAGATTCTATTTGAATCTTTTAGACGGAGATTCATATTCTTGGAGATAGTCACCAAGAATCTCCTCTTTTGGTGTCCCTCCTTCTACTTCTTCTCTTGCTAGGAATGTAGGCATGCTACAACATTGTAGATATAGTTGTGTGGCTGAATGCTCACACACATAAGATGAAGAACTGGGGCTTTCTTCATGTGCAAATCTATGCAAAGGATCTACAATTATTTCATTCCTCATTCCCTTGATTTCACTTTTTATCTCATGCATAGTTTGGAACAGAGTTTTAGAGAACTCTTTCCCTTTCATTCTTCCAGATAAAGGGGTTTCACCCTTGTCTTCTTTGTCTTTAGAATAATCAAACTTATTCTTCTATATTTTCTTTTCTTGGAAAGACATATTGGCTTCTTAGATTGCACAGGATGTGCCAACATGATTTCTCTAATACCATTGTAATATTCCAAAATGGAAAGATGCAACAATATTAAAAATTACTGCTCAGAAATAATGTAGTTCAGCTAAGTAAGAGCAGGAGGCCAATATGGAGGCTCAATATGTACATTTTCAATATCAAATCAGTGTTATATTGAAGCCCATGAGTTATAGAAGATAAAATAGAAGACTTTACATGAAGAAAACCCTCAAAATGAGGTGCTGCAACCATATATTAGACTGAACAAGCTTGATAGTGTTATTTTTATTGGCTGAAACAGTAGTATATTACACTTCAGATCTAGAGCAGATCAGTGTACAAAAATTTAGATCTATATTAGATCTATACACTAGATAGGATCCTCTATAAATTCCCCTTGGGGTTTTCAGCAAAAATTGAAGTACATGGAGTAGATCTGAGATCTTATGCAGAAGATCTACAGAATGATTCAGAAATTATGAAGCAAGTACAACAGTATTTAGATCATATCTGAATATGACATGGATCAGATCTAAAATCCATGGATCACCACAGTGAAGGGCAAAACCCCAACACTATAGATCTCTCTTCCAAAAGTGTGCCAAAACACCCTGCAACTGTACACTGCAAATAACGCAGTACTGGAGGGAAAGCTGTGTTGTAGGCTCTAGAACATATGTGGCCTTAAGCCAAAATCTGAAATCATTGCTCCAATCATCCAATACTCTCTTGTTAAGGGGATATAATACTTTCCCACTGAAAAGAGGCACTAGAATGGCCTAGATCTGAGTATATCTAGCCTCCACTTGCTGCAGATTACAAAGAAAACCAAACCCTCAACAGGATCTGCATTGTAGTTGGAAGAAGAGCTTGGCCAAATGCTTGATAGTGGACAAGAAATGCAAGACTCCTCCAAGAGCTACTCAAGGAAGGAGGTGGGATTCCCGATCAGGAACACCCAGTGCTAAACAACACTATTATCTGCTAAATATCCAAGAGAATAAGAAATGTCTAAATAGACAAAATCTTCAGAAATATGATAATCATCAACAACCTTCTCATGTTGTCCTCCTCTTCCTTTTATAAGATTGAGATCTTGTAAAACCATAAACCATCTCAATGATTTAGCTTCTTTCACATGTGCCACCTCCAGCTAAGACTGCGATGTGCATCAATGAGGATCACTTCTTCTAGACAATTATGTTGATTTGTTCATGGTTGACCCAGTAAAAAAATTTAGCCCCTTTCACAGCTAAGGGTGCTTATTTACATAGCCCATATTTAGCTTTGTTCACATATGGCATTGATTTATTCAATGTTTAGGAGTTTTATGATCCTCCTTTACAATTTTATTCATGAAACAAAAAAGAAAAAATAAAATTGAAGATTCCCATTAGCTTGGCCTAGTTGGGAATATTACAGATCCATATTTCTTTAGTCTTCATAAAATTTTGAAATATGACTCTTTTTTCCTAGAGAACATTGTTTCACTTATGAAACTACTCAAACACCACAATCCTTTATCTATGGTCAACTCCAAGCATTAATAGTACTATAAAACATAGCCAGTAAGCTCTCTCTTTCTCACTCTAAAATAATCTCCATGGTGTATCTCTATCCTTCCAAGTCTAGTGTTTGAACCAAAACTTTCCTACCATTTGTAACATACCCACCCCCTTAAGGCTCGATTAAGGATTTGTGGTATCTAGACCCAACCTCCAAGGTTACCTTATGGAGACAGGCATTATCAATATTCCTCTTCTTTCAAACACCTAAAAAATCATTTTTAATACCTCCATCATCTTCTTCTTGTCAAGAGCTTTCAAATGATATAAATTTCATCTCAATTTGAGTTATGGACACAAAGTGATGCCCATTTGAAATTTTTCCCTTTAGGTGTCATGTTAGCAACTATATCATGCCACATACTTGTCCTTGTTCATATGTCACCACCCCATAGGGCCACATCCTTAGCCATACCACATCAAATACCACCTCAACACTCTGCACACTTTATCTAGGTCATTCCATGACACATCATCTTTCCATGTCAACATGCCTCATCAACACCACATCAGCATGCCATGACATGGAAGGGTTTCCTTCATGCCACATCAATATTCCATCCAACATTCCACCTATAAACCTATAAATTTATAATAGTATTAGGAGTAAACCTCGATAGAGGGTGTCCAAACCTCCCAATACTCAACCTACCGATACTCATGAGTTGATACTCCAATATCCTAATTTGATAATGGACTTCATATGATGAGAAATAATTGTAATTATTTATTAGATGTATCAAAATGTCAATATTAGGGTAGTTCACAATGGGGTATTATTCGATGTATTGCTAGTACACAACACCTAAAAACCTGACAGTCAACTACTGCAACTCCATTCCTCTATTAATTGAATTTATTTCCACTAGAAATCAAGAACAAAACCATTCTCAAGACTCTCACTCGATCTAATAAATATTTGTTAATTTCCAAATTTAGTCTCCATTATATGGTAGACATATCATGATATGTTAGTATCATAGTTCCATGATAGGAGTTATTCACTACGTCGTTGACTCTCCACAAATGATACTTTGACAACTTGATATTCTCACCCTCTAATACAAAATTATCAATTTTCGAGACTAAACCAAATTAGCCAAATGGTTTTTGGAATATTTCAATATTGGATCTTCATGATAGGAATTATTCAAGATGCTATCGATCCCGACACTCGAAACCTCGATACCAAAAAATATTCTCCTTTAGACTTGAGTTGCTTCCTAGACAAACTCTTGGTAAAATCTCTCTGCTAGACCATATGACCAAGGGAATGGTGCTAAAGCCTCATATCCTAAAATTTAAAAAACTTATGCTAAGCAATCCCTGAAATTGTAAGGATCATCCCCAAATTTCTAAAACAACCACTAAGCTCTCAGGCCTATTTTTTAGGACTAAAACTGACTCAACAAGGAAAAAAAATCTCAAATACTTCTGGAGGCTTAGAAGTCTTCTCCATCCTCTGAAGGAATCCCAAAATCTAGCCAACAACTATGAAATGGAAATAGGAAAGCATAATTTAAGGAATAATTCTACATATATAGCTCCATATTATAATTATTCATAACCAGTAATCAAGTACATTTAAAAGAATACTTATACTTAATCTTTAAGACATAGTGAGTAAACAAACATGAAAACATGCATGAAGATTTAGAGAAATAAAGACATTTCATTAAAGACAAATAAATACACTTATCTGGGTGTCTTTAATTTTTTTTGGAAACTAAAGAAGGGAGAGATAATTTACACCCAACCATAGTCTCAACGATAATACAATATTTCTTTCAATTGGTCACCCCTGAGAAAAATCTAATTCCTTGAGAGGAAGTCTCACTTAAAGTTAAACAAGATTCAAATCAAGGTAGAGATCATGAAGGCTACTCTCCTTCATACATAAGGATTAAATATGCTTCCTTTTAGCCACTAAGCCAAGGCCTATTACTTTTCTAAGTATGGCTTAACTAAGTTAATAGTGTCTTAGTGCTTACCTTCCTAGTGATTTTTTTTTGCATATATTCAAAAATCCCTTTCAGTAATTCCAAGTGGCCCTCTAGATCTAGCTCAAGGCTTCCACATTGACTACCCTAACTAACCTAGTAACTGACAACTCTATACATGTTGTTGTGTCTCATAATTTTTTCCTCTCACCTTCTATTTGGAGCCATAGACTAACAATCCTCATGTAGTTTTGGCTCACTCCATAGTACTTAGTTTCATACATGATTTAATTTCCCTATCTATATCCATTCTCTAGTACTCTCTAATGTCTCTAATAATCCCCATGCACTCTACAACTTAAATTCTATTTTTCTGTCTATCTCTTTGCTCCATATGATCTATTCTCTACTCAAGTATTGCCATGAGTACTTCCATTAATCACAGACACTACTAGTCATGAGAATTTGAGACCCTTTCATTGGGCTATGTGGTCAATTTTAACTCTCCAAAGGATGTGTGTTGCTCATACCAATGTAGAAGTTTAGTACCACCTCGACATTTTTCTCATACCCATTGGAAGCTGGGTAGTTCAACTACCAAATTAGAAAAATGG